>OZ038475.1:23053304-23133304 GCA_964036315.1 Acanthosepion esculentum | reverse complement strand
CTTTTTGAAAAACCCTATATATATATATATATATATATATATATATATATATATATATATATTGTATATAAATAAACTGTATATAAATACTGCATATATATATTGTATATATATATATTGTATATATATATATATATATATATATATATATATATATATATATATATATATACACATACAAACGCACACAGATATAAATATATATATATATATATATATATATATATATATATATATTTATATATATATATATATATATATATATGTGTGTGTGTGTGTGTGTGTGTGTGTGTGTGTGTGTATGTATGGGTGTGCCTGTGTCTTTGCGTGTGGTGGATTATTCCAGATATAGGGAGGAAACTTCGAAGAGACTAAGAATTGGTCGTGCTGTCTCCTGCTTAGAAAAACAGAACATAAAACTGTTCTACAATCTTACAAACAGGAACCTTAATAACCCCATAATAACCAGTACTATGATAAAGATGAAGAACAAATTTCTTCGCATGTTAGGAGTAACTTGAATTAAAATTACTTAACATAACAAGCCTTTCGAAAGATAAGGAACGAAAGGGAAAATGACAAGTAAACTTTTAAACAAGGTTCAGTGAATAGAGGGTAGTAGTACTCATAATATTAGTCGTTTCCTTATAAGGAAACATTCAGCATTCTCTGACCAAAAAGCTAATGCTATTGTCGCTTGAAATTTATTAAATCATAAATGTTATCAGGAAAATAGTTTTCGTATGTCAACTAACTGCTATCACTCTTGCCAGCATTGTCGGGCTTCAATCCTACCTTTTTCTCCGAATTAATTCGCAAATTCATCATCTTCGTTATGTTATTACATTCTCTTCGTTTTATATTTGCTATTCGTTTTAGGTTTTATTGCTGTTTAAAAGTAGCATGCTATATGATTCTTGTTACATTTGGTATATTTTCTTATGTGATTCTGTAGCCTCAATCCATGTTTTTCGTAGATGTTATTAAAGGCCACACACAAAATAAGTGTCACCTTATTGATATGGCAGTCCCTGCAGACTGCAATGTATCTTTAAAGATATTCAAAAAGCTGTCAAAATACAAGGACATTGAAATAGAAATCTCAAAAATGTGGCACATGGGAACATCAACAATCCCTGTTGTAGTTGGAGCCCTAGGATTGGTTGGAAATGATTCCAGTAGACTAATTGAAGGGATCCCTGGAAGTCCATGCCACAAAATAATAAAAAAAAATTTTCTGAGAAGTTCAGCCCACACTTTACGAAGGGCTTTATCTATTTAATTATTTTTGTTTTGCAGTGGAAAGTGTCATGATGCCATTTCTAACCTTAGGTCTCTGGGCGGGACCCGGAAAGAAATGTGTAAACGCCAGAAATCAAAGGAAATAATAATAATAATAATAATAATAATAATAATAATAATAATAATAATAATAATAATAATAATAATAATAATGTGTATAATTAGCCATTGTATATGGATCATATCAAAATCTTTGCCACAGACGACAATGAGTTAAAGGGTATCGTTAATAATGTAAAATATTTCCGTGAGGTTATCGCTCTGAATATCGCATTAAACATGCAAAAGTAACATTCAAGAAAGGGAGAATTATAGAAAAACTCTCAATAGATCTAGATTATTTCGCAAATATTAGGGAACTGGAACAAGATAATCCTGTAAATACATAGGAGTCAGCGAAGAAGGTGGAGTACAGCATGCCCAAAAGAATTAATAAAGACATGTGCGTTTGGTGTTAAACACCGACTTGAATTAAAACAACAGAATATCAGTCACAAAAACAACTTTGGATACCCCAGTGATGTAATACATGTTAAGCATTTCTAATTGAACCATATCTGGCATTAGGCGAATGGATGTCAAAACCAAAAATTTTCTCACTTGTCACCACATTATATTATTATAAGGCAGGACTTGATTGTCTATGTATGCCCACAACCACAAGTGACAGAGGATTATATCAAATGGAACTGACTTACAAATAGCAAAAATCGTCTTCAAAGATAACTGAAAACTTTAGAAGATTTGATGATATGTGCTAAAGAATATAAGAGAAATAAGAATTTTTATTTAGTAATGAAGAAAGACAACAAATTCAAAAGGGAGCTTCAAGTGGTTGTAGGAGTGCAGATAAACAATAATACACATCCTGCTGCCGAAAATAAACGAAGAAAGATAGCAAAATAAATGCAGTGTACCAAATGCAGAAATGATTGCAATATTAGCCATATCATGGTCAATACTCTGCCCGTACCAAACAAGCTGTGGACGAAAAAACCGTGCCCATCATCGGTTGCGTACTGCAACGTTAAAAGCAGAAACAGAAGCTTTTGTTCTTGCTTCACAAGACTAATGCTTACTAACTAGAATTTACCAAGCACCCACACAAGAAATTTTCTTAAACTGGAATGCAGATTCTGTGATAAATATCCAGAATCAATTGAACGTATTCCATAAGTTTGTAGAGTTTTAGCATCCACTAAATATGAACCTCGACATGACAGAGGGGATAATATATGCACTAAAAAAAATACATTTTTTTACGGGAAGAAACCTGCAAGAAACTTGAATGGTCTTCTACCAGACTGGATTAAAGCGATATGACCAGTAACATTTTATGGGAGATTGCAACCCACCCAGACAGAACAATCAAAATTAATCGCCTAGACATTGTCACCAATAGCACAAAAATGGAATTTGCGTTTTTATTGACATGGAAGTGCCTGCAGATTGAAATGTAAATTTTTATATAAAAACATGATTAAAATACAAGTATCTTAAAGTTTAAATCTGAAAAAATATGGCATATGAGGACATCAATAATTCCAGTTTTATTAGGAGCCCTCGGATTGATTGGAAAATGTACCGATAGTCTCATTGAAGGTATTATTGGTATCCAAAGTCTTAAAGAATTACGAAAGTATTTACTCGCAAGTACAGCCCACAGATCACGATGGGCTTTATTAATGTAAAATATGTGCGATATTTATTTTAGAAAAATGGTCAGTGGAAGGCTTCGTGAATCTCTTTCTGATATTATGTCTCTAGTTGTGAACCTAAAATAAATGTGTATATAACAGAATCTCCAAGAAATAATAATAATAATAATAATAATAACGATAATAATAATAATAATAATAATGATAATGATAATGATAATAATAATAATAATGATAATGATAATAATAATGATAATAATAATAATAATAATGATAATAATAATGATAATAATAATAATAATAATAATAATTATTATTATAATGATAATAATAATAATAATAATAATAATAATAATAATAATAATAATAATAATAATAATAATAATAATAATGATAAGTAGTAACAGTAGTAGTAGTATGGACACCACGCAGTTCCAGTTACGGAGATAGGACCTGTAACAATTTTATTGGGCTGTACAATATATGCAGATAAAATCAATCAAATCTAATCGCCATGACTTCGGATTATAGACTGCAATGACAATTTCTGTCTCCTTATTGACATGGCAGTCCGTGCAGATTGTAATGTATCTTTGAATATCTTAAAAACAAACAAAATACAACATTTTTAATCTAAAAAATGTGGCGCATGAGGACGTTAACAATTTCATACCGGATTGTTAGGAAGATTCGAATAAACTCATTGAAGGAATTTCTGGTAGCGTTGCCTTAAAGAAATACCAAACATTGTACTCTCAAGTACAGCCCACAACTTACAAAGAGATGTATTTATCTGTATCTATAATTCTCAAAATATGTATGTATGTGTGTATGTGTTATGTTTGTGTACGTGTGTATATGTGTGATCGGATATTCTTTATGCGTTTCGAAAGTTTTCATCCGAATTCGATGAAATTTTATGTTTGACAGATAATTCTTCAAAGCCGGTTTGGAGTCCAAATTACGCATTCCTCTCTCTTGGCCAAGCAATCAATCTCTCTCAAGTGAGGTTACCTTTTCCGTTGAATAAAACCTACTACTGCAATTTTAAGGCGTTGCTTTCATTGTCGTTTATAACCGTTCCCAATTTAATCTTTTTTATTGTCCTGCCAGGTTTTGCATTGCATTCACAGTAGTAATCCTGCTTTTTTATTACTCAACATTTATTTTCCAAACTTTCCTAAAGTTATTTAAGCTTAGGGATCCCTGTAGCTTTAGAGCGTTCCCTTCTGGTATGTGACCATACATTCCATTTGACAATTCATACTTTCTTAATACATGCTACCAAAGAAAAGAACTTGCTTATGTCGCAAAACCACTTCCAGGCCCGCCATGCGAATAAGGGATAACGAATCGTCTTTAGAACTCTCAAAATACCTCTCGAAATGCTTCCCTCAGAGCCACGAGTCCGACGATCAGCGTAGGCATCGGCTTTCCAGAAGAGCATACCTGAACGCTTCTGCTAGCGAGGCAGAAAATAATAATCAGACTCAACAGCTTATGAGAAACGCCTTCTTCAACTGATGCTGCACGTGAGGTTGAAATTACTGATCAAACGACTCAACGGCTGAAGAGAAACGCCTTTTAAAATCTGCTGCGCGTGAGGCTGAAACAAGATGGAGAACGCAAAAACGGCCCTTTTCAGGGCAACCCCAACCATTCAAATTTGTAACCCTCCCATTTTTGGATGTGCCTCAGTTGCACCCAGTTGTTGTTACTAATATTAATTTTTGGGTGGCCTGACTTTAAACTTAAACTGCTCCACTTGAACGTTAAAAAATCCGAGGAATGAAAGACCCGGTCGAAGACGGGTTATACTGCTAGTGTAAAATATGTGCGATTTTTTTTTCCAAAATTGTTCTGTGGAAAATATCATGATGACATTTCTGTACTTAGGTCTATGGTCAGGACCCGAAAAGAAATGACTTTACACCTGGAATCAAAGGAAACAAATCAATAAAAATGATAATAATAACCAAACAAATAAATAAATAAATTGATATAATAATAATAATCCTAATATAATTGCTCTTAAAACTTCTTGTTCTTTCTCACAACCGTTCATCTCGCGCAATACCTCATAAATAAAGGACTATTCCGATTTGATCGTTGGGAAAGAGGGGATAAGACACTATTTCGTTTCTGTGAGAAAATGAACGAAATGAAGAGAGAGAGAGAGAGAGAGAGAGAGAGAGAGAGAATCAGATTATTCTAATAAGAACAGATACTACACTTTTTATTTTCCTGCCACTGGGGAGCACGAGCGTGTGCACCCGATCCAGGACAAATTATAGCGCATTGTTTTTTTTTGTTTTTTTTTTAAGCGTTTCACCCCAAGCAAGGCGGGAAGCCACGCAAGGGGTTACAGAGAATTGGAGTGAGACCAAATAGGAATGATAGAGGAAAGGATGAAGAGAATGATAGGGGTTAGACGTCGATTGACATTATATTTGAATAGTTGGAGATTATAGCTATCAGGGAAACAGGAAAAGGAGAGGGAGTTCCACAGGCGAGAACTGCGAGACATGACGCTTTTGGTGTAGAATACACATCTCAGCATAATCTGTTCAATACTATTTATTTTCTTTATTTAAACAGAAGTACTATTAAACAAAATATAATCCATATAATCTTATTTATAAAAGTATTTAAATTTTTTTTCATTCTGATTGAATACGATATAAAAAAGAAATCCACAAAAATAAATAGTGCACATTCATCTTTTGCTATCGCTACAATCCTTAGCACCTGCCAGACTTGTGCTGGTCTTCCTATGTGTACCACAAAGAAAACGTTTGCATTTGCCACAGATTGTTCCAATCATTTCTAGAACAATAGGAGTATCTTGCACTCTTCGGCTCTGTTGCTGCACTGATGTTAATGGTGTGTTTAGGCCGCAGTGCTGCGCGCAACAAATACTCCCGCAGCTTCATTGGATCTGATAACTGAAGGATGAAGACCATTTGGATTGCTTGCCCTGCGCAGAATATTGGGCTTTGTCATTTCATTTCATAACTCCAATATGAATCGATATCTGCGATTTTTCAGGCGTTATGCGATATCCACATTACGAAATCTTTTATCGCTCTAATATCTAGCATTTCATGAAAAAATCTCAGAGGCCATCTTCCTGCACGTCTGGCACAAGAATATTATCTTACCAAATTGTTTGCATTATCCATCTTTGGTTCGGTTGTATTCACGTACCATGTTTCGTTTCTTCTGACTTTCTTTAGATACTGAGTCACCAAGATATTGAGTGAAAAATACACAAATATTGGGGTGTAGCTGACTACTTATACCCTATCTGAAAAGATGATTTTCAACGACATAAGGTTTTTCAGTTTCCATCATTGCAGAAAAGCCAGTTTTTTGCTCCCAATATTTCTGTACTAGTTCTTCTGCAACAAAAATTCTGCTTTTGGCACGTACGTAAAAAAATATGTCTGTAGTTGCCCAATGGTTCCATTAATTCACATACTACACGTTTTCCCAAGTTTTTCTCCGGCCCATTTCCTGGAAGCTTTCCAGTGTAGACTTGCACGTTGATCAAATATGACATCTTCACGTAAGTAGTTGATTATACATTGACCCCATAATTTGCTGGTTTTGATTTCGTGTATTTCTCTTGCAATTCTCTTCAAACTAATACCAAACATCACGTATAGCCGCAAGTTTATCGCTTGCCTGTCGTTGATCATGTCGTGATTAATCGTCAAACCTGATAAACTGAAGGATGTGCACAAATCTTTTCTGAGCCATGGCAGCAGTAAATACTGCACGGGGAATGTTCTCATATGTTGTCCACATTTGTTGTCCTAAAATACGCTCTTCTTTCGACAGGATCTACATCTATTGAAATTCTCGTTCTGTTAGGAGGTATTTGCATTGAAATTTGAACAACATTCATTGGTGAAGGTGCATATAGTATCTAAAATTTGTTCATCAAATAATATGTTGAAAACCTTGGGCATAATAGTTCCAGTATTAGTTGTGTGGCCCAGAAGATCCTCTGACAATGTTACAATGGCGACGGTGAATCGCCGAGGGCACGGAACAATTCCATCTTTTCGCTGGCCATGTCACTTTCTTCCGAATTCGCATCAAGATTTTCTTCCACTTCAGATACATCTCCTTGCGGAAGAAATTCTTCATCAGATTTGATCTAGACATCATTCTGGTCACTTATCCAGCATCCGAACCCTGAGATTTATTGACGGGGCATTATTCAAACTTTGCAAAGTTCAAAACTTGTAAGAAATCAGAAATTAGTTCAAAATTTGTAACGAAGTATATCAAGCAGATCCCTGTCGGGACCCGAAAATCATTGTTATTTTTTTCCATTTTGATGTAATTATAATTATATTTTTTTAAATCTTAAACCGATGCAGGACACATACAAAAATTTAAAACAAATTGTTTTTATTTCACATCAGGATCACTATAGAATGTCACTCTGGGGTCCACCGATTACAACCCCCTTGAATGGTAATACTTACTCTCAGTGGAAATCAACTATACCTTATAGTGTCAACGGAAATGTTCATCCTGTTAATGTACCTTATTATGGTAATCGCGTCCGGAACATAAGGAAGTCTTCACTGCGTCGCATTGGCGACCAAACCTCCCAGATTCTAATGCTACAGAACAATAATGGCATGAATTAAACAAACAAATCTGCTTTACATACTTAAATTACTGCCATACTTAAAATACCCTTTTCTGATCAAGACTTTCATATGGATTTCATGAATGGCGCCAAGCTTGTACAAAAGTATCTGAAGAGTTTTATACAAACGCTGGTTAAAATAGATTTGAGGAAGTGGTGCCAGTGGGATTTTAAAAAATCTCCTTCTTCTTGGAATATTGTGGACTGGCACTAAAGAATCGCAAAGTACTGTACTAAATAACAGTATCCACATCACAAGGAGACTACAAAGAGCAGCAACGACTAAAATGCTTATTATATGTAACCCGATGAGAAAATATTCATATAATGACATAATCAAGATGTTGACTTCTCGTACTACTGAAAATAAAAAGTTAGGAAGGGAACATCAATCAATTTTGGAAAGATCATGATCAGCTACTGAACATGAGAAACCTTTTTGCCTGAAAAACTGTATTGAAAGATTTTATAAATTTCAATCGATTGAAGTAGTAGCTGCTCGGTGAATAAATGAAAAATATTTCGTTGTAGGGAAACGCTTAATATTTCCATTACCGTAAGTGTATATGTCATATTTTTGCATACCAGTCACCTTCCCTATGTGTGCCTAATATATATTTAATATAGGAAGCATTTAAATAATTTAAAGCACATCTGACAGGTTCTGTGTTAATGAATTTTATTTCATTATTCCAATTAAGCTTTTTAAATTAAAAATTGCTGATAAACTGTCCATAGTCCACTAAAGTTGTAGCTTCTAACACATAATACCGGTGCAGTAAAATATTGATCAATCAATGATCTTTATAAATGAAAATATTCCATTATGTTTGTCGGGAGTTCCAACAGTTTTCCCATATATATATATATATATATTAGTGAATTTCGTAAATCCAGCATATATTTAATTATTTTGTTTAAAAGATATTTCGGATTGATATTCGATTAGAAGCTTTGATTTTAAACAGTAATTTTTATCCCACTATATTTAACGACAATAATAATCAATGAAATTTAAAAAATATATATATTCGATTATTTTAAAAATATTCTAGAATAATTTAGAAATCATAATATGTCTGAGTTAGTCAAATTCCTAAAATAAATTGTCTTTATTTATGTTAGGATACGAAATAGAACAGAAATGGGTGTTTCGAAAAGAGGCAGCGAGTGCGTGTTTAAACGACACTATTCGGGGTTTGTTTCACCGTAAATCCTACGTGCCCGAGCGATTAAGCACGTCAGATCCAATGATGGTTCCCCCATGTGGATGTAGGTTCGTATCCTGCCGGAGGACGCATATTTTTCCGACAAGTGTTCTCGAATATTTAGACCGGTATAGGAAGTTGGATAAAAATACTGTTTAGAAATCAGAGCTTCTACTCGAACATAAATATCCATCAAAAATAATGTTTAAAGAAATTATATATATATATATATATATATATATATATATATATATATATATATATATATATATATATATATATATATATATATATATATATATATATATATATATATATATATATGGGATGA
Organism: Acanthosepion esculentum; assembly: GCA_964036315.1. NCBI lineage: Eukaryota > Metazoa > Mollusca > Cephalopoda > Sepiida > Sepiidae > Acanthosepion > Acanthosepion esculentum. The sequence continues at coordinate 23,124,136 of OZ038475.1, read as the reverse complement.
TAGATAGATAGATGTGTTTATGTGAATGCATTCCAGTAATATAAGTAGGGAGAAACCAGCTACGTTATTTATTTCTTCTGTCTCTTTTCCATTAAATATTTCCGGAAATTGAAGTTGCCGTGACTGAACCTGAGGCCAACATTCGCAGGGATAACTATTTAACATCATTGCTCTGAAATCGATTCCATTCTTTTTCTGTCGAGCCCAATTCAATCTCCCATGCAAAGAACAGTTTGAAAGTTATAAGCAAATGCGTAACGTTAATCAAAGTTCGAAAACTTGGAGATAAGAGTTTTAAAAGTCATTTCGTATGTGTCGGAACTTGTCATTTAAAAGGATCAAGGTCCTGACTTTACGACTCTTCATTTGGTTTCATCCGAATCGAAAAATTTCGGCAACCCGATAAGCCCGACCGGTGCCAGTTCCTAAGTCCATTTTCAAGAGATTGGCCTTATCTTTTTACATGAATGTTTTCAGTCTAATGGAGGCGGAGACATTAGGCTAATAGAAGTATTAAACGAACAAAAATGAACTCACTTTTAATGAGATAAACTCAGTTCGCTGGCAATGCAGAAATTGAATACACGAATGACGTGTATTTTTATATATCTTGAAGCTTTTAGATAATGAATATGTTGTTAGAAATAGCGACATGGTTAAAACGGGTAGTCTGAAATACTAAAGTGTTCGTTTCAATAAAAAATTGTACATTTAAAAAAAAATCAAAGGTTATTTGTTAAAAATAATTTAACATTTGAGGAAATTATCAACATTTAGAAGTATAATCAGAAATATAAATGCTTACCTGCCTTTTAAATGTCGCTTGTCTGAAAATTTATGGATGAGCGATTTGCAAATTTTTGACTTATATCATCATAATCATCAACAATACAAATTTAAAACGGTTTCCGCAGATGATGTATGATACACTTATGTATTTCAGTACGTCCGTATATTAATGATGGATGTAATTTATTTCAAGTTTCAGCTAAAAATACTATTCTGTAATAGATGTTATTGCCATGAATGGAATTTATATTAGGTTGGTGCAAAAATAATGTCGTTTTCTCACATATGTTAGAACGTCAAAAAAACAACATTATTTTTGCACCGACCTAATAATTTGCAAAATGCAGAAAAATAATATATATACATATACATATATACATACATATATATATATATATATATATATATATATATATATATATATATATATATATATATATATATATATATATATATATATGTGTGTGTGTGTGTGTGTGTGTGTGTGTAATTACTTGTCGTGCACCGGAATTTTATTGTGTATATAAATATCCGTAGAAAAGAACGTATTTCAGTAAATATTAAGAGATATATTTTAATTTATATTAAATTTAAACACTATTGCATCATCAGCATTACATATATGGTGACTTTTGGCCATCACATCACACTTCACACACACACACATATGTATGAAAATCAAATAAATGATTCTCCATTTGTATCCCAGCATGCCGGTCTACTAGGGCGTATAGTCAATCTCTTCGACAGACGCCTGCTTCTACACCCACGGGGTCCATCAGCGGTTTATACTGCAATTATGATGAGCTGACCGTAATTACTGTTTACAGGCGAGAAACAATTTGAACCAGGCCAGTGCACTCAAACCCTCGTTCAAGTTGACCTGCGTCTTCGTTCTAGCACAACCATCATCAGCTCCCAGAGGGATATATCCAGTTTCACTCACAAGGCTTGGGTCAACCTGCGATATGATTTTCAAACACTTTTCAAATGTGCCGCTCGCTGCGATTGCCTCCACTAGACCGATAATATTAATAAATCACATTCCTGACATATCGACTATGCTGAAATATGAATCCGTGTTTCATGGTTAAAGAAAACGAACGTTATAACAACATGGCCATATATATATATATATATATATATATATATATATATATATATATATATATATATATATACACACACACATATATATACATGTATATACACACATATATATACACACATATGCACATACATATATATATATACACACATGCACACACACATTTATATACATGTATATACACACATATATACACACACATATACACATACATACATATATACACACATGCACACACACACACACATATATATATATATATACAGACGCACACACATATATATATATGCGCACACATATACACATATATATGCACACACATATACACACATATATATAAACACATATACACACACACATATATATATACACACATATATATATATACACACATATATACACGCACATATACACACATATTATATATATACACACACACGAAAACACACAGACGTACGCATATATATATATATGCATATATATATATATATGTATATATATATGTACATACATATATATATATATATATATATATATATATATATATATATATATATATATATATATATATATATATATATATATATATATATACACGAGCGTGCGTGTTCATATGTGTTAAAGTAATCGAGCGAATATGTTTAGTCATTAGAAAAGATGCTGTAAATTTCTACAACCGACACCCTTCCCAAATTCTTATCATATCTCCAAACATTAGAATACTTTAGTGGAAACTCGGATTGACAATTTCTTATATCCCCACGTTTGTTAATCCATGTGTATACAATTCTCTATCACTTTCAGTGAAGTTTTCTTTGTTTTTCACCTCGATATAGCAGGAGGTGCTGTAAAGCTTTCTGCCCAGCAAAATTTATTAGAAGTTTTTGGAGGTTTATTGTATGTAACTATGTGTGTTTAGAACCACAGGGGTCAATCATTGGAAAAATAACAAAGGGGTTATCAATTGGTTAACTAATATGAAAAATAAGGACTAGTGCAGATTTATGCCGTTCGACATCTCCATCTTTTACGCCTCGATCACTGAACATCAATTAAAGGACGCATTTACCATAGCCAAGAATTGTACCACCTCTCCGACGAAGATATCAGCATCGTTATTCAAGTCCAAAATCCCATCATATACCACGATTTTTCGAAAAAGCCAACCCAATCTTTTCTATAACGATGGGATCGCTTGACTCCGCGGAAGGTTGTGAATTAGTCGGCATCTTACTGCTATGGAGACTCAGGTATACTTTCGACAGTAAGAGCACTGGCCTGTACAGAGACGACGGAGTTATACTTCTACGCCACACCAATCCATAGCAAAGTGACTGGCCCAGGAAACAATTAATCAAATCCTTTAAGGATCACAGCATATTGTCAACACTATCACCAATGTCAAGGTGATCAATTTTCTAGATACTATTTTCGAAATAACCATAGGGGTGCACATGTCTTATAATAAGGAACTTTATAACCATATATAGATTATTAAAGAATCCAGCCACCCGTCATGTATACTTAATAACCTGGACATATCTATCCAATATAGACTCTCTATTAACTTCAGTAATAAATACATATTTGACAAATTCAAACCAAATATGTTGATAAATATAAAGTAATACAATATTAGACTAGAGTATGTCCCAAATACTAGCGCGTATATCAATAATAAACGTAGGAATAGAAAACGCAAAATAATTGGTTCAACCCAGGTTTCAAATGTGACGTCAGAACCAACATGGACAGAAGCTTCCTTACATTTGTACACAAACACGTCAACTATAACATTTTTCTTAAAAAAATCTTCAGCAATAACAAAATTAAGGCTAGTAAGAGCTGTACTAGAAACCTTGACCAATATATAGCCCAGCATAATATTGTAACTCTAAATAAATACTTAAGGAAACATAATTACAACAGTAACTATGATGATCAAAAATGCTATTGCCGGAAAGAGAAACTATGTCCTTTAAATAACAAATGTATGTATAAAGGTGTTATAAGGCCCGCATTAAGCATAGTGAAAAAATTAAACATTTTCTTCGTGTCACCTGCTAATCATTTGGAAAACAAAACGTTTTAATCATCATAAATGACCCTTAACAACAAAAAATACGCAAATGCCACAGAACTCTCTAAGTTGTATTGGGGTATCAAAACAAATAGCTACACAAAGCAGTGACTTGGGAATTGGTCGCTAAAATCAATTCATTCCCAAACAGTGGGAACAAGTGCAATCTATGTTTACACGAAAAATTATTCATCCTAAAAAATATCTTTGTTATTATTAAATGCAAATACCCAAGAACAAAAGGATTTTTTGTTATTAAATTGTATTTTTGGATCCATATTACGCTGTAAAGTGTAAACAAACTGCCAAATACAGTAATACAGTAATTCAATTAATTTCTGAGGAAGGACCGAGGTGGTCTGAAATATTAAATATATATAAAAACATAGAAATAAATACTTTCGCAAAAAAAACACACAATTTTTTTTCAGTTATTTTATCCATATATTATATACATATCAAGAAAGTATACGTGGCTTCTCATTATGCTATATATATATATATATATATATATATATATATATATATATATATATATATATATATATATATATATATATATATATTATAAATTAATAGATTTAAAATATGGTTTTACCGCTACACAGTGATGACCATGTTTCAGAAATGGAAGCTAAAGCCCCTGAATTTAATTTTGTTATTAAACCAAAGACATTAGTTCCATTTCCTCATCAAGCGAATTTTGGAGTAACTTACTTTTTAAAATTTACGGTTGTTAACGGCACAGGAAAGATTCATAGTTTGAGGGTTTCCAAGGTTACCGATAAATCCATTCATCTAGACAAGGGGTGGTAGAGGGTTCAATTTTTAATTTTCGTTGTCTCAGTTAATAGTTACATTTGAAAGCGGGGTTATGTTTAGGGATGGGTAGGGATGTATCTTTTAACAAATTCTGACATCCGCTAAATTCATGTCATCTGGGTTTATTTCTAACGGCAAAAATTCTTATGGTATTATTTCTATTTGTATATTTAAAGATTTTGAGGGACTGTTTAGGTTAGAATATGTTTTATCCACCTTTCTAAAAAGTTATTTTTAATATTTAATATACTATACTCCTAGTTAAAAACCAAGTAAATGTATTAGGATTACTTACAGTATTTAAAATTATTTATTCTTATCGAGTATAAGTAAATATTATTTTATTTTATTTTATTTTATGTAAACTTTATGACAATGACGGCAAAGGTGGTTAAATTATTTCACTAATTCAATAAACTTAGTATTATAAATGTATATATGTATGTATAAAGGACATTTAATGTTCAATATTATATTCTAACTTATTAGTTTCACATGACTTTCGGTGTTCACTTGGATTCTTTCCAGTGTTTGAATTGCTTTGAGAGAGGTGTTATGGTTAGAGTACGTTTTATTTAATTACAATTTTAAAAGATATTTAGGTTAGAATCTGTTTTATTTAATTTCAATTTTAAAACATTTTTAAAAATTCTACTTTCAAATTTAACTTTTTAATTTTAATCGGCTATATTTCTTTATAAACCAAGTAAATGTAATATAATTATCTACATTATTTAAAATTATTTATACCCATCAAATATGAGTATGTATAATAATCAGGTAATTTTTTTTTTTTTTTTTTTTTTTTTTATTATTTAAAGATTATTTAAAGAAAACTTTTGGCAATGACGACAAAAAATAGCTATTTCATTTCTCTGATTCAGTAAATTTTTATTTTTTATAAACTTAGTAATATATAGTTTCTCATTAATGCTCTGTAAATTTAAATTTACATAGAGCACTATTGTGTAAAAATAAAAATATCTATAAGAACACCGGATTTTATATCTTACTGTTCTTTCCTTTTTATTTATATATACATATATATATATATATATATATATATATATATATATATATATATATATATATATATATATATATATATATATATATATATATATATATATATATATTATAATAATATTGATGTCGGAAAGTGGTTTGCAAGTAAATCATTTACATCATGTCACCTCACATAGCCTGATGATGATAACAATTTTAAGTTCCGAAACAGACATTTTTAGGTAGCAATGTAAAATATTTTCTAATTCTAAAAATTTCAAATCTACTCAATAAACGGAATGAGCTTATGTCTAGTCGTATGAATAGCAAAATATTTCTCTTAAAATATTGTAATCCTGAATAACCTAATCTTTGTTTAAATTTAATTTCAAATTTTAATTTTTCCTTCGCCAATATTTTAGGTCATACATTTTTTACCTCCTTTTAAGCATCCCAACGATTTTTATGAACAGCGTGCATCGTTCAAATTTTAAATTTGAAGCGTACTTCAATTAGCGTCTTTTTTTTACCTTTTTTTAATCACTGACTCATACCTACACCTCATTTCCTGTACTTAAACCCAGTATTGCTTTAGTATTTTTGTACTATTTTAATTTAGGACAATGAACTAGCGACCATACCATGAGCATCTGTATTCCGGTTTAAATAGACAATAAGCTATATCCTGTGCCCGACGAGTTTGGTAAACAACGAAACTAAGTCGCACACCAAACGTATTTATTAATATAAATTACGTGTATTTATTAATATAAATTTCTTAGCTCTGTCTAATCACATGGAACTCAAATAGGTCGACACCTCTTTTCTAAATTTGGGAATTATTTATTTCCTTATCAACGTATGCACGCCAGCACGCGCGTATACATCTGATAATATCTATTTATTTCATTTACCTAACCCTATACATCTCTCTCTCACTATCTATCTATCTATCTATCTATCTATCTATCTATCTATATCTATATATATATGTATATGTGTATGTATATATATATATATATATATATATTACTTCTAGACTCGATGAATTACTTAATTATAATTATCTCAAATCCTCCTAATTTTTATCACATGTATATACTTGCTTGAACCGGCTTCTAATCCTCTGGACTGAGCGGCTTGGGGATAGTAGTCATAGCTCGTGAGGGCACAGTCCTATGGTTAAATAGAAACTCGGATGCGTTCCACCACGGAATGTGTGATCGATCAGCGCTATATCCAGTCCGATTCGCTACCTCATCGTCACCGAGGCCCGTTGGAAAAATTGGTATAACGTCTGCCTGATAAGGTATCTGTTCGGGTTTCAATTATCTGTAGTGGATGCGCACTGCTGATGAGTCCCGAATATAGGATGAAACATCCGTCTAATGCTTTCTGCATTATGTTGAGCTTTGTTCTAGACTCTATGAATTACTTAATTATAATATATATATATATATATATATATATATATATATATATATATATATATATATATATATATATATATATATATATATATATGGATGGATTCGCTACATCCCCAAGGGAAACCCGTCATTAGATCTAACGTGCCTTAGACCACTCAGCCACATAGGACCTCCATGTAAAACAAAACGCAAATCGTGCTTTCTGGAATATACATATCTACTTTGTTCGTATCCTGACTTAAACAAGGACAATTTTTTTTAGTAAAGTGATTAAATCCGACATATTCTGACTACTTTTTTAAACGTTATTTGAATGCATACTCATATTTGAGGAGATGTTCTGAATTTATTCATTTATTAAACAGTATATTTATTTATACGCATATATCGGCCAGAATATTCCTGAAATCTTGTTAGAAAAATATGTGCCTTCGGGGAAACTGTCATTAGATCTGAAGTGACTTAGACCCATCGACCACGTACGACACATGTTCGAATCCTGTCGGATTAAACAAATTAAAAATATATCGCATTTAATCCATATCAATAAAAAGACATGATTAAAAACCTAGAATTTATATGACATGTCTCATTGAATAATAGAACTAAATTTCGTGTACGTATTTTTCATATTCACGGCCTAACTTCTTACTATCCTTATTAATGAATGGAGAAATTGGCCATGTTATATATCCATTCATACAGTGTACTTTAGATTTTAGCACAATATCATCATCAGGGTGTTGTTATTTCTAAAACCAAAATCCATCATTTTTCTAAGAAAAAATTGTTGTGTTCATCTGAAAGTTAAATTTTATACCCGTAAAACGAAAAACGCAAAGGTTAAGTAATGTACGATTTAAATTTCGCGGTGTAAACGCTAGGGTTATGCAATATACTATTTGAATTTCATGATGTAATTAAAAAAAAAAAAACAAAACATTTGGACATTTCATAACTTAGTTACTTCCCCTGACGTTTGCATCTTGAAATTTAAAACGTACACTAGATAACCACCAGTCGATTCGCAATCTTCTGCATCTCTTCTGGTCGGTCCCCTTGCATATTATCTTCCAGCAGCTACCCTATTGACCCAGGTCAGCACTACTTTCTCAAAGCCTGACTCCGTGTTGAATATGAGGCCTTCACCAAAAAATGAAGGAGTTATTTTCTTATCAGTAAGATCAGAGTGAGTTTTCAAACTGCCGCACTATTGGAATTACCATTAGACTCATCCAACTCGTTCAGAATCATTTGTACTGTTCTCAGATTGTCATTCAAACACTCTGAAATGTTCGTATCGGAAATTCCGGTGTGAATGCCAAACAGTACAGTATGCCGTTTCCAAATTTCTGGCGGAGCGAATCTGCTGCATGGTGCTCTTGTTCCCGCAGATTGTGTCCAGCTGATCCTATGAGAGAGTGGAGACGATATAATTAAGACAAACACCGCGCATGCGCAAAATTAAAAATATAAAATGACAATTTAAACATAGAACCATATATATATATATATATATATATATATATATATATATATATATATATATATATATATATATATATATATGGATGTTTCATTAAATAATATAGACAAGGCTTTCTATTTATTTTAAGTAAGTTCCTTTCAAATTGTCTCGCATGGTCAAGTGTGACGTCACGAGCTACGATGCGATTTTATCTTCCGCGTCTCGTATACACGAGTTTGTTGTTGCTTTGAATTTTTTCATGCAACAAGAACAGACTTTCATTATTGTTTGTCCTTGTATTGTTTCATATTTTAAAATGTAATTGTCGTCTTTGATAATGGCTTATGTAAGACAAAAGCTTAGATAGGATTAAAATATGTATCAATATGGTGATTTCCTTTCGTCTTTCAATGATAATGATATTAAGCTTATCAAAGAATATCAAAAGAACTTACTTAAAATAAATAGACAAAATTTGTCTATATTATTTAATGAAACATGCATCAATAAAAAATTGATGCCTAAATACTCATAATTTAAATATATATATATATATATATATATATATATATATATATATATATATATATATATCGAGAGAGAGAGACAGAGAGTGGTGAATGGAGGGAGAGTTGAAGAGAGAGGGAGAGAGAGGGGAGAACAAGTGAGGTGCTTGATGTATCTCGCCACCAAATGTTCATTAAACAAGTTATTAATAGCAAAAGGTAAAAGTTATGAATATAAATATTTTTAGTAATTTTTCATCTCTTTGTGCTGAATGAATAAAGGATCTGTCTTTATTTCGTGATTGTTCTTGTTAAAATTGCAAGTTTACAACTAACTTCAGTTATTATAAAAATAAATAAATATGGACAGAAAGAAGGAATCCTTGTGTTAATGTGCTATTTTGGTATGAGTTTTACTTTTGTAATGTTGTTCGTGTCACGTGGACACATTTTTAGTTAGTTTTGAATCTCTCTAGTATTGCGTGACAGACATAATATAAATTCTGAAAATATAAATATATTTTTAAAAACTTGTATTACAATCATTAGTAATTTTCTTTACTTTTTCGGTGATATATAATAGTTAATTTCTAAAATGAGAAATCGTTCTTTATAGATTTTGTTGAGTATTGTTGCGTTATTCAAAAGGAAGTGCTTTATAGCAATTACTGTAGAGAGTGCCGGCAACCTGTTTATATAGAAAGAAAGAAACTCTAAGCATCGGAATTTTTGGTTTAATGAACTAATACTGATAGTTCAATGGACAAGCTAATAGGGATTATAATTAAATATAATTACAATTAAGAAGACAGTTGAAATTACTGATATATATATATATATATATATATATATATATATATATATATATATATATATATATATATATATATATATATTACAAAGAGTTAATCATACCTTGAATCAATCAGCAATATGAATGCGATTATTGGCGAAATCACTTCGCTAGTAGACATAATTATAAGCATTATACTACTGATAATCCTCTGAATGATGAGATCCTCATATATAAAATGGATATGGTGTATTTTTTTAATTTCTGCTAGTACTTTCGAATGCTTCGCGCAATTCACCATCAGGCTTTATTTTTCCATCAGAATCAAAACTGGGAGACGAATTAAATGTGTTTATCCAACCGAAAGAGGTTTTTTAAGAATGAGCTATTTATTAACGGTTATATGGTGTTGGAGCGTGCAAATCGCGACGCTAAATTTTAAATATTTAAAGTGAGAATTTTTATGTATTTTGCAATTTGGTAAATCAAATTATTTTTTATAAGTGTTTTTCAGTTAAATTGACATGAACTAACTCGATAGTTCAATAACAGAGTGAAATTTAGCGTCGCGATTTGCACGCTCAAACACCATATAACCGTTAACAAATAGCTCATTCTTAAAAAACCTCTTTCGGTTGGATAAACATTTATTTCCTCTCCCAGTTTTGATTCTAATGGAAAAATAAAGCCTGATGGTGAATTGCGCGAAGCATTCGAAAGTACTAGCAGAAATTAAAAAAATACACCATATCCATTTTATATATGAGGATCTCATCATTCAGAGGATTATCAGTAGTAAACTGCTTATAATTATGTCTACTAGCGATGTGATTTCGCCAATAATCGCATTTATATTGCTGATTGATTCAAGGTATGATTAACTCTTTGTAATATATATATATATATATATATATATATATATATATATATATATATATAATAAAATACGCAGCTTATATTTTACATTACAAATAGTTAATCATAACAGTAAGCATGCTGAGTAAAACACACACAGTGCATGTTAAAGCAAGAGATGTAATATAGAGAAAACTATTCAAAGATTTTGGTGAAAATCATGGAAAATAAAGTTAAAATGTATTGGTAAGTTTTCCCAGGTTACTCAGAGCAAGAAAAAGATAGGAATTTACGGAGATATATGATCACTATTTCAGGTAAGAAAGCTGCACATGAAAGAAAAAAATAAGATCGTGTTTATATGTACAGTTATATTTATTAATTATTACACGTGAATCTCCGAGAAAGGGTTGTGTTTGCATATTATATGTTGGGTGTTGCTTTTTGTTTCGATCAGTAGTTCATCTGATGAAAATACAAGCATAGACTATTTCTGTCACATTACAAGCATAGACTATTTCTGTCACATTTGGTCTTCTTTGCAATTAGAGTCAAATAATAAAGACAAATATGCATTGTTATTGGTCTTGATCTGGCATTTCAGGTTAACGGACATGCCCACCACTAACTTAGCTCCACCCTGACTTTTCTATAAATATTGTCATGACAACATTTTTGATGTGTTTTCTTATTTGTTCCCTGAATTTAAAAATTTAAACACAGTACTAGATGTAAACATAAGTGCTATCCTAACACTCTCTTCTCTCGCCCTTTTTTGCTTTGCGAATTCTATTCTGGATTCTTGGTTTCCAGTCAATGTCAATCGTTATCCTCCGTCTTCTTTTTCCCTGTTCATTTATTGTCCTTGCCTCACGTTCTTTCACACAGTCACTCCTTAAGTGTTAGTGGATTATCACATTACTTCTTTTGAATCTTTTAAAAATGATCTCGTAGAATCCTGAGGGCAATACACTCATTTATTATTCTACTTCCTTTATAATGGTTTTGTTATCAGTTTCTCTCACATTCAGTAACCAATTTTGATATGTGATTTCATTTTCTTTGCTTGTGTACGAAATTATTAAAATATGTGCGTCTGTGCGTGTCTATAACACGAAGTCACAAGTCATCGTAGCCGAGGACTTGAGCGTACTGGCCTTGTTCAAATTGTTGATCACACGCGATGAAACGACCTTTTCCCCCAGAAACTGTAACTAAGGTCTGCTCAGTATAGTTGCAATATAATCTACAGGTGGGCTCTGTGGGTGTTGAATAAACAGAAATGCGTTCGATCAAGCGTCTGCAATAGGATTAGCTAGCCGCCATAGTATCCTCGAATACGAGAGACCAGCTATAATAATAATATGTTCTGATTAGATTTACGCTGCTTTTGTACAGAATATATCGGATTCACGATATTCTAAGAACAAGCAGACATACGTACGTTTGTACCTGTAGATATATACTCATATATAGGCGCACACACAGTTATATGCGAGAATATCAACTTTTTTTAAAAACAGGTCATATTTTAGTACATTATTTTCTGTGAACTTTTTATAACATATCGTTTTTATTTTAGTTTATATATTATACTTTAAATCAGCGTAATATTCTTCGTGTCCAGTTGTGCCTATCCTCGATCTGTTAACTTTTCATTTTCGTCGCTTGGTAGCATACGTTCTGACAGTGAACTCCCCTCGGTAATTTATTTGTGGAGGGTAAGATTGTCCCCTTGTACGTTCAAAGTATCTTATTATACAAAATTCGCCTCCTGGCTAGTCTGTCAATCTTTTTTATTTATTTTGGCGCCAAGACCAAGCACTGGAAACAAACTGTCTCCCTCTGCTCTCATTCGGTTTTTTGCTAATCTAAACTTCCTTTACACACAGGGTGAACATTCAGATTTCCCCCTAGTTGCAAATGATATTTTTCCCTACTTTTTATCGCTCCCTTCACTGGACTGCATTATTACTAACTGGGTTTTTTTTAATATATTTATAAGTGCAAGCGAGTTCATCTGCGTCTTTCGTCTTTTTTTTTTTTGGTTATATTTATTGTGTTTTGACTTTTTATCGATCTACTGTCTGCATGGATTGGCAGATAGGAATATAAATTTATTTACATGAAAATAAATATGCTTCTTTGCAAAACAAAGCCAGAAAATATTTCGTGGAAATTTAACTTCATGAAATAATGTTTAGAATTTTTCCATTTAAGATTTGTAACTATCTCGCTATATAATAAAACTATTAAATTCAAATTACATTTACTATATGATGCAGTGCTATTGCTGGCAATTTTTTAAAGTTGATCTGATGCAAATTATTTTTTTAATGCAAGGGTCCGCTGTACCCCAAAAGAGGAACCACATAGCATTATGGCATTCTGTCAAGCCTTATAAATTACGTAATAGGTTTCCTTCTACTAGTTGGATAGCTTAATTAAGTAGGTATACAAACACGCCTGGACACCAATCGAAATTTTTCTGCCTAAACCTACCTGTCCTAAATGGCCGTTGATCCCTTCAAAAAACCCACAAGTCCTTTGATATGTCATATTGTGTATCCTGCAGCTTGACTAGCTACTTCTCTCACTAGAAAAATGTTTTCATAATGTCTGTATTTCTGAGGGAATTTTCTGACCTATATAATAGGAAATGTGAATTTATTTCTAACTCTGAATAGGACCTTACATTTTGTTTAGTGTGTTTCCGGCTTACTTTTAAATACTATTTCAACTCTATGCATCTAGCTTCCCTGTCTAAACTCAGAAATATATGCTATTCGATTTTCGGTTTCTCCCAATGTTGTTTCTTATCTTTCATTTCCAGTTACTCTTTGCGTTTTAGTGGAGTTATCGCCTGACTTAGAGTGAATTGATTCAAAGAATGTACAGGTTTCACCTCTCTCTCTCTCTCTCTCTCTCTCTCACACACACACACACAAACACACACACACACACTCTCTCTATATATATATCCCCCTCTCTCTCTCTCTCCATACATACAAACAGAGATAGAAAGATAGATTAAAGTATGTCAATAAAAGAAAATATATTTTTCTAGGGAAAGATTTTGGGCGGGCCGTTAAAATTACATTTCCATTTTCTCTTTAACGGATTATTCTGTCAGTGTAACTTGCAGTAATGCCTCTCATGTAAACATTTCTTTTTCGATTTGCTATGCAAAAAATTGATTTTGTTCAAATCTATCTGAATCCTGTAATCATCAGTTTTTTCTTCATCCCCAAAAATTTTGGATGTTTTTATTCAGACTTTAACTGAACGTAATTCATTATATAAATGACCGTACATATTTTGTCTATATATCTTTTATTATCTTAGTTTGGACTGAGAACCCGATGAATCCAGTTTTCATCTACCCCAAAATAAGAACCTTAGCAAAATGACTGGATATATAAATTGCATGTCCTATAAGTGGATCACATTATCTTGTCGTACTTGATAGTGTCACTAAATGGCCGGAAACTTATAAGTGCAAAAATCCAACTATTTCAGTGACAATGAATTTCTTGCATGAACTGTTTGCGAGATATGGCATACCATAGTCTCCGATAACGGAACGCAATGCACGGGTAAAGAATTGGAAGACTTTTGTAATATGTTCTCCATTGAGTTTATTACGACCCCGCCAGGTCACCGAAGATCAAATAGAATGTTTTGTAACCCCTAACCCCAAAACACCATCACGCATTTCGTCGGCGGAATTAAAGTTTCTAGAAATGTAAAATCAGTGTTTGACATTTTTTTTACCAAGACGAAAAAGAACAGCGGAATACAAAAACGACACCAAAAAATTCAAGGTGGAGATAAAGTGTTCTTTACAGCTCATAAGAAACGTTTGAAGACGACATAATAACAAGAACTGGAAAGTTGATTCACATGGTAAAAGGGAACAATATTCAAATATAAATAACCCATAATCAACTGCTAAAAAGGTCCACCGATGAAAGTCTGGAAACATTGAAAGAACAGATAAAAACCCTATAAGATGTTTTCGATTTTCCAGCACCACAGTAAATCGTGGAACCTACAAGGACAATTTCCAGCAAAAATGCGTACTGTAGAATTGGAAATGAATTCGAGACAGAAATGCTACAATTAGGTTGGCGAACTCTGCAGGAAAAGGAGAGCTAGGTACTAATACTAATAAACAATATTGATCTCAAAAGTGGCGATGTTGTGAAGTAAATAGTACACCCACGATGACGATATGATCTAGTCCATAACGATAAATATAGATCTCCAGGTCAATGGTTAAAAAGAAAGAAATTATTTGGCGTTACTATCCAGACTAAGTAATACAGGCTACACTGCAGGTTGCCGAAGCATTATTGATATTATAAGCGCTACGAAACCCGTTCGAACACCTGTACCGCAACATGCTATACTAACATTTTAAACTAAAAATTTCAATTGATGTACTTCAATATTAAGAACACACCTAGACTCTCATATGGATGTCAAACAGGGCATTCAACTCGTTCGGAAATGTCTACCCTACAATCTATATTGAATACTCTTCTCCGATCAGGGATTAAAATGGCTTTAATCAAAATAATCCTCTGAAGCTTAAATACGGCAGTCCTTCATCCGATCATATGAAGTGTCTCTATATAATCACAACGGGATTTCCGAAATAACAATGGACAGTTATTCGAACATTTCCAGTATCCGCCATAATTCAAATGGATGCCAGGTGTAACTAGAAATGAACATAATGATATAATCAAGATGCTAACTTTTCACACTAAATGAAGGAAATAGTTGCGAAGGTCAGTCCTATCAAAACTAGAGACTGTGATAAGATTTAAGGGACTTAAATATCTATTTTCCTGAAAAACTCCTTTTCAAGAAATGTATTATAAATTTTAACCAGGAGTAACTGTAAATGTTCGACCAATAAATACCGAAGGTTTCCTGTAAAGAAATGGCTAATATCTCCATTATTCTTGTGTCAAATATGTTACCAGTGTTCAAAGGTGATTCCATAGGCATTGAATAATATACAGTGCGTTGAGTAAGGTTCTGCGAGACAACTGTGTTTTAGCGAGATTTATTTGATATACGGTTCTTATTTCTTTGTAGGTTACCATCACTGACAATCTATAGCAGGTCCGATCGTTGGCAATTTTAAGGTTTCTCAGATCATAGACGGGAATTCGCATATCGCTGATATAAGTTTACTAATAAAAATTTGGATCATTTGCCAAAGAATATCTCAACTAACTGCTTGAACACACGAGAAGCAGATTTCATAGGATTTAACTCATTAATGCACAGCGTAACACCCGGTATTATTTATAAGATTTCCAAATTCGGTATAATTATATAAAAAAAAGTCCCGTACAAGTATAAAATATGGAATTATAGTTTTAACTATATTCAGTTAATGTTTTGATTAAAATTCGGTACAACTCTAGTTTGTTTGATCTTGTTTGTTTTGTTTTCTTTTTTCTTTAAAAAAAACATCCCGTATCTTTATTGAATAAAATGTGCTATTAATTATATTTTTTGCCTTTTCCCCAGAGATCAGGGTTATTATATTGAATTTATGTTACTGTCGAGTGTATTTCAATGGAGATAATTCATAACAAAACAACGAGAAGAAATCGTTAAAATAACCAGCATTAATTTAATCATCACGAAAAACCTGACATTGCCATTAGAGCTATAAACACTGAGTTTGACCCTACATAGACATAATTAATAAACCGAATCTTTACAGCAAACGCCAGCATGTGCCAAGATGGAAACTCTAAGAAAACTAAATGACTGATCTTGATATTTTGTCGGATATTATCTTAATATACGTTAGGCGGATATTATCTTAACATACGATAGGCGGATATTATCTCAATATACGATAGGCGGATATTATCTTAATATACGATAGGCGGATATTATCTTAATATACGATAGGCGGATATTATTTTAATATACGATAGGCGGATATTATCTCAATATAAGATAGGCGGATATTATCTCAATATACGATAGGCGGATATTATTTTAACATATGATAGGCGGATATTATCTCAATATACGATAGGCGGATATTATCTCAATATATGATAGGCGGATATTATCTTAATATACGATAGGCGGATATTATTTTAATATACGATAGGCGGATATTATCTCAATATACGATAGGCGGATATTATCTCAATATACGATAGGCGGATATTATCTCCATATACGATAGGCGGATATTATCTTAATATACGATAGGCGGATATTATCTTAATATACGATAGGCGGATATTATTTTAATATACGATAGGCGGATATTATCTTAACATAAGTCACTGTGCAGATTTCAGTTTCAGAAAGAAAACATAATCAAACATTAGGGTACTAATGTAAAGCAGTAAGTAGTTCTAATTATAACAAGAATAAATCTGTAATGGTGTCGAGACACCAAACCTCTTTTTTTAGCTAATTTGAAGGCGCTGAAAATGGCCTTATTTTGTCATGGTTAGCAACCATGTTGCTGTACAGAAATATCACATTTTTGGAAAAAAAACATTTTTTTCATTTGTTTTCTGTATATGAGATATTGGCCGATGGCAATATTTGTCAAAATAAAATCCTTCAAGCCCTCCCACTTTATATTTAAATTAAAAAATATTGGTCTACTTACTGAGAAATACTATTTTTGCAATAACAATCGGAACCTAAATCTTTAAAAATAACACGATTGAATATACACTAAGACCAACAAGTATTTTCATCAATTCATTTAGTAAGCTAACAACAAAAATAAAACCTTCGTGAACATAAGAACTATGGTAATCATTTTCGTATTTCTTGATTGTCTGTTATGTTCAATGTTATTTACATCCCTTTGGATACTCCAGCAGAATTATGTACAATGGAATAGTTGCATTGAATAGGGACGCATTTGTCGGGAGTTTCTATCCAACTGTGAAAAAAAAAATGCTCTCAATGTACTTGGTTTCCTTCCGCTGTGAAGTGATAAAAGTGATGGAATAAAATTATGAATATTCAACAGAAGATTTTAGGGTTCATTTTTTTATGATATCTTAATAATCAGATTTACTAACGTGTATTACTGATAAAATTTATCAGTTAATTTTATTTTTGGCGATACTTTAAAAAATTTATGTACATCTATTTTGAAGTATTTTACTCAAAAATGCTTTTGTCTTATAAAGATAAGTTATTTCCGGTGACTGACATAAATTGTTTGCCCTACTTGAAAATTGATGGGTTTCTACAACCTTTAAAATCTAAGGTCATTTTTGGAATCAGCAACATGAAATTAGCTAGAAAATGTGTTTTGTTTATTGGCACCCAATATAGTGTTGACAAGTGTTATTGGTTGTCAGGAGACCGAATATTTGTTAATTATGTAAAGATTGCCTACGTTGTGTGAGCTTTTGTAGATTATTCAAAGTCAGGAAGATAAAGAAATTTAACTTTTTTGTCTATTGCCGTAATCGACGGTGGACAATTAGTTAAAATCACCATAAGTGAATAGGAAGAGTTGACTTTGCGAAAGTGTGAAAAGTATTAAGACAAAGTGAAATATTCTTATAAACAAGAGAAAATGTCCTGCAATGATATGCAATATCTTATCATCTACAGCGATTTACTAAGCGTAACTTAGGCACAAGGCTGAAAAGATTTACCAGCCACCGAGGATCGAAATCACTACACATTCATTATTGATCTAGCAAGACATGTTTGTTAACCATTACACCACATCGATGTGCCCTTATCTTACTACCTATATGAATCGATGGAAAACCAGATCACACATAAATAAAAATAGCTGAAGCTATGAGAAGTGCTTCTACTTGTGAATGCTGATAGAACTATGGAGAAATCATGTAAGAAAGAAGACGTTTTAAGGGACATCTGTGCAAGTAAATATACATTTAGAATCAGAAAGAGATTGAATTATTGTGTCAAATAATCAAGAAAGTGCGCCTACAGAAGAATGCTTACAGGACACAATGATGGCGGAAAAATCAAAAGAAAATATCGGGTTTGTGCGGAAAATTGCAAACGATGGACAAAGAAAGACGTTATAGACAGGAAGCTCTGAAGGACAAGGATTACACACGTACTGAAGTGTTTCGGAACGTAAGAGAAGAAAGCAGGTATCTTCTGAGTAATGCCTTAGTCACTCTAACCACACCGTTCATTCTTCAGCCTCCAGATTGGAAGCAAAAACTGTTATATTAGTCTCTTTGAAAACCCATTTCCTGAGATATATACTGCATGAATTTTATAGTAATTGATTAAATGCTATCAACCTCTCATTCTGTTTCATCCTTGTTTAATTTTACTCTATAGTGACGGTATTTGACCGTCCATATCGAGGCCAATTGCTACCAGACCAGAATAGGCTTGCTATGACCAACTAGGCATCCGGATCTATTTCTAAAGATTAAACCACAAATTAAATGCGTATTTATCTAACACTACCTGCTGAATTTTATGTCGACACTACTCAACGCACCTCGAGGGTTTTTTTGTTTGTTTTTACTTAACTAAAATTCACCAAAGACGAGGCCTACGAGCCATTTCAGGTCGTGTTTGCTGAATGAGTTTCTTGGATTCTGTTCCACATTTTAACGTTTCTTAGGAAGTAGCTTTCGGCTTGCATCGCCCTTCTTACCGAAATATTGCGGATAGAAGGTGGGTTAGTCAACCCCCTAAACATAACAAGGTGAATTTTGGTTGTAAAGGCCAGTGCTGATGATATTAAAAAATTGAGATCGTCTAAACATATTCAAGGGAAATAGCGATAGAGATAGAATCTTGTGACGTTGTGTCTGTACGGAACGGCGTGTAACTTCGAATTTTACAAGGACGCGTAAAATCTTTTCGAAATTTTCTCCAATGGATAACGAAGATTGACCAGCTTCATCCCATATATTTCAAATGTATTCAATTTTGGGAATGACTTGTCCTTTGCGATGATATAGTATGGCAGAATGACGCAAGTAAATATGGAGCAGTATTAAACACCGAGAAGATGTTTCGTCTTCCTTCGGCAATTTCGCTATCATCCATTGGAACATACCTTTAAAGCAACACATTTTTATGGCGTTTTTATAATTTATATATATTATGAAATGGACAAGGACCGACAATTATTTAAAGACACTTTTTAGGTTTATACGTTCTTTTTATACATACAAATATTTAAGTAAATGCTCCTTTTGTAATAAAATGTATTAACCAACATTTACCGGTCTGAATGTCAGAGAATTTGTCATAGAATATATGCGCCCTCCGAATTTGTCCTAGAATATATGCGCCCTCCGAATTTGTCCATTTCATTATATGTGGGAGGACCCATATTTTCTACGAAAAATTCTCGGACATTCACGCCAGTAAATGTTGTTAATACTGTTTATTATGAATAGAGCATTTACTTAAATATTTCTATGCGTAAAAAGTACGTATACATTAAAAAAACGTTTTAATAAATATATATATATATATATATATATATATATATATATATATATATATATATATATATATATTATATATATATTATGTAATATATTATATATATATAATTATATATTGTATATTGTAATATATTATATATATATTATATATATTGTATATATATTATATATATAATATAAATATAAATTATATATATTCATAATATATATGTATAAAAATTATATATATATAATATATATATAAATTATATATATATAAATTAAAAATATATAACATATATGAATTATATACATATATATAAATTATATATATATATTATATATATAATATACATAAATTATATATAAATTACATAAATTATTTATATATAATATACATACATTATATATATATAATATACATAATATATATATATATATAATATACATAAATTATATATATATAATATGCATAAATTATATATTTATATATATATAATATATATAAATTTGATATATACATATGTATATATAATAGACATAAATTATATATATATATATGTAATATACATAAATTATGTATATATAGTATACATAAATTATATATATATAATATACATAAATTATATATATATATAATATACATTAATTATATATATATATAATATACATAAATTATAATATATATATATAATATACATAAATAATATATATATATTATACATAAATAATAAATATATATTATACATAAATAATATATATATAAATATACTTAAATAATATATATATATATATATATATATATATATATATATATATAGAGAGAGAGAGAGAGAGAGAGAGAGAGAGAGAGAGAGATAGATAGATAGATAGATAGATAGATAAAACTTGTTCAACTCCAAGTCAGTTGATTTTTTTTTTTTACACAAGAGCTGCCTCTATGAAACCCGCAAGAAAATCCGATTGTTGGATCAATTGATAACTTACTACCGTTTATCCTATATCAAGTGTGCGACGAAGCAGAAATAATTTTCCCTTCGTTTGAAGCATAAATCTACATAAACTTAGAAACGCTTGAAAACGTACGTAAATACATATCAGCTCAATATTATTGATAACAAATGTCTCGCTCTGTTGGGCGAACATTCAGTATTTTCGATTCGTCACGGATCGAGGAATGGAAAAAGGTTTGGCAAGATTTAAACTAAATAGCCGATCAGTAATGCGAGAATGTCAGTTCCGTTCCAGAAAGCACTGTGAATACTGTTTTGATTAAATATTATTTGTGGCCATCATACATAAAATGTACATATTTAGAGAAATAACATACGATTTAAAAAAAAAAATTATTATCAGGTGATTTATAAAACTTAGGATTCGCTCGGCTTGTCATCTACTTGACGACTGCTCCTGGCCCTTTGCTTGCACAAAATAGTTTTTAAATTTATCCATTTATCAGTACGACTTAGAAGTTGGATAAATCCGGGCAAGTTTTGTAAATTTTCTTTATAAGTACTCTCCCTGATGTAGCCTTCATCGATTTCTAATATAAGTAAAGCCTCTGGTCTTATCACGAATCTGTTCATATGTTTCATCTCTGATTTTTTTTCATATAATATTATTATACATATTGGATAATTACTTATCATTTAAAATCACAATTTTATATATTTGTTTTCAATGACTTGTATAACTTGTTAATCTTTACTTTAAAAATATTATTTTGAATATGTAAGAGGGTTGGCTGAAAAGTGTATAGGCTATCAAAGACAAACGTACGTAGATACATCGTTTGGTAGGCTGAAATATGAAATTGCATAGAAATACTGCAGTTGGCTGAACAGCTGTTGTATTCTTGTACACGGTATTTACCCAGTATTTGTGTCATCGCTTTTATATCTGATATTTTTTGAAATTTCTAGAAATGATTCGTTCAGATTATTGATTTAGTTTGTTTTGTTTTACAGCATATCAACCTCAATGCGTAACTTAATGCCGACATGATGTTTTATTGCTGGTAGTATTGTTTTCTAAAAATATATTGCTAGTAATGTTTTTTTCTTCAAAAATGTATTGCGGGTAATAATGAATTGCTGGTAAAAATTATTTACAGAAATGTATTACTGGCAATATATTTTCCTTCAAAAATATATTTCTGGTAATAATTTTTCCTCGAAAATTCATTGCTGGTATTAGAAACTATTTTTACACGTTTACAGTGCTTTGAGCCCCCAGGAGAGTTCCACGTTCCTCCAAACATCCATATCGTAGGCCTTGCTGTCAGATGTAGTTTATCGTCTTGCCCAGGAAGCGGTTGTAGTTTATCGTCATGACCAGGACGGCGTTCAGATTATAATCTTATTTCCGGTTTATTCTGCTTTCTATATGATTATTTTTATTTTTTTGTGCAGGAATCTTAATAAAGAAAACGGAGGCACGAAATCGAATGACCTCTTCATTTTACGACTTCCAAATATTATATGGAATGAGGTATACAATCGTTTAAGAATCCATTTGAGATTCTTTGCTTATTTGCGTTTGCACTCCAGCTATTTTCACTTCGTTCAAGTTAGAGTAATTGTTTTCTTTTCAGTCAGTAAATAATTTTTGTTTATTATTATTGTCATTCTTTGTTAAATGCCTTGCATTTATGTCTAATGAAAACAGGTCGTTTCTTCAGCACACTGACAGAAACTGTAAACAAAACTGATAAAAGTTTAAGTGATAGGACGTGAGGATTGATAAGTTTGTATTATCGAAATAAAACCAGAAAATTCCGTTTTTCCTTTTGTCTCAAATCGAAGTTTGATCGCTAGTGCACGGAAATATCTACCACAGCATTACGTCATCACTGAGGTTTTAATCTGAACTTAGAATAATCTTGTAAAAAAAAATGCCAAGTTTATAGAAAGAATACTACGTCTTTAGACTGTAAATATTTCCAGTCTTGAAAATTAACAAATTTGTGTCTCTTATTTGGACTAGAATACTAATCATTTAGACACGTTTTAAATATTAATCTATTTAAGTCGGCTAGCAGAATATGCAAATATTCGTATAATTTTGGATTTATTAATTCATAACAGTATTAATAAGATTCTCATGAAATAAACAGATGGAAAATTTAGAAGAATTCCCGAGACAATTATTTCCAAATAGCGATAGAAATTTAAAAAAAAAATTCCATAAGCATTCAGGAATTAGGCGATCACACAGATTTTTCTTTCTCTTAATTATTTGTTTCGTTTGGTTTATTATGTTTTACGGCATATCAAGCTGAATGGCTTATTTAATACGGACAAGATGTTTAGAATAGGTTCGTATGAATAGAATGTGTAATGTTAGTAAGCAATCAGTTTAGACATCGGGTTTCATTGAAGTATTTTTAATGTTTTTTGTCGAGAGTCAAATGTATTGTTAATAATAATTTAAAAAAATATTGCTAGTATTTTTTCTATAAAAATCTATTTGTATAACTTCATAGGGTTTTGAAACCAGTTTTGTGGTGGGGTGTAGATTTGCCAATACCTGGGATACTAACAGTTGCTAACATCGGGGTTGAGAGCGAAGCTGGAAACAATAGAAATTAACAAGTGCTTCCACGGTCCTCAAAACCTTCTGATCAGAGTCCTTGCTGCCGGATGTAGTTTATCGTCATACAGAGGACGTTTAATTATATGTGAACTGCCATGACTTTTTTGGAATGATAGAAGTGTGATTTAACGTTGACATGTGTACGAATTAGAATTCGGAGCATGCTGAGTCCAGTCTATCCAGATATTTAACATATATCAGGTGCAGGGGTGGCGAAGAAATAAACTGATGTCATAACCAAAAGGATTTTGCAAAAGAGAACGCGGAAGACTCTACCGGAATTTCAACACAGCACAAACGAAATTGAATCAACTGGAATATATAACAAAAACATGCATAAAAAATGAATATATTTACATTTAATATTCTCAACGTCGTCACCTATCTCATCACTTTAGTCTGATGAAGTCCGAATGACAAAATGCGTTATATGAAAAATGTTTTCCAATATGGAATAGCTTTCCCCAAAGAAGTTCTTGATATATAAAACATTATATATGATTCCCCCATATATATATATATATATATATATATATATATATATATATATATATATATATATATATATATATATATACACACCTTCAAGGACAAACTCAAATACAATTTAAATGCTGCAAACATACCTATAGAGGAATTTGAACTTGCTGTTTAAAACCGAGGAAACTGGAGAAATACCTGCCACCGAGGAATAACTAACTTTGAAAAGAATCAATCTCAACCATCTGAGAGAATTAAGAACCAACACTAAATCTTTGGTTAATATATCACCCCCATATGACGGTCAACCCTTCAGCAAATCCCGTGCAGGATTAATGCCTCATACGATTCAAATATAAAAAATGAAGCAAAAGACACTCTTATTTAAAAAAAAAAAACGATGAGTGAGGGCATAATAATCGTAATCGTATATATATATATATATATATATATATATATATATATATATATATATATATGTGTGTGTGTGTGTGTGTGTGTGTTTGTGTGTGTGTGTTTTTGTCTCTGTGTGTGTGTGTATAGATATATGTAGAGAGAGAGAGAGAGAGAGAGAGAGAGAGAGAGTGTGTGTGTGTGTGTGTGTGTGTGTGTGTGTATTCACGCCTATTTGCATACGAGCAGCATTTGTAAGTTTTTTATTAAAAAGGATAACCATTGTTTTTGTTGCTTTGTTAACTTTAATCAACGTATTAAATGACTTCTTTTCAGGTTGTTATTGACGTTTAAAAACTCGTTGGTTTTAAGTTTCTCTCTTTTGCCAGTATTACGGTATTATATTAACTTTTTCGACCGAATTATAATATTTGCCATAAGTGTTGGCAAAACAAAGTTTGAAACGTGAAAGATGCATACATTGATGTTTGAGGTAAATGTTAATAGCGTCTAACTTCATGATCCAGCAATGGCCTTTGTCTTCAAACCTCTTCTCATTTCGTATATCAGGTGGGTTATTTTATTACTTGTATTAATACTAATGGGGATACTATACGTTTCCCTATAAGGAAAGTTTTGGCGTAGATTAACCGAGCTGACAGTGATACCGTTGGTTGAAATTTATCATTGTTTCTATTAAATCAGTCATTCAGATAAATATGTTTCAAGTCCAGTTAGTGTTATTGCTCTTTCTATTACTCACGGGGACTTCTTTCCTAACATTTTGTTTGACGTAGTGTGAAGAGTCAGCATCTTGATTATCTCATTACTGTTTCACCGAATTATATACAGTGTAACCCGGATATAAGAGAAATCCGGATATAAGAGCGATTTTATCGGGTCCCAAATTAGAGCCTGTGTTAATAAAACAAAATAGACCGAACCCGGATATAAGAGAAACCCGGATATAAGATACTTATTCTCCGGTCCCGACAACTCTCTTATATCCGGGTTACACTGTATATATATATATATATGCTGTTGTTCAAGTGATGTGGTTTTTCGTATTTAGCTAATTTCTTTGTGATTCTGTAGCGCCAATTCATGAGATTCAGAGAAGTATAATATTTGATAAGACCTACAGGCTTCATGTAAAACTACATAAATTAACTGATCATTTTTTATGGGAAACTCTCATACGCAAAATTGGGTTCCAGTCACTGTGCCATGTTATATAAATCAGTAAGGTTATTTTCATTCGGTGCCTCTCTTTAGAAACGGGCATGATATTAATTTCATTTACACTCGTTCCTTAAATAAGATATTAACATGGAAATTGGAGAAAAACGTGAAAATTAGATGAAAAAGGAAATAAAATGGTAATAAGAGAGAAAAAAAATGTCTGTCTTTCGCGAGTGAAATTTTTATCTTTTTATCTTTCTCAAAAGCAGTCGAGACTGCTTTTGATTGCGTGCTTATTAACTCATCTGCCTGAAAACAGAACACTATCCTGCAGGCGAGAATATTATCTCATCGAACTCGCTGCTAAAAATTTTCACGCGTATTCCTTCAAGTCAATTAAATTATATTTACCAGACTTAACTTTACTCTTTATCAATATGATGCGCGTAACAGAAAAAAAAACATACTGACATTGCTTTTAATGTCAGCTCTCGACCATTTTCTATTCCGTTAAAATTATATATATATATATATATATATATATATATATATATATATATATATATATATATATATATATATATATATGTATATATATATATATATATATATATGTGTGTGTGTGTGTGTGTGTATATATATAATGTTACCGACTTCAATATTTTCCTTATCAATTTCATTTCAAAGTTAAATTTGCCAGAATCATGAGGTCGAATATTATTCGATCCATAATGATTTGAGGTTTTACTCTAAACGAAAATCTATTACGTATCAAATCAGTGTTGGTGAAAGGGTCTTATACCCCAACACCGGCCTTGTTATGCGGAGTTTCCACACTACTACATCTCAAATTACATAAGGTAGTATTCATATGAATTACAAATTTTATTATAACCTAATTATGTACAGTAATGGATCAGATGCAATAGGTGAAGCATACAAATGGAAATATTGAGAATTAATATAAAGTATTGACATGTTATAATAGATCATTTCATTTGAAATTAAACAACAATGTTTTGCGGCAGTTTCTAACGTCAACATCCGATTTTATTGTTAAAAATTTCAAGAATTTTAACACGTTCAACATTATGAATAGAAAACAGAGATTTAAATATAGCGTTTTTCCGTGATGTAGCATGTGGAAAATATATTCTAGAAAAAAAAATTAAAACCTCGCGAAAATTTTCAAATAATTAATAATCGTCAGTAGTGCTTAATTTTATTTATGATGTATATAATTGTAGAAAGAAAGAAAAACAAATGTTGATAAGATATCAAGGGTCAAAAAGCACAGATTTGGGCCTCGAATCAGGATTGGACTCACCTCGGTTGAGCGGTTCGGGGGTAATACACGCCAGCCGTGTGTCTATTACTCATAAAGAAGACCAGTTTACGTTTCCCGAGTAAACATTTATTATTTTGGCATTTTTAACATTTAAATAATTTTCTGACCACACACTTTTATTACGTCCCATCCCGTTCCGTTCAGTGTTTTCATTCCACATTATTACGAAAAAAGGTTATTACTTCCATATGTATTAGGCAATTAATTATATACATTATAAATTATCTCAAATGGAATAAGTTAGCAGTAATAATCTCACTCCTAATTTAATGTCCAGTATTATGACAATGTCCCCGATTACGCACATATTACAATAAAACTTCAGTTCTAGTATAATCTCTAAAATTAAGCAAAGTCGACCTGGTCAGTATCTTAATGTGTGACCACTTGGGAATACCAAGTGCGGTAAGTTTGGAAGTTCACGCGGTGTAATTGATTCAGCACGTACTTGGTAATCAGAGAGTCGGGTTCCAGACTGTTTCGTTATAATAACTCATGCGCAAAAACCGTTGGGAAAGATATGTATGCAGCCTAAATATAAGTTAATTAGAAAAACTTGTATTAGTAAAAAATTGATTATTATCTAACACACACATACACACACACACACACACACACACACACACACACACACACACACATATATATATATATATATATATATATATATATATATATATTAACGAGAACAGAGGTACCGAAAATGTTTTTGCTTGTAATGTGGATTTTAAAAAAAATATTATCCTTTATTTTTCATAATTGTAAAAAATTAAATTTTGTAAAATTATGAAAAATAAAGGATAATATTTTACAAAATACGCATTACAACCAAAAACCTTTGCGGTACATTTCTTCTTTTTGATATACACACATTTCTCTCGTTGGAACCACTATAACCTCTTCCTTTTATACATATATATATATATATATATATATATATATATATATATATATATATATATATATATATATATATATATATATATATATATATATATGTATGTATGTATGTATGTATTTATTTATAACAAGAACAAACGGAAGGGTAACAATACAATAAGTAGGAAAACATTTTTAAATATTAATTATTAGCCATATAACAGAAATGAAGCACGGAAAGAAAAGTTTTAAGTCCAAAATTTGGGGACACACCTGAGTTCTTCATCAACGAAGCGAGAAATAAACAGTGAAATTATTCACCGACAGATGTTTTCGTAGACGGTGTATTTCTGGTGGATATCTTATTATTAGCCAAAACCCGATCTCTGTCTGATTCCTCGCCATGTGAGACATTTTATGAAAATAAACTTAAATTTAAAATTTTCGTCTGTGCAAAAGCGTTAGTCCTGCCTATTATTAGTAGTAGGGGGAGTGAGGGAGCAAGATATACACGTGGATCCTTTCTTCTAATTATACATATATAGTCCCTCACTGAAATAGTCGACTTTCCCACACGTTTCTCCAACAGCCTGAGCGGTAAGGCTCCTCTTCCCGATCTCTATTTCACCTCCATCACCGAGTCCTGTCGCGCCTCGCAGCTCTGCCCTCTTGGCAACTCCGATCATGCTGTAGTGTCTGTGAACAACTCCTTCTACTCCACCCCCAGCAAAGAAGCACCTACTAACAGAATATCTTTCTGTTATCAACTTGGGCTCATTACGGGATTTCCTTCGCGATATCCCCTGGGATGTGGTCTTTAAGATCCCCGTTCAAGAATGAGCTTCCGAGGTCTCCTCCTGGGTAAAAGCTGGAATCGAGGCTTTCATGCCCGCTAGGAAATATAAGGTTAAATCGCACTCTTCCCCTTGGTTCTCTGCTGCTTGCTCAGCTGCCATTGCCCATAAGAATCACTTCTTTCGCCTATATCGTAGTGACATGTCGGATCGCAAAAGACGTCTCTTTATCTCAGCCCGTAATGAGTGCAAGCGTGTCCTCAATGAAGCAAATTCACTATTTTCTGATAAAATGAAACAACGTATTTCATCTCGCAAATTCGGCTCTAAGGATTATTGGCGTATCTGAAAGTGTGTACTTTACAACAGCAAAACTTTAATACCTAGTTTGTTCAACGAATTTGAGGTCCTGACCTCCTCAGTTGATAAGGCTGAAGGCTTTGCTCGAAAATTATATTCCCACTCAACGCTCGACTCATCCGGTGTACCCACTCTTGATTTACCCCCTAGAACCGAGGATCTATTAAGTGAGTTGCACATAACCCCATCGTTGGTATTAGACATCATCTCAAAATTAGACGCATATGAAGCTAGCGGTGGCAACGCGGCACCAACTATTGCCTTGAGCAAATGTGCTACTGAACTGGCTCCTACCCTCTCCAAATTATATTACTACTGCCTCAATGAATCTTGCTCCCAGCCTTTTGGAAGTCCTCATCTATTGTTCCTCTTTTTAAGAACTCTGGAGACCCTTCTGACCAATTTAACTACCGTACCATCAGTCTCCTACCACTCTTTGGCAATGTCTTTGAGGCTTTAATCAACGTCGAATGGCTTCATCACATTATATCCCATGATCTTCTTTCTGATAAGCAAAATGGTTTTCGCTTTGTCCGTTCTGAAGCTGATGTGCTCACGGCCATAGCTGAAATTGTTTACCGAGCACTTCACAATAACGGACAAGCTCGTGCCTTGGCTCTAGATATTTCTAAAGCGTTTGATACGGTTTGGCATGTCGGCCTCCTTCGTAAGATTAAGGGATACGGAATTTCAGGTCGATTATTTGACTTAATACGATCATTCCTGTCAAACCGTGTAATGAAGGACGTCTTTAACGGATTCTCCTCCAGTTCCTTTCCCCCGAAAGCAGGTGTTCTCCAAGGCTCTATCCAAGGCCCTACTCTGTTCCTTATCTTCATTAACGATCTCCCCGGTGTCATCCGTTCCTAAGTAGGCATCTATGCTTACGACACAGCTATTTACTCCTGCCTCAATAGCAAATCTGATATCGCTGACAAAACTAACCTGGCCGTTAGTCTCGAAAAGGACCTCCAATCGGTTGTAGACTGGGGCAGGAATTGCCTGGTTAACTTTAATGTCTCTAAAACAAAACTGTTCTCTATTAATCACTACAGGGAAACATCCCTACCGCCCATTAGAATGTCTGATATACGACAGCTTAGTCTCACACTGTCTGCAGACCTGAGAACCTGGAATAATTACATTGAATCAATTGCTTCATCCACCGCAAGGACAGTTGGCTCCCTGTGTAGCGCCAATATGTTCTTCGCGCCTGAGTCTATCATTCAAATCTACAAATCAACCATTAGCCTTTGCCTGGATTACTGCTACCATATATGGTCTGGTGCACCCGCTTTTCGCCTTCAGGTCCTCGACAAGATCCAGAGACGGATGAGCAATGTGGTTGGTCCTGATCTGGCATCTCGTCTTTAGTCGCTTTCTCACAGACGTGCCGTCGCTTCTCTCTGTCCTTTCTACAAATGCTTTCACGCTAACTGCTCTGACGAGCTACTATTGCTAGTTCGCAGACTGCATGAATTTAAGTGTGCTCCTAGGCTGGCATCACGGCCCCACCCTTTCACTCTCGAAACGGTTAAATGTGGCCGTCTGTTCTACTCCAATAGCTTCATGTTTCGCGCCTCCCGGCTGTGCAATTCCCTTCCTATCAATTGTTTCCCTGATAGCTGTAATCTCCAACTATTCAAATGTAATATCAATCGACATCTCCAGATCACCTGAAATATATCCCTGCCCTTCTCTTCATCCTTTCCTCCATCACACCTCTTTATTCTCGCTCCCACTCTGTAACCCCCACTGTGTACTAATGGCATTCCGTCCCTTAATTGGGACGAAATGCCTAATATATATATATATATATATGTATATATATATATATATATATATATATATATATATATATATATATATATATATATATATATATATATGATATTTTCTGGTTTTAAATAAGATGCAAAAGTCGTTAATTCTTAAATGAAAAATACAAAAAAATCAGGATGACTTGCATAAACGGGGATTGATTAAAGAATCCAAATGCTGATGGTTAAACTCTCGGTTCGACGCCGTTGATGGGCATCAGAGCCACGATTTCGAATGCTAGTCCGTCTTGGGTATGACGATAAAATACATACGCGTCCTGGATAAGACGATAAATTCCGACCAACAGTAAGACCGCTGATGAGGTGGTTTTGATGAGTGTGGCACCACATCAAAATTGCTGGTGTTCCCAGTTCCATCCTGACACGGTGTGTTAGCACCTGTTAGGATCGCAAATATGGGCAAATATTTAACCCCCAAACTGAGGTCAAAACACTATGAAAGTCTAAAAATAGGTTTTAATATCTGAAATACATTTTTTTAAATTATTTCCAGCAATATATTTTTTTTAATATTACCAGCTAAACATTTTTTGAAGAAAAAAATATTACCAGCAAAAAATTTATCGGCATTAAATAACACATTGTTGTTGATATACCGTAAAACAAAACAAACCAAACCAATCGAATGCTGGTTTTCAAAGCATTCATGTATTTCCTGTTTGTAGAATTAGTATAACACAATTTTTTCTACATTTGTGACATTTATCCAAATATCGTAAATATATAGTAAATATCAATAATCGATTAATTAATTCGATATCGGCTTCTCTTTACATGATGTGATGAAGTGAATTGGGGATTAGCTTCATACACATATCTCCTGGGTGAATAAGTAATTAAATTGCAGTAACATGATTGTTACCTCTCTCTATATCGAGGGTATTGGATGTGCAAATAGTGTAATGATTATAGCCGCGGAAAATGAATTCAACGTTTCTAGCTCAATTTCTGACGCTGTAACTTTCACTTCGCAATAATATCCATGAAAACCCATCTTCCTCAATCGGTGGGTTAAATAGCAGCGTAGATTAACCTATCCTACTTTAGTCGTAATCACACAAAGAAAAGGAAAACTACACTTAGTTCAATCTCTCGTATATAATACGGCAACCAGTCCTCTTTAAAATTGTTAGGGAAATAAGCCTAGGAGAAGAGAAAATCTGAAGTTAAAACCAGTCTGAAGATGAATGGGCTCATTTAGGCTATCTCGCTGTCGACATATGCTGTGTTTACAACCCTAATTGGTTCGGGACTTAGTATCGTAATCTGGCGATGGCAATGGTTGCAAAGAAATTGCTTTTCATCTTGTCCACTAAAAACTATGGGAACTGAGTTATCTTCTCTTATTTAAATATATGCTGGTAAAACCTCCAAATAATGATGAAGGGTAAGACACATTAATCAAAGAAAATCTTGACTGGAGTTTGAGTTGAATAATTAAGTGAGGCCAACCTAAAGAGCTTGCGTAAATGAATGAGAGAACAGAGATGACAAGAGAAGGCAAAATGTCCAACATTACTAATAGATACAAAAGTCAGAAAATGTGGAGAGCCATAATCACAGACGTACTGAAGGGAAACGGCACATAGATGATGAGAAATATTTTTAATTACTATTTGTCATATTGTTACGTTTGTTTCGATTTCTTGTAGAAATAAAATAAAGCTTATCTGACCAGTTCCGTTACATCCCCTTAACAATAGCGCCCTTGGTAGATTGATTGATGTGTTTTTACGGTTTATCAACTTTTGAAGGACACTTAAAACCAGAAAATATTTTAGACTATAAGATGTTTTAGTAAATAATAATGATTTACTGATACAAGTAATGGAAAAAATTAACCCAAAACTCGGGAGACAAGATGTTGATTAATACTTAGGGTATTTGCACGTAAGTCAACGAACCCCATTGGAATTAGAACTTGGCTTTGCGATTTCCAGTTTCGAGCCGTTATTCATTAAATCTCAAACTCATACAAGAATATTCAATTGGTCACCAATCTTGGTACTAATCAGATATGGTCGTAAGAAACCAGGTGTTTGAACGTGATATGGACGTAAGCCCACTCGTGAAATGGGTCTGGATACGTTTAGAGGTTAAATAAGATCGTAAACTATGCTCCATTTATTTGGATTGCAGCCTTTAGAAGAGAAGGGATATTGTATATTTCCATCTGTTGACATGATTCTCGAGATTGTTATTTTTCGTATTGGTGCTAGGTCCGGATATTCGCAGCAAAGGATTATCAACCTGCCGTCCTGTATATCTTTCACAGGGAGATTTTGTATATGACGTCGAAGGATAGAGAAAAGAAATCGCGTTGCTTAAAAAAATGAATTATATTAATATAAATTGTATAATAATAAAATGTAAATTAAAATTCTATCAAACAAAATATAATTCAACTATATTTTCTCATAGGTAAACCTTATTTAAAAGAGAAATGTAATTTATAACATGTGTCAGTGTTGGAGATTAAACAATTTCTCAAACTTTTTATATCCTCTATATCCTCAGAATCTTCCTCCCTCTTTATATTTTCATATCACAGGTGGCATTTATTAATCCTCTACCTTGAGCTGCTCTTTGGCCTTGTATGGTTGGTCATTAGCAGAGAAAACAGAGGCAGAAAAGAGTAAAATGATCAATAACTTACAGATAAAAATTGACTGAAATAGGTTCAATAGGCGGAGAAAGATTTGATATAATGTTTATTCAATGTGAAATTATCGTCTCTCTTCCGCAAATACTTTTCCTGGGAGGTTCCAATTTACGATTCTTTTTCTTTTTTTCGAAACGCCTCATTAATTTCATTCGAGTTTATTCTTTAATTTTAAACTTCTTAGAAGCAGCGCTTTTCAACACGATTTATTCCGGAGGATGTCCGTTTGGGAATTCTTATTTCTTGCATCGCATGGCTTTTTATCACAGATTGATATTCCCATGATAAAATTATATTTGGCCAAATTCTTTACAGCTATGTCAAAAGTGACTTGGATAATAGCTTTTTTATACCAAATTGAATTGGCCTTTCGTTATATTTTCGAAGCTGGTAAACCTATGAACAATTGTAGGTTTGTAAAAGGGCAGGTAACTTACGTTGAACACCTTAATTATTTATATTGGATTTTAATGGACTTCTTTCTTATTTTAAAACAAGAAGCAATATATTTAAACAGCCGTACAAGGTTGGCATGAGGTTTTGTGTAGATCCCGCTCTTATTTTTCTAGGTACCGTGTCCTTTCAAGACGTGAGTGATTATGTACACCTAAAAATTATATCTGTAGTAGCTTGTAACAGTGTTTATCTCTTTGTCAAGTCTCTCACCACGCATCACACGAGCTCGTCAGATCGGGGCCTCGCTGCCTGCAATTATCACAATTACTTTCGATATGTCCTGTGAGTTTTATGTTTTCCTAGCCTTCTTTCCGAAATGTATGTCCAAGAAATTATGTTACCATTTTCTTTGGGACGTCCTTGGTGCTTAGCCTTTCCATCAATGGAATTCTCAGTATCATTCTGCAAAATAACATCTCTTTTATTTATATTTATCTCTGCATCTATAGGGATATTATCAAACATTTTTTGGTATATATCTTATTAAAATTTAACATTTTTTCTAATGAATTTTCCGTCCTGGGTATGACGATAAACTACATCCGCGTCCTGGGTAAGACGATAAACTGCATCCAGCAGTAAGGCCTCTGATCAGGAGGGTTTATGTAGCGTGGAACCACCTCATAATTTCTGATGTTACCAGGTCCACCTTCACCCGGGGTGGTAGCACCTGTAATGGTCCCACTTAGGGTGAAGGTGTGAAAAGGAAAGTGTACAAATAGGTTTTTAATATGAGAAATACTTTGTAAAAAATTATTATATTATTATTTTGACGAAAAAATGATTACAAGCAATATATTATTATCAGCAATACACATTAAAATTTATTACCAGCAATAAATTGTGAATAAAAATTATTACCAGTTATATATTTTTGAAAAATATGACCAGAGATAGTTTTTTTTAAGCAAAAAATATTACCAGAGATAGTTTCTTGAAATAACTATTACCAGCAATAAAAATTTTGTCGGTATTAAATAAACTATTGAGTTTGATATGCCGTACAATAATACAAACCAAACTATTTTTTCTGTCTCTTTCTAGATTTTTAAAATTGGAACTGCTTTATTTACTAGACCAATGAATGTCCAGATTTCTGTGCCATATTTTCCAGTCTCTGATAATACGCTTACAGGATGATCAAATCATCCCCGGTGATATGGGAGGGGTTGCTCGGAGGAATTTATTCAATTCAACCATATTCTTGAAGCTAAGAACAAAACATAAGACCTGATTTGACAACTCTGGTCCGAATTTATGACAATTTTAGCAGGCGCGTTTAGGCCTCTATGGGAATTAAAAATTCCTAGACAAAATCCAGAGACGGATAAGTAACATGGTTGCTCCTATTATGGCATCCCGTCAGCAGTGACTATCTAACAGACGTGCTGTGGCTTCCCTCTGCCTTTCATACAAGTACTTTCATGGCAACCGCTCGGACGAACAACTTTCCCTGGTTCACAAATTGCATGAATTTAAGTGCGCTTCTAGGCTGGAATCCAGGTCACACCTTTTCATAGACGAAATGACTAAATGTAGCCGTGGGCTTCTACTCCAAAATCTTCATATGTCGAACCTGCCGTCAGTGGAAATCCCTTCATATCACTTGCTTCCCTGATAGCTATAATCTTCAAATATACAAATGTAATGTCAATCGACATCTGATACCTTAACCTTCATCACTGTTCTCTTTATCTTTTTCCCAAACACTACTTTTTACACTTTCTCTCCCTTTTTACAACGATTTGCGTACTAGTGCCAATCCGGCCTTGCTTGGAGCGATTTGGTTAAGAAGAAAATCAAGGCCGATGCAAAGATTTTATTTTGTAACAAGTATTTATATCAATATAAATAATACTTACCAAATAAACACACGAGAGAGTAAGGAAATAACCTAAAGAATTTGAGATAGAAGCATATATGCATATTTTTTAAAATTATTTTGCTTGGTATTGGGCGGATTCCGTTCCGAAATATTTAAACAGCAAGCCAAGATTTTACAATCTGGTATGCGTTCACTTAAATGTACATTTTTAAAAAGGCATGAACACCACTTTCCTACTGACATGGGTTAAATAAGGGAGAAGATATTTTGTATTGCAGCTATTCGAGAGGAACAAATTTTAATCTTTTTACTTAAAAGCAACAGACGAGGTAAAAATAATGGAAGCTTTAATAATGAAAAAGGAAAAGCAATAGTAAGAATATTAACTAAACGTATTCGGAAATTATAAACAACAATTATATATATATATATACACACGCCCACTCATATATATATATTATATATATATATGTGTGTATGTATATATATATATATATATATATATATATATATATATATATATATATATATATACACACATATATATATATATTTATATATATACACTCATATATACATATATATACAGATGTATATATATATACATATATATATGTATATATACACGCACACACACATATATATATATATATATATATACATATATACATATATACGTATATATATTTATATACAGACACATACACATATATAAAATGTATATATATATATATATAATGTATATATATATAATATTTATACATATATATATATATATATATGTATGTATGTATGTATGTATATATATATATATATATATATATATATATATATATATATATATATATATATATATATGATGAACTTTTTCCTCGATCTCTACGTATGAGGATCAGTCAATCTCATTCAGTATTTATATTTTTGTACTTAGTAATACTTCAATCCCACCAGTGACCTATCTACAAGTTCACATATTGTACAATAACGAGGATCTCGAAAATTAGCAACAGGAATATTTGGTTTCGCCGTTGGCTTTCGTGTTTTTTAATCTGTTAATACAAGTGATTACGAAATATATATAGACTAGACACTCGTAGACGCAATGCCTGATATGTCGTCCAATCCCTGATGATATATATATATGTATATATAAATATATATATATATGTGTGTGTGTGTGTGTGTGTGTGTGAGTGTGTGTTTTAATCGATTTCACCTCAAGCAAAACTGTAAAGCCACTACGATACAAGGTTTAATGGGTGGGAAATAATTAGAAAATATAAACTTTACTAATGAAAATATGTGTTTGCTGAAAACCTAAAAAGCCTACCCGCTGCTTGTACTT
This sequence comes from Acanthosepion esculentum, assembly GCA_964036315.1. NCBI lineage: Eukaryota > Metazoa > Mollusca > Cephalopoda > Sepiida > Sepiidae > Acanthosepion > Acanthosepion esculentum. The sequence goes on along the minus strand of OZ038475.1, from coordinate 23,086,663 downwards.
CAAAGCTCTTTTAGTGCCTAAAAGTGTAGAGATTGTGATACTTCTAATGTTGCTTAATATATTAGTTTTATATTATTTTATGGACCTTCGGGGAGGCTACTAATATACACCATTCTATATATATATATATATATATATATATATATATATATATATATATATATATATATATATATATATATATATACATATATATGTATATATATATATATATATATATATATATACATATATATGTATATTTATATATATATATACATATATATGTATATTTATATATATATATACATATATATGTATATTTATATATATATATACATATATATATATATATACATATATATATATATATTTATATATATATATATATATATTTATATATATATATATACATATATATATATATATATATATATATATATATATATATATATATATATATATATATATATATATATATTAATTATACTGTTTTCATCGATTTCAACACAAGCAAGACAGTAAGGTGACTAGGACACAAGAGTTTACTGGGTGGGAAATAATGTTACCGACTTTACTAATGAACAATAACAAAGTATGTGTAATCAGGATCACAACCGAAAACAGATGAGATTGCATTTAATTTTTTTAATGATTAATGTTTGCTGGAATAAAGGATACGCTAGTAACGAAAAACGTGTGTGAGAAAAAACTGTTAGCATAGCATTTACTGTAATATCTAGTAAACTCAACTGTATATTAGTGAAACATCCTCGTCATAAATTTTATGTACCCGCGTAAACATCTCACCCGGACATTTGCCATAGAAATATTTATAGAAAAGTCACAGCAACATGACTTTACGGCGGTGGGAATATGAGTGAATTCGAGAACACAGATCATGACTAATAATATTGCTTTTTCTTCTTTTTATTTCAAAGATCTATACATATATATCATGGATTTTGTCAATGGTATCTAGATATATATTATTTCCACTTCAATTCAGCCGAGAACCCGAGCCCAAGAAGGCATCTCGAGCCACTCTCCTGTTAGTATAAGCTAAGGTGATGGAAGGTAGAATAGGTGTATGACATATGTGTAAAAGAGTTAAGTTTAGTTTTGGAATCGTTAAGATTTACAGGCCATCATTTTCCCCCTTTAAGAAAAGACGGGAGGTCGTTTTTGACATGGGCCGCCAATTTGAACTCATAGCTCCGATCAGATGTAATATAGAGGCAGTATTTCATAGAATGGTGATATATATATATATATATATATATATATATATATATATATATATATATATATATATATATATATATATATATATATATATGTGTGAAGATAGTGCCTGTAATTTTTTCTACATATGTATCAATTAAGTGTTATCATTTGCAAAGCAGACAAATTTCATGAATAATCGATAAAATTAAGGTGAATTAATATTCAAATAAGCAATCAATATTCATTTAACAAAGTGGACTTTCATTCTGTTTATGTCTGGCTATCGGAGTTTTCACCACTCTTATCTGCCAAACAATCTTTTAGATTTAACTGCGAAGGAGTCGCGTAGATCAATTAAAACGATACGGAACACAAAACACTGATGTCGCGTTGAAATTTGCGATTGGTTGAGATGTGAAACGGTTAGTTGCTGTTTAATCACTGCGACAGCTATAAGTCCTGATGCAAAAAAGCAAGATAATAGATCAAAATTATTGATAAATTTGGAATCTAATTTTTTTACCATACATATTCATATATGGGTTCTTTATATATATATATATATATATATATATATATATATATATATATATATATATATATATATATATATATATATATATATATGTACATATATATATATATATATATATAGATATATATATATATATGTATATATATATATGTACATATATATATATATATATATATATATATATATATATATATATATATATATATATATATATATACATTACATGAATCATTCATACGAAAAGCAGATAGCGAAGTTAATGATATGAATTGCGAGAATACATCTTCGCTAACAAATTTATTAAGATACATTAACCCACGAACCTGGAGATGAATCTTATGATCCCTGTGTTTAATAAATTCCAATTTCATAAGGTCTTTTTATACGAGTACTTTCGTCTTTTCATGCAGACATCATCAGGTATAGAAATATAATTGTTTTTCACATCCAGGTAATAACGGGACAACGAAAGATTAGATGTGATCCTAAATATGTTTTTTTATAAATGTGCTATTGTTAACGGTAAGACATTTTGGAGCGTGCGGTCTCAACGCTAAGGTAGAATTTGTTTTTAAATTTAAGAGTGTGCGTTTTTGACTTAATATGAGAATTCTTTTGTAGTAATATGTTTTTTCAGTTGATGTGGCATGAACCAAATTGTACAATAAATAGAGGAATGTCGCAGTTATTATCCGAAATTTGCATGTCGGATCAGTTCTTTTAATATCAAGGATGCGGTGCAGTTCAATTTATATTACATGAATCATTCATACAAAAAGCAGATAGAGAAGTTAATGATCTAAATGGCAAGAATATATCTTCGCAAACAAATTTATTAAGATACATTAACCCACGAACCTGTAGAGGAATGTTATGATCCCAGTTTTTTAGATCATATATATATAATAGGAAAAGAGATTGCATATTGTGTCTTTATTTATTGCTCTTTTTATTTTCTTACGTTTTTTGCGTAAAAAGTTTTTTTTTGTGGTGTAAATCCTAATACATTTTTCTAATCACTCATTTATTAAGGCCTGATGAGACGTCTTGATACGCATCGAAACTTAATCCATTCATGTAACGTTTATCTACGTTTAAACGCAATATCCTATAATAAAGTATAAAGCATTATTATTGGATTTTATTGAGCCTTCTTTTAAATTAATGTGAAGAACATTGGAATTTATATTCGATTCGTTCTCATTTCATACGTGTATATATATATATATATATATATATATATATATATATATATATATAGCAGAGAGCAGAAATTGTATATCAAAACAAATTGGTACCCGAGGAAAATATTGGAAAAAAAGAAAGTACTAGAAACATGCGAACAGGGCGAAACATATCGTCCAATACCTTAAGTAAGTAATAAACCACATGCTGGTTGGAACCTACATTAATATAACTCGGTTTTGGTTGTTTTCTTAAATGGAGAAACTATGCCATTACGTAAGTCGAGCTTAATATTCCTGGATTTTTAATATTTTTAATATTATGGAAGGCACCATTTGCCATTCAAATGGGCTCTCTGATTTCTGTTTGCCATTTTTGCATAAGTTCATAAGAAAAAGCTGATTGCAAAATGTGTCGCTTTTCATCAAGATTTAAAGATAATTACTTGTAAAATATAATGTGCGATCGACCGATAATTTATTTACTTTTATATTTTCTTCAATTGATATTTTCCTCTGTTAATTACAAATGTTTTAACATACTATATTTGATCTACTAACATTTAATTTTATAGATATTTGAAAGATCGTAATATTAATGCATTTTCAGAGAGCCGTTGACATATTACCAGAAATTAGCGAAACAATCAATACGTTTTTCTCCAAGATGAGTTCATATATTTTTTTATATTTCTACCCTTACATGGCGAACCCGTCACTCTGATCTTAAGCTAAGTTTAATTCTGGTGGTCCAGATTGGCAGTGTTATTAGAAAAAAAGCCAAAGATTTACCCAACTCTAATTCATATGTGTTATAAGTGTTTTCGATCTTTTTTTGATCATTTATTTTAAGTGGAAACTTGAGTGTTTAGTTTTTAGTTACGGGAAATTCTTTTCTACTCACCTAACTAATACATTAATTAAATAACATGAACGTTTCATAAAAGCAATAAAATGGCCCGTATCTTTCTAGTACATGAAACGTATATGTTCCCGTAATAACTGTAAATATCTGGACTAATGGTCAGATTAATAATAAAAGAATAAACCGAGTTTTGATTTTCAAAGCTGAAAATAATTTAAGTTGTTTATCATTAAATTTTATATTTTATATAAAGTATTAAGTTTTTAGTGCCTCTCGATTGCGATGACATTTTAATAGTTATTTTACTTTGCAATGTATAGATTTTTAATCATCCAGATTTTATTTTTGATTTATATTTAGAAAACTACAAAGAGTTCTCTTGAGTTGATATAGAAAAGAATATACATTCTGGCCCCTAAGGACCATTTTAGTATTAAATAACACGTAAAAAGCCGGTTTTGAAGTGAATCAACGGGACATTAGTAGAAGTACAATTTGTTTTATAATTAATTCACTTATGAACTAATAAACGAATGAAAACTAACAAATCTTCATGTATAACTTAGAACAATAACCCGTTTTCATTCTGCGCCAGTTTAGCAAACTTCGCAAAAATAGGTTCGTTTTGAATTTAATTACGAAAAGATATCAAACGGATGGTGTGCTGTTTTCGGATATCCATTTTTAGGAAATTAATTAAAGAATTAGCGAAAAGATCCAATCAACACGGTATATGGTTAATCTATTTTAAATAAGTTCATTTTTATTCAATATAGCATTTCAAATAAACAAACAAATTCAAATTTGAGATAAGCAAATCAACTCTACATAATATATTTAACGGAAAACCAAACATTTAAATTTAGTGAACCGTCCTGGGTATGACGATAAACTACGTCCGACAGCAATGCCTCTAAACAGAAGGTTTTGAGGAGTGTGGAACCACCTCTTAATTTCTGGCGTTCCCAGGTCCGCCCTGACCAGGGGTGGTAGCACCTGTTAGGATCCCAGCTATGGGCAAATAGTTAATCCCAAAACTGAGGTAAAAAGCTTTATAAAAGTGTAAAAATGGGTTTTGGTACTGGGAGTTCTTTGTAAAAACTTGTTGCTAGAAATGGGTTTTTGAAGAAAAAAACTATTACTAGGAATATATTTTTGAAAAAAAAATATTACCAGCAATATATCTTTGACAAAGGACTATTACCTACAATATAATTTTGAAGAGAACATTTTACCAACAATACGTTTTTGAAAATAAAATATTACCAGCAATACATGTTTTAAAATAATATTAACAGCTATATATTTGAAGAAAAATATTTTTGACAAAACAAAATATTACCAGAAAAAAATAGGTTATCGGCATTAAATAACCCGTTGAGATTGATATGCCGTGAAACACAACAAAACAAAACAAATTTAGTGAATGCAAAGTAACCATTTAGTGTATATTTACACGGAATTTGGTTTTTTCTCTCTCTTTAAGACGTTGTATCCGTTAATTATTGAACATTTTTTACTTGAAAATTGCAAAGCCTACATTTTATCGTTTACCATGTTCTAGAGATTTGGATAGTTTCCTCACTGGCTGGATCACAAGGAAGATATTTTAGGCAATATTTCAGGATTTATAGGGCTTTCTGAAGAAGGAACATTTATAATATAATTTGATCATTTGTTGTCCTATGCAAATAAATATTTTGAGTCTGACAATTAATAATTAGAGTTAATAAATAATTGCTGTCTATGAATTTATTTTTTCCAAAGTTCTATGCTGTAAATAAATCAGTCATTACACATTGCGCAGCTTGATATTATCATTGACAGTAATCTTAAAATGAGCTGAATTCATAAAAACGTAATGTCTATTCAAAAATGACAAAAATTATATCAAATTGCACTCTAGAGACAGGTCAATTAAAGTTAATTCACAACTGTCATTTTAGAAAATACATTCAAATGAACGTACAAATTCATTTTGTGTGATTTCTTTTGGGGCAGAATAATTTTCCAATAAAAATCTGCATAAACATTATTATTATTATTATTATTATTATTATTATTATTATTATTATTATTATTAATTCAAGAATTTGCATATGCCTGGTGTTTTTTAATGCTGTATCTTGAATGAAAATATTTCTACTCAAATCTTGCGCAACTTTGATCACTAAACTCACAAAACCTTTCAACATTCATTTCAACCTTTCGACACATTCATTTCAACCTTTCGACACATTCATACTTTCTTACGTCAGGTTTATTGGCAAAATTCCAAGTGCGTCGACAATTATAAGCACAATCTTAACTTACTTGACTACATGATAGTATCATGATAGTATCATGGATATTTTCGAATTCCTCGCCTTCCTTCACATGTATATAGCCACATACACTGTCTGGTGGCAGATCTGTCTATAGCTCAAAACCCCACAGTATCATATTCCTTTAGTTAGTGAAACTTCGTGTACCAAAATTATTCATCTTTATTATTTTTTGGATTTTCTTAATAACATTTTATGTTTATGTTATTTTTTTTCCGGATTATTATACAAATCATAACTTAATACAGTATAGTAAATATATGCATTCATATTGCACAAAGTGTTTGATGTTGCATTATAATCAACATCTACAGTGTTTATATTTTAATTACATTGATATTACTCTCCTGATTACTCTTAGTTCCGAAGACGTATTGGCATTCAAAAATCTAGGCAGAGTATTACGAGTCAGGATGATTTTATTGATAACAAAAAAAGATTACTGAACTGCTATGTGATATCTGTCTTCATTTATGGCAGTGAATATTCGACGGTTTCCACAAAAATGAAGAAAAGACTCGAAGCATCGGAGGCATGGTTCTACAGTAGGATGCTAAGTATATCATGGGCGTAATATGTGAGCAACAATAAAGTTTTGGAGAGCATGCAAACAAGGAGGAAGCTTATACTTAACATCAGGAAGAGGCAGCTGAAATTTCTGGGGTACGTAATGAGAAAGGAGGGCCTGGATAATGTGATGTCCAAAGGGCAGATAGAGGGAAAGGAAATAAGAGAAAGCAACGCGTGACATACATAGCGGGCATAAGCAAGTATATGTAAGAACATGGTTTGGAAGAAGTAACAAAAGGGCAAAACATATTGAAAGCTACAAGGGATAGGGAGAAGTGGAGGGCCATGATCAGCTAATGCTGAAAGGACACTACACGTAAAAGAAGAATAGTAGGTAGTTTCACATAGTTCTATTTTTTAATAAATTCATGTGAACTGACTCTTGTTAATATTCATCATTCTATATTTATTTATTGTACCTAGTGATCCATTTATTATAGGTACGACCAGTTTAAAGTGGACTCATTTATTCAGTTTTAATTTCAAGATCCACACTTCGGCATATTCCTTTAACTGCAGTATTTTCGTCGCCTTTACTCACTATGCCACGTCTATTATTTTTTATTTGTCTTTCTGTACCAACAGCAAAGTCCCAGAGAGTAAAGCTCCCATGGCATTGTGTGATTGGTACAGGACAATATTCTTTATACATTTGGTAATTGATACACAATAACAATGACGTATATTCTATTGTATATACTGTCCGGACGTATTATATCGATCATGGCATTCCTTTGGTGTCAAGATTAGACACTAATTGGTCAGTAGTCAACACTTATTGTTTGCATACTTTATATATTGAGTCTACTCGGTTCTTCATAATGTTTGTCATGTAATTCCTCTAAAATCGGTTTAGTCCTAGAAAAGTATTAGAAATGACTCATTCTTTGATTTTAGCCCTGCATTTTCGGCAGTTGATAGCATTTTTGTTTATTTTTTTCTAAAGCCCCTTCTCTTATTCTGGGCTTGGGTCAGTAATTCGCTGACCGCATCACTATTTACATATGTAAATCCGACAAAAAATCGCTAAGTATTTGCCGTACATATATCTGCCATTTTTACACTAATGAAAGTCGAATCTACGTATAGACTTGTTTTACTCTCATGCCAAATCAACCATTCTCAATATTTTAGATATTGAAGCTGTGTCAAAATGTTGATTCTCCTGCAAACAGTTCATAATTATGACAGATTTTGGCGTTAATTAACTTGGATTTAAACATAGGATTTTCAGTTAAAACGGGCGAACTCGGTACTACATGAAAAAGGTTGATATACCTGAAAATATCCGTATCGTTAATTCTGAGTGTTTACTGCTTGTACATGGGTTTTTGTTTTCAGGGTTTTTTAAAAATTTGTTTCAACCATTTGTCTTTGTTCATTTCTTTATCATTTTAGCTGTAATTTTGGTTACGTGTTTTTTCTATCTCTTCCAGAGGGGTGATAAATAGCTTCATGTACCTTATAGTTTTTTTTGAAAACTTATCTTATTAATTAATATATTATAATTTAAAAACTATTTTGGAACAGCATATCTTTTAGAATCACATGCCAAAGAACAATCGAAGGATATGATTTTTTGTTTTACCACTTCATTAATAAAATACAAACAATATTAACACACAAAATTAAATGGACAAAGCTCTTCGCTGCATATCGGAATAGCTGTGTCCTTCTGAGTTCTTCCTCTTCTTTCTCTTCTTCTTCTTCCTTTTTTTTTCTTCATCTTTATCTTATTATTATTGGTAGTAGTAGTAATAGTATTATTATTATTATTATTATCATTATTATTATTATTAGTAGTAGTAGTAGTAGTAGTAGTGGTAGTAGTAGTAGTAGTAGTGAGGTACGGGGGAGTAATGGAAAGCTGCTTGGATTATGGAATGTGTGAGCCGAGTTCGAATTCCAGTCGAATCCTTTACATTCACTAAAGTGCTAATAACCTTGGAAAATATACTAATACTCTTCTTCTCCTCCCAGCTATGGGTAAATAGCAGGACCTACTGGGTTCTATAGCCTTGGATGGCAACTGGTCTACCGCAGAAAGAAATGGCAACCTACTGCGGGAAAAAGAAATGTGTCTTGTCAGTCATGTATCGAAAGATACATGATCGCCTTAGCGGGTATCACGCTTGGCTCATACCTGAGTAGTAGTTGTAGTAGTAGTAGTCGTAGTTCTATAAATTAAATGGTGAAAATTAAAATAAATGGAAGAGGCGTGATTGCTGCTTTGTGAATTAAATCATATTAATGTTAATCGATTACAGGTTTTGGCAGAACGACATTTTAGAAGAAAACTATAATTACTTTCAGCAAGAATTGGAATCTTTATTAATTTCTCATAATTTTAATATAATAACGCGGTTTTACCTGTCCGTAGCGTGTGAGTTATCACACTACACAACATTATCATTTTGATATTCGCTGCACAATGTACTGAATGAATGTCTGGAACATATTTGACGTAAAAATGGCAAGAAGGCGTTTGAACAATCAATTTGTATTCTAAAGCGTGAAAATTCGAAAGATTATTAGCATACGCTTAGGTACATAAAAACGTGTACCTCTTTGTCAATAGATATTTGTCCACCTATTTTATAAGTACCCGGATATTATAACTATATCGTCATCAGCTATGTTTTTAGAATTATTATACTCTTAGATTTATAGATGAATAATGAATGTAATATTGAATGCGTTTTCTTTTTAAGCAATTCTTCTTACGTACATTCGATGCTGTATTCCATCATGATGGGAGCTATCATGGTTCTCTCCAACCCCATATAATGAGTAGTTCTAAAAGACTTTGGTTATGTATCATTTCCAGTGTCCTGTTATCCGTTTAAACGAGGTCGGTAGTCTGGGTACTCGAACTTTTCTTCTGACCCTACTGGCTTCAGGTCGTCTTAATAGTGTAAACTTTTCAAAAAGCGCTCGTTCCCCAATTATGCACCACGGATAATTCACTTCTCTCAGTCTAATTCTAACTAAAAATTGTTTGTTTTCATTTTTTATCATTACTCACTTGGTCCCTCCAGTTATGCTTACGGCGACATGACGTTCAACGCCGGTTCCCGTACGATTACCAAAGTTAAGCAAAGTCGAAACTGGCCAGTACCTATATAGATGACCTCATGGGAATACCAGGTGGTGTGAGCTGGAGCTTCGATGGATAATGGATCAGAATTGTTAATCGAAGCGCCGAAAATAAATTAATGCAATTTGGGAACCAGCGAAAGTAGCTCATTGGAGCAGTTGCCATAAAAATATTTGTAGAAAAGACAGAGTGAAGCCACATCATGTCTGTGAGAATGACCGTAGCCGAGATGCCGGATCAGGATCTATCACATTGCATATTCGTCTCTGGATTTTGTCTAAGACCTCGAGATAAACAACAGATGCACAAGACCATATATGGCAAGAGTATTCAATGCAAGGACGAATGGTAGATTTGGAGATTTGAAGGATGGACTGAGGCTTGAAAACCTTCCTGGGACGAAAAGTAGAACAACATTCTTGCGGTAGATAATGTAGTTGTTGCACCACACCTCACTGGAAAGCGTGAGGTCAAGAAGGCACAGAGAGACGCCCTAGTGGAATCGTGCATTAGCCATTCAGATAGGAGGCAGGGAGGGTTCTCTATGGTGAGTAAAAAAGAGCCGTTTCGTTTTGGAGGCATTAAAGTTTATAAGCGATTTCCGGTCCCAGTCAACTACAGATTTAAGTCTTTTTCAGGGCCAATGGCCAAATCATAGTCAGCAGTTCCGAATTTAGTATTGAGACAAGAGTAAATAGTAGTGTCCTCTGCGTAGATGCCTACTTGGGAACTGATGACCTCAGGAAGATCGTTGATGAAGATCAGAAAATGTGTGGAACCAAGGATGGAGCCTTGTGGAACACCAGTGTTCGTATGAAAGACAATGGAGTAGAACACATTTAGGACACATTTAGGACGACCTTCATTTCACGGTTTGACAGGAATTATTGTATTAAATCCAATAATCCTCCTGTCATACCGTATCCCTGAAGCTTACAAAGAAAACCGGCGTGCCAAACCCTATCAAACGACGTAGAGATATCTAGACCACAGCTCTAGCTTCGCCGTTATGGTCAAGAGCTTGGTATACATATTTAGATATGACCGTGAGCAGATTGATACTAAAGCAATGCTTCTCAACCTATTTTTCCCGATGAACACTTTTCACCATGAGTTAGGATGCCATTCCCCGCCTTTCCGATATTTTCGACTCAAAAGGTGTATTCCAAATAATATGTTATTTGAAAATCTTTATTCTTTTCCCTATTATACATATACATTAACATGGATTATGTTTATAGTTGCAAAAAAACACAAGCGCTTGTGGCCTCAATAACACGTAAAACCCTGAAAATCCCCTCCCGAGAAGCGGTGGTAATTCCATATTGGTTTAAAATCCCTGATATAAAATAACTATTCAGTCAGTATTTCTTTCTTCCAAACGAAATATTACTTTGCTTACATTTTTGAAGGGACCTTTCGTGATACCAATATACCTTCGGATTTCCGTGTCACATTTTCCGTTTTGTGTTATACTTCCACGATAATTAGATATTTGTAATTGATTGTATGTTAGCCGTCTTATTCATTACATTCATTTACCTACAAATATTCTTGGAAAAGCTACGAATTTATCTCTTCGTCCAAACTAAATGCATCATCGTGCGACTTATATATTAAATATCATTTTTATTCTCAAAACCAATTTTTATACGATAGTCACATGCAAAGAGAAATAATTATCCTTACAATTCAAAATATCTTTTGGGGTTTAAATAAAACACAAAGGGCTTATAAGGTGTAATAAACAACTCAATCAGTCGATCAGTTCTTGATAGATGTTGGATAACTTCCATTTTCTAAATCACATATTGAGATGTCGCTTTTGTAATTGAATGGCAAATGGCTAATCCTTTCGTTTAAAATGTTACCACATTTTATAGAAATTCCAGAAGGAGTTAAGTTAACCTTATGTGTCCAGCAATAATAAATCCTCGTGCGACTTCTAGTTTTCTTCGGATCGTTTCGCTTTACTTGAACAAATCCGGTGCTAATCGTATGCTTGTCATACGCCCAAATGTATTTTTCTCGACTTGGTTTAATTTTGATTCGTTCGCAAGAGTTTATTATCCCTTCAATAAGGCTTTAGTATTATATTTAGTATTATATCAGTTTCTTTTTCTAATTACATTAACATGTCCTAAAGAATTAGTAATAGCAATCAGATGTTATTTGTTAATAGGAGATTTGTTCTCTTTAGAGATTTAGTAAGAAATGTTATCGTTCTTATGTCTTCTTATAAAATCTCATGTTCCATTTACAAGAAAAATAACATAAAATAAATACATAAATAAACAACAACAACAACAACAACAACAACAAAAATAATAATAATAATAATAATAATAATAATAATAATAATAATAATAATAAAAAAAAAAAACCCGTCTTTATTTAATATCAAATTTTTAAAAAAATATTTCCAGAAACTTTAATCTGGAGCGGGAAATTACCCATAAGGTAATCTCCGCCCAACCCCCTAATTTAATTTTTTCCATGACAATAAAAGGAAATAAAAAAGAAGAAAAATTACAAAAAATACACCATAAAACAGAGCAGTAAAACACATCAATAAAACAACAGTGACACTTGTGCCCATCCCCCTCAAAATTAATACATATATATATATATATATATATATATATATATATATATATGCAGAAATATAGTCTTAAAGTGTGCTATATTTATGGGGTAAAGTGCTCAATATCAGAGATAGAGCGTGTGTAAATATAAAAGTGGACATGGAAGTCAGCACTTAGAGGCGACAGTCTGTTTCATGCTAGTGCAATCGTCATCACAGAATCTCCTAGATATATGCTTAGCGAGTGTAATGATGGTTAGTACAGTCAAAGGCTTTATAATATTCAAGCTGACCAAGAAAAACAAATTCTGTATCATCCATCAATACATTCATTTATATCATCTACGATCTGTTTATATTTCTGAGATGAGGTATTATGTAGACTATTTACATTATTCGGACTATTCTCCTCATCTTTGTCGCCATAATTATTACAAGGATTTCGGCCGGTTGTACACTCCGGCCTTCTTCAGGTGGTTGGAATGTCGCAGATATCTCTCCTGAGTAAGACCCCCTACCATAGAGGAACATGACTAAAGACTGTGTGTACGCTATCCCGTGCAGCTGCGGAAATAAATATAAAGTGTAGACAGGCCGCCCCCTTAAGTTATGGCTTCAAGAAGATCAGAAAGCTGTAAAAAGAGGGTAAGTGGGAGGATCAGGCGTGTCTGACCACGTACGGAGAGAAAAGGGAGATCGCCGCCCTCTGTTGGATCAGGTTGAGATCATAGACAAGGAACACCATTGGAAAATTCGCAAACTTAAGGAATCAGCACATATGCTAGGCTACAAAAATCTCCTGAGCCGACCCTGCACAGAAATGAATACAATATTGGAACCAGTAATGAGAAGTGTCAGAGAAAAGCGATAATAATAACAAAAATTGCAATGCGAGTGTAGTGGACCGGCCGTGTGGTGTGGAAGAAGTAGAGAAGATGAATTATCTCTGGCCGGTCCAGCCACATAAAAAATGTTGGACTTTAATGGAGTCCAAAGAAAGAAACAAGACAGATATATATGTATGCGAACAAATATATATTATTAACAAACAGGTTAAAACAGATTGATACACGAATTTACAAATACATAATTTCGAACATGAAATAAAACGTTTAGTGTCTGTGTGGAAAGTTATTGTGTGTGTGTTTGAGTTGGAATGTCCGTACGGTTGTGAAATTTTGTTTTAGCGTATTCCCTGAACATGGGAAACGCTGGTTGTGTGTGAGAGTTCACATACTGGAGATACCTCGCACCACGTGCGACGGTTGCCGACCTCACGCGAGGCCAGTTGGCCGCACGTGGGCGCAGCCGTGGAAAGAGCTGTGGAAAAAAGAGAGACAGAGGCGAAAAGTTCAGCCCGTATTTATACTCCCGGGAGAGAGAGACCCTTGTGAAGCGTTAAGAAAATGAAGGGGAGATAACTGCGACAATACCTCCCCTCTGGATTAAAAGTGAGAAAAAAAACGAACTTTTAACATGTGAAAAGTTTTAAATATTGTTATTGTGTGCTGAAAAGAAAATGTGTCTGTTGTTGACAAAATGTGCTTTGTATTTCTCTAGTGAGTCAGAGAAATGTCGGTAGTATTCTGCTTTTGTTCTTTTGTCCAATGCTCCACGTGGAGTTGGGTTTGTCAGTGACGTTGTGTTGAATAAGATGGCTAAGTGTGTTGAGCAAAAGTCGCCGAATTGGTTGAGAAGCTAGCTTATTTTTATGAAGATCTGCAAAATTCCGTGAGTCGAATTTGCGCAGGCGATCTGTTGAATAATAAAATTCGCTTATTCGTAATTAAGTAAATCTTTGCAGTAAATTTTATGTGAAAGATGCGTTGAAAATGTGATTCGAAACAGTGAGTCGTTCGAAGGATGATTTCGAAACGGTGGATCGTTCGAAATAATGTTAAGACATGGTAAGCAAGCAAAGGCGTAAGATGTCGCCACGTGGTGTAGAATTAATTGTTTGCCCGCCCTTTTGAGTTTCAGGATTGGACAGGATGCGATTGCAATGACCCGTTGCAAGTAGCGAGAAAATGTGGAATTTGCAATATTTGTAGCGACGAATAACGTGCATGCAAATTTTTCACAGTGATGTCGCATCGTATGTAATGGAACAGTGAGTCGTCCAGAGAGAAGTGTGCGTTCATCCAGTGAAACTTGAGAGCTTCCATGGTGCCATGCGGTAGAAAATACCGTAGAAAGTTGTTTGAAAGAGGAGTTTGAACTGATGTGGATTATCTACCGAGTGCCGAATGAAAGTTGAGAAAATTTGCTGTTATTGACGGTAGAATATCGTTCTCGCAAAATTCTTAAGTCATTCGGGTTGCATCGTTGCGGGTGAGAAAGGACAGTGAGTCGCCTTTGTGAGATGGGGTTCACACTTTTTCTATTTCAGTTCAGAAGAAAGTAGAATTTGGTTAAAAAAAAAATGTTGTCATGTTCTCTGCTGAGTAGGCCGGGTGAAGTTGAGGTCAAGTGTTGCTGAGAGAAAGAAAAGGTCAAGCGAATGTAGACCAGTAGAAAGAAAGGGTTGTAAAGGCTTGCTTATACGTAGTAGTAATTGTTGTTACCACGTGGTGTAAGGAAAATTCCTTTTTGCGTGTAGGAGAAGGCTGTTTTGTAGACATGTTGTCTGAATTAAAGTTCTTTTGTTGATAGTTCCGCGTGCGTAGAATAGAAACATTTCCAGTATTGGTGTTGTATCTTTCTCTCATTTGAAAGTTTTGTATGAGAATTTGTTCGTACACACATATCGTCCCGTGTGCGTGTTCAGGATCACGTCGGGTAGTCACCATTTGTAGTGGACCGGCCGTGTGAGAATGGAAGAAGTAGAGAAGATGAATTATCTCTGGGTTAAGACTTCGATGACCTGTCCAGCTACATAAAATATGTTGGACTTTAATGGATGTCCAAAGAAAGAAACAAGACAGATATATATGTATGCGAACAAATATGTATTATTAACAAACAGGTAAAAACAGATTGATACACGAATTTACAAATACATCATTTAAAACATGTATAAAACGTTTAGTGTCTGTGTGGAAAGTTATTGTGTGTGTTTGAGTTGGAATGTCCGTACGGTTGTGAAATTTTGTTTTAGCGTATTCCCTGAACATGGGAAACGCTGGTTGTGTGTGAGAGTTCACATACTGGAGATACCTCGCACCACGTGCGACGGTTGCCGACCTCACGCGAGGCCAGTTGGCCGCACGTGGGCGCAGCCGTGGAAAGAGCTGTGGAAAAAAGAGAGACAGAGGCGAAAGGTCAGCCCGTATTTATACTCCCGCGAGAGAGAGACCCCTGTGAAGCGTTAAGAAAATGAAGGGGTGCTAACTGTGACACGAGCTCTGGTAAAAAATCAATACTGAAGACATTACGTTTATAATACCTGGAAATTCATACACAGATATCCTCAAGGGCACATGGCACAGTGGATAAAGGCGTTCGTTAGATCCAGTGACAATACTCGGTGAAGACAGTGGATAACTTGGATAGGGGAATTAACAGGAGATAATTGATAAATGACATCCATAGCACATTGTACTAGAAGAGACTACCTCAGTGAGCAAAATAAAGGGTTCAGTTCGACATTCCAACCACCCGAAGACGTCCGGAGTGTACAACAGCCGAAACGTTGTAATAAATATGGTGACAAAGATGAGGACAATAGTCTGAATAATGTAAATAGTGTATCATGTAAGATGTTTAAGAACGCTGTAATTTTACTATGTGATTGCTTATAGGAAGATTGTAAAGTGTCAAAACAATTGGTTTCAATGAAACAATTAATCATTTGCTTCACAATTAATTTTTCAATTACCTTCGATAACGCCGGCAATATTGCTCGATAATCCGAAGTACAAGTAGGGTTGCTTCTTTATGTATTGACTTAACCAGTATATTCTTCCGTCTGGTTGGAAAATCTTTGTAAATCATAGAATTGTTTATTATATTTGTAAAAGCATATACAGAAGGTTTAATTACTAATTTCGAGAAAAAAAACAATAATTTCATCTATCCCACACGCATTCGATTTTACTGACAGAACCTCCTTTGTTACGTTGCACTCACTCACTTAAGAAAAATGAAAAAGATGGACGTAAGGAATTCTTCATTATTTCATTAATCTCATCAGTAATAATATCATTATTATTTACAAATGTATAATTCAACAAATTTGGATCAATATTGCAGTTATCTATGGCATAATTGTTGGATTCAACAGCATAAAGGCTTTTTAAGGCCTGGCGAAATTGCTTTGTATCATTAAATTATGCATTGATTCTTTTCATTGAATCCTGGCTTTTCTAATTGAGTGGGATACGGCATTAATAATGGTTCTATGTGTTCTTTTCAGTTTCTAGCTTTTTGTCCACATTAAACTGTACATCTATCTTTATTATTCAATAGATTTTTAATGTCTTCATTCATCCATGGAGAAATTGGACGTGTTACTCTAAATGTCCTCCATGTTGCATGTTTGCCAATAATTTCATTGTGGACATTTTCAAAGATTGTTACTTCGTTATCAATATCATCATAATCTACAACCAAAATATTTCCCCACGGAGAAAGTTCCATGTGTTTCACAAAAAGCGCTTCCTCAAAACTTCTTAAGTTCCTCTTTCTATCAATTTGGGACTTGAACCTTTTTTTTTTTTAGCTAATAGGCCATAAAAGCTGAGGAATCATCCGAAATACCTGGCTGGTCATCAACACGATGAATTTAACGTTTTCAAAATTAGTTGCCAGTGTGAGATCAGTCAGGGTTTCTATTCGATTTCCCAATACAAGTAGGCTTATTTATCATATTTGTAAGAACAAATGGTTAGGTGACAAAAGAATGAAAAAATCTCAAAACAGAGGACTCAAACTTTAAATGTACAACATACTTATCGCCAAGTACGAGACAATACGTATAGTCTGAAGTGACAAAAAACAAATTTTCGTTAATTAGAGCTAAATAGAGTAGGGAATAAGAGGATACATCTAAATATTCCCCTACTGATATCTTCACTACCTAAATAGATATTTCTATGAAGATCATTTCAACTTGTAGTAAATCACTAGGAAGCCCCATCATTCTTGATTGGTGTTCAGATCGCACACACCCTCTGCACGACTTATGTCTATCCACGTGAAAAATAGTATACCCTAAAACCTTAGAAGATGCACTAAGAGTATTACTAGAAATAAAGGCTTCACACACTCCCAAAACATCAAAGTCCACAGCATAAAAAATCTTAATTATCTCGTGAAAATTCTTGGGTATAGTGCGAGCATTAATATGAGCAACCTTAAAAAAATTGTCCTTTCCCCAAACATTTTCATAAAATATTTTGTAAGGGGCAGCGAAATCGTTTCTTAAAAACACAACACTTTGTTCATTGAAGTCAACAGTTGATTGAGAAAAATCGAATTCCTTGTTTAACACAATGTTATCGCCCTGATCAAATGCAATATTTATGTTAACCATAATCTATAATTTGATAGACTAAAACTCGCAGTAACTTGAAAATACCTATCCATCAACATAAGTGTAAATTCTAATATATGGTTAATAGTACTTTAATAAATATATTATATAAAAAATAAAATTCTATATAATATCATAACTCAGCTCAACGAAACAAGGCAAAACATCCAAGTAGGTTATTTTAGAACAAAAACAAAATAAGGAAAGCAGAAAAGAGGAAAAAAGAAGAAAAAAACATATACAAACAAGTATAGTAATGAACAAAAGGAAACATTCCTCCGTTTTAGTGGCTGTAAAAACAAAAAAAAAACGTTCCTTTTCTCCTGCCTTCCCCTCTCTTCTCATTTGCCTCTAAATTGTAAACTTAACGTCGCGCTATATTATTTAGTTGTTCCTTCTAGAAAACTATCTTTCTTCTGAAGAATAGGCTTGTATGAACGTTCGGATATTCTATACTTTACAGTGGTATATTTAGATTTGAATATATGACGCTCTTAACCATCTTCCCTATTAAATCATTTCATAGCTTAGGCAGGTCCGTCTATATAGAGAGATTACCTCCTTTTAATTCAAAGGCTTTTCTTATAGCCGCATTTCTATCCTTCTGCCTAATGAATGCCACAATGATAGGACGAGTTCATGCCTCTTTTTACCATCTTCAGGAAACCCATTTGTAGCATTTGGTACTCTATGTATATCACGGAAAAATATTATTTACTTGGTTTGACTCAATTTTGAAATCTTTAAAATTGAATTGTGTAACAACCCTTACCGAATTCTTGATCTCAGCTGTTTCTATTCCATTGACGATAATATTTATTCGTTTCAAATATGCTTCCTGGGACTAAGTTTTTTCCATATTATCGTCAATTTTCGCAGTTAGGTCAGCTTTAACTTTATTTAAGTTCACCCTTAGTTTATTTTCGATAAACTCTTGATTTTATTTTATTGATTCGGTAACATTTTTTTAAAATCCTGGTCGATCAGCCAGCTTTGAATATATCTCTAATTGGACACACAAAGCATTTAAGGCCTCTACTATTTCATTATGGTTTTACTTGTCTCCATCAAACATCTATAACATTGACATTTTCCATGCCCTTTACATTTTTTATATCCGTTACTTTTTTTAAAAATTTTTGTAGAAAAAAAGACTTTTTATATGAATTAAAGTTGGGAGTGAAGATTACACGTTTTTACATGTTTAAGATGTCAGCCAAAACGATACTGAATGAATAGCTCCCTTAAAATGTTGGTATACCACTGTATTTGTAGACGAGAGTTATTACACTGATACTCATATGCAAATACACGATATTATTCAGCTTATATGTAAAACACTTTGAATTTGTTGAATATAAGCAAGACTTAGAATGGCGTCAGAATTTAATGGCATTTGGTTAAATGTCTATTTATCTAGAATTTTCTCGTTCATTTTTATTAACTACACTGAGAGTTGATGGTTTTAACACGACGAGTAACCTTAACACTAATATAGTTAATATTATAATTAAGTAAGTAAAGAATATTAAGCACAGATGCATCTTGGGATTGATGACATAACATGGCAAAAATAGATCTTTAAATGCTGCATGGATATGCCTAGTTATGTTTCGTGACTCTCTATCATTGGGTTGTGGTGCTTCAATGGAAATAAATCAATTTAAGGAAGTTTTTTTGCACAATGTTTTCTAAATCTGTTCATCGCGACAAACAAATGAATACTTCGAATTCAGCCAAATCTATTGCAACAAACGTCATGTCACCAAAGTTGCATTATTTTTCTGGTGTCGACAATCAACGAAGGGAATGATGACGCGCATAAAGCGATATAAATTGTTTACAACAAAGTACCTGTATGTCAACTTATCAAGATAGAAACGAATTTCACCCATAGTCGTTTATGCTTTCAACTGATCAGTCACTATACAGTTACTATTGTACAACCTGTTTGCACAAGGTTATAGGGGGGATTCTTTACAACAAGATTCTTTACAAAATTCTTGTTTCTCTTGACGAAATGTTTGCAGTTTAGTTGAATTAGTTTTTCGTTTGAGCAAAACAAACTATAGAAAATAATTTCTTCTTCAATAGATTAAGGGATAATTCTCTTATAAAGTCTAGTAAGCTACGGTAATCAGTTGGAATAATATGTCTTCAATATGGTAGTGAGGAATTATTATTTCAAATATTATTTTTACTGTATGTGGCTGTGCCACATCATTCAGAAAACTGCTCGAATCTGACTCATCAAATGAAACTTCTTTTCCTTCCTAGGAGTACGTAAACGCACTAAATGCTAACGGCAATTTGAATAGGGAAAAATGTCTTCAACTAGTACAGCAGAGATTTCGGAAACTGATATTACTTAGAAACAAATCAAACGATTATTGTCCTATAATATCCTTCCTCCTGAATAACAGGGCATGATAGATATTTCACACAATGATGAGGAATATAACTGAGGCAACAGAAATTTGCTGCTACAGAAGGATGCTGATATTGCTATTGACTGAACATACGAGCCACGACGAAGTCTTATGGCGAATGGGATAAGAAAGACTTTATAGCATACAGAATGAGGAAAGAAGACGTGAAAAATGAAATACTCTCAATGCATGTTGAAGGCCAAAGGGAGAGAAGAAAGCAGCGAACTAAGGAGCTTTTAAAATTAGTTTGCAGAATAAGTATTTGGAGAGATAACAAGAAAACATACCTTACTATGTTCTACAAAGGAGAAGGTCTTTTAAGGACAATGATCAACTACGTTATAGATGAAATGTTGACAGCAGCAGTCTGCTATACGAGTAGCATTGACTGATTCTATCAATATAGGGAACTTAATTAACCTTTCCGTGGAATATCGCTGGTATCGCAAGTGACAGTCACATTAGAACTGAAATGGGCTAGGGGTCAATGGGCGAGGCCATCAGTATCCTCTCCACGACAATGTTTATGGCAGTTGGACAACCCTAGAAGACCTGACAACGTCACACGTTTTAGCTAGTATGAATATCCCGGAGCTGAGTTCGGAGTCACGTAGGGAAAGACTCGATCGTGACCTTCAACGCATGTGAATGGATATATGAGCTATACAGGAGACTCGTTTCAATTCTGGCAACTGAGATGATATACAGTTGAAGAGGTTTGACCTCATCTCAGCGTAATATGATGACTGTTCCAGAGGCATTTCCTGGCTGGCAAGACGTTCTTTGAATACTGTATTGTATCTTTGCGGGTGTGGAGGGCAGGCTTTGTGCCGATGGTGGCACCATAAAAGATCAGGCATTTCGTGTCATTGGTGTTCATGCGCCGAACGAAACCAGGCAGAGGACCGCCTTTCTTCGGATGATTGACTCGTTACTGACGCCATCTCATCGTGTATTTTAGTGGGTGATTGCAATGCCATCCTCGATCCCGATATGGATAGCACGGGGCCAAATGGTGTAATATCAACCCGGATGTGAACCCATTTCTGGAATTTATTGAATGGTTGTCGATAAGTTTCTTTCCGGAAGTAGCATGGGCTTGGACTAATAATGGTAGCATGGCTTCGGTGCTGCATACTACATTAGCCTATTCTTAATTAGGAGAGTCAACTTAGGTCTATTAAGCTGTTCCTATCGTCATTCCATATTTTATTCGCACCATAGGCTTTTCAGGGTTCGTCTAAACAAAAATAAGTCTATGATTAGCATGGCAGGCTACTGTAAATTCAACACATCGTTGTTCAATGGGAAAGATTTTCAGCTAACTCTAATGCGGGAATTGGCGAGGCCTGGGGTTGGGAATATTTGGTTGTCTTACCTTAATGCTAATATTAGGTCGTTTACTGTTTATTATAGTAAGCGGTTCAACCAAGAGCTATCAGCACAAGAATCTAGAGTAAAAAGGCGCATAAAATAGGGAGATAGGGTGGAAATAGCTGCACCTATAGCAGAGGTGGCCTCATTGCATATCAAGAGGAACCAAGCTCTTGTAGTTAGGGTTAAATTAAAAAGGCTTTATTTTTAGATTTTCTCAGCCAGATATCCACATAATGTACATATGGCTTTAGGCAGGAAGTCTTAGAGTATATGTGACATTATTGTGTATGTGTAATGTAGTGTTGTGTAGATGAAAAGTTTTAGTGAAACTTACAATATACGAACGATTAATTGAGTAATTGGTGCTAGCTTAGTTATCGACAGTACAAGTGTAGACTAGCTGCCCAACAATGCCAATTTTGTCCATGTGGCTTATTTGTACTTTCGTACAATAAATATCAGGAGTAAACAAATATATATATATATATATATATATATATATATATATATATATATATATATATATATATATATATAGAGAGAGAGAGAGAGAGAGAGAGATATCTAGCTTATCTGCTTGCTACCTATTTCAGCAAGTCTCCGTCGACTCTAAGCGATATTTTATTTCAATTCAATGAATACATAACATGTTCTTATTATTTTAATAGAATATGTTGCTATGGAACACCGACATTTTATTAAAATTATTCCCTTCAAATCATATATAACAAATAAAATATATTTTTCAAATTAAACTACCATACATTATTTGATTTATTAATAGTTTTGTACTTTTGAACAGTTAAATCCATATGAATTTTTTCGGAGTAATGTAAAATGCAAAATGAATATTCCGTGATTCTTTTAATTTTTAATTTTTTAATTCTTTTTTTTTATATTATCGAGGATGGGGGTGATACTTATGAGCTGAATTTGAACGCGGAAAATTCATTCCGATTTAAAAACATATATTCATGGCATTTTCTAAAGATTGATTTGTTCTGACGTTTGCTAGAGAGGGACAAACATTGTGAAAAAGTCAACTATATTAGTGAACTGGATATTGCTTTGCTAATGATCACTGTATGTAAGGCCATTATTACGAAGTTATAGGAAAATGAACACCATCGTAAATTTATTGATGAAGATTAACACTAGCTGTTGCGTGATGACTGCGTAATTATCCTAATTGATAATATTTTTCGCTTACTCTTCGATCGAGATTAACACCAGCAGCCATTTTCTACGTGTCTTCGTCTATCTTTCGAATATTTCTGTAATGTGAAGTGTTACAAGTGAAAAGCATGTATTTTAAATGAATTTTAAATGAATTTTAAACTATTTCAAAGATATAAAACAGAATGTGTCAATTGTAGCAAACATTCCAATTTACTAAATTCTCATTCTTTCCAAGATCTCCTATAACATTCCGGGTACAAATCGTTGGCCATTTCACTCATACTGGAGGGAATCCTCCATGATTGACCATGACTTCAATACTGTACTCACGAGGTTTGTCTAATTGCGGGTTGGTGAGTGTTGTCCTGATTATAAACCGGTTCCCACACCAGGCTAGATGGCGCGGTCTGACATGCATAGCGCGGGGGAAGAGATAGATTCATACATTTCCAATGATATTTATACGAAAGTGAATGTAACGAACTCGACTGGAATTCGAACTCCGTTCTCTAATTCTTCTGTATCCATTACACTAGAGGGCTTGATAAATAAGTCGGTATTAAAATGTTGTTCCTTTGAAAATATGACAGTCAACAAGAACATATATAAGAATTGCAGTTTAAACAATATGTGCAGTAAAAAAAAAATGTCTGAAATATTTTAGTTGAGAATTGCGAAGAATGGCCAAATCAGGTCTGATAAATGTTGCATAAATAATATAAGGAAGCAGTTTGAACAGGAAACTACATTTGCGACATTTGAATGAACGGCCATTTATCGGATAACGATTACGTTTCAGTCTGTATCAAAGAAAAAAGCCGGACGTACTTATTTTCCTGGTTAAAGAAAATCAATATCCATATAAGGATAATCATTGTAAGAATGGAATGTATTTTTCACTGATATTTCACATAAGTACAATATCCTATTTCCTTGTATTTCATAGTTTTTTTCTATTGGAAGA
Source organism: Acanthosepion esculentum (assembly GCA_964036315.1). NCBI lineage: Eukaryota > Metazoa > Mollusca > Cephalopoda > Sepiida > Sepiidae > Acanthosepion > Acanthosepion esculentum. The sequence goes on along the minus strand of OZ038475.1, from coordinate 23,062,876 downwards.
CACACACATATACACGCACACACAAACACACACAGACACACACACATGTATCTATATATATATATATATATATATGTGTGTGTGTGTGTGTGCTTGGGGGGTGTTTGCGGACGGCTTGTTTAAAAGGATATTAAGAATTTAGGTTCACCAGTTTGTAAATGTAGTAAATTCAATCAACAAAAACTTCACCGCTTTTATGGTCATATGTCGGACTATGTTAAAGTGAATATATATATATATATATATATATATATATATATATATATGGGTTTCGTAAAAATATATGGTATGGCTTGTTCTGGCGAGAGAGGATTTAGGCTTTCACCCAACTGGTAGCGGTGGAAAAGCTTTATTTCTGTAGCAGTGAAGCTTTAAGCGAGAAGCAAGGCCTTACATATAAGTATAAAGGATGTTGTAATTACTAGCATTAATAGGACACTTAGATTGATGTGTGTATATACAAGCAATATCTTTTGGTAAAGTTTGGGACACATTGTATTAATCACTAAACGAAAAATTAATAGATTATAGATTGAACATAGACAATATGGCTTACAAAAAATATATGTAGGCACACAAACACTCATGTGCACACTCTCGCATATCCTTCTTCGTAGTTCATGGAGTGGCGTTACAGAATCATCGAAAACTGTACCAAATAAAAGAAACAGCTTCACTAAAGTTCTTTTAAGTTCGAATGACGCTTGTACCTCGAAAATGTAATAATGGCACACTCAACATATTCAAATTACACACTTCACTCGGGATTGAGCTCCTATTACGACCTGGCAGATTTATAACAATTACTGAAATTGCGAATACTATTTTCCTGGTATTTTTAATGGTACAAATTTATAACTTACAACCCAAAATAACACTGGATAGTCGGAAAATTATTTATTAATGTTCCTTTATAAGAAATCGCGTCTATTTCTAACTGGCACAATCTCATGCCAGTCTTCTTCTGATCTGGACTGACTGGCTCGGAATTAGGGGTTTTAAATTTAGATTAGACAGCAGTCAGGGAGACCTCCTTTAGATAAGGTTCCGAAATGGGATTTTATTTATGATCAAAGGCTTTAATTTTATGTAAATGTATTTAGGTTCTTGCTAAGGGATACCAAACTATAACAGCCGCATATATATTTAATAGGATTTATATTCAATTGCTGTTAGACAATAAAGGTCTTATATTATTAAGTGATGGGAGATTTCAAGACAAAACAATGTAGAGTTAGAATAAATTATTTAAAATAGATTCCCCAAATCTATAAGTAATACCGAAACACCCACTGGAATAAATCCTGCATATATACCCACATACATACATGTATACTAACATACATAGATACATACATACATATATGTACCTACACAAACACACATACATATATGTACCTACACAAACACACATACATATATGTACCTACACACACACATACATATATGTACCTACAAAAACATTCATATATCCACCTACACACACATACATATATGTACCTACACACACATACATATATGCACCTACACACACACATATATATGTACCTACACACACACACACATATATACCTACACACACATATATACCTACACACCCACACACACACATATATATATATATATATATATATATATATATATATGGCTAGACGTCCGGTTGCCTCTAGCTAGGTTCGAAACCCGACTGAATTGGCGTCAGTCGGAAATTCTACGACTAAGCGTATTTAGATTTAGATAAACACACAGTGACTGACAGTGACTCAATTCTGCCGAAGAGTCTTGCTATATTAGCTTTAATAGTCACTGTTTACAAACACAAACTTCATTCCCACAGAGCTCAAATAAAGTTAATTTTTCAGGAGACAATATATATATGAAGGAACGAGGTTATAGTAGAAAATTGTGTATATTAAAAAGAAGAGAGAAACCGCAAACGTTTTTTATTGTAATGTTGATAATTTTAAAAATTATTATGCTTTATTTTCCATAATTTTGTTACACGGGTTTTCTTCTCGCGACCTTCATCGGGCAAAGCATGGACATTTACACATATTATTAGAAATAATTATCTGTTTTTCGATGTTAAATATTCTCGATATGAGACAAACTCTATTTTGTGTGTTAGTGACGCAAATGTCTTTCTTGTACTGGCAGTGAAAAGTTCTGCGTTAAGGGTTATAAAACAATGAAGATTGGTCCAAGAAATTGTGAAGGAGTTATCGTCATTCTTATCTTTTAATGACCTCTGTGTGTTGTTATATCTATTTCCATTTTTTTGTGTTTTTGTCAGCATGCGTATGTATATGTATATTCCCTCTCCATGCATACACGCTGTCTTATTACGAGGGATTAGTAAAAAATATTTGTACATATACACACATATACACACCCACATACATACACACCCATATATATATATATATATATATATATATATATATATATATATATATATATATATATATATATATATATATACACACACACACAAACACACTTCCTATGCTGTGTAGTGTTCACGCATGTGCCCGTTGTTTTTTCCAATATGTGTATATATACAGAAACATGCACATGTATGCGCACACTTCCTCTCTACATACACATACCGTCCTAATACAAGGAATCAGTACACGCGCACACACACATACATACATACGCCAATACACATACATATACTTCCCAAGTTACAAGGAATCAGTATACACACACAAATACATACACACATATATACGTACATACATACACACATACTTCCTAAGCAGTGTGGGGTTTGCGCGCGTACCCATGAGTAGTCCCCTGCTTTTGTCAATATGTGTATATATATATTCGTGTTCCACAGACACCCGTATGTGAGCGTGTGAGCATGCATATGTGTCGTTTGATCACTGTATTTGTCCATTATCTGCGCAGCTTATGTGTTTTTGCGTGTGGGGTTATGATCTATTTAGTTCTGGTATAAATTTGTGTATGAAGTTTTTTTCTTGTATTTATAGGTAAGAATAATAATTGTCTGTTTGATATATTGGCATAATTTTAAATTTACCCTGGTTACATTTAAAAATGTGTTGTGATAGAAAATTTTTCTCTTGTCTGGGAATTTTGTGTTGCTTTTCTGTAGTGAAACCCTGTTGATCAGTTGTTGACTGATACCTATATATGACTTCTTGCATTTTGAGCATTTGAGTATATAAATCACATTTTTGGAGTTGTAGTTTAAGTTTTTTTTCTTTTATTATGAATGTCGTTTTGGGGTTTTCAAAAGTGTAGAAGTTTCCTTCTATAATGATGTCACAAACCCCACATCTTTTTCTGTTGCATTTTGTGACTCCCTGTATCGTGTGTTGGTTAAATTTGGATGAGATTAATATGTGTTTTAGGTTTTTAGATTGGCGTTTGCATTTAATTATTTTGGTAGTTTTTGGTGAATTGTTCAGTTTATTATTCTAGTAGGTATAGATTTTTTGTCATTTCTGTGAATAGTCCTGGATTGTTTTTGTTGTATGTTGAGACATATGCTGAGTTTGTTCGATATTACGTTTCTTTTTATTTCGAAGTTGTTCGAAAGGAATTTTTTTGCGAGTTCAAAACTTTTGTTTATTAGCGTTGTGGGATAGTCTCGTTTTATTTTTGGAGTTATGTTTAGTTCTTCTAGGCGGGTTTTTCGGAGGTGTTTATCAGTCATTATAGTACAAACCCTACGTGCTAGAGAATAGGGGATGTATTTCAGATAGCATTTTGTGTGATGGCTCTTGAAATGAAGATATTGTTGGGTGTCTGTAAGTTTGTGGTAGATATCTAAGATTATGTGGTTGTTTTTCTACACAAACACATGCACACATACACACACATGTATATATATATATATATATATATATATATATATATATATATATATATATATATATATATATATATATATATATATATGTATATGTATATGTGTGTGTGTGTGTCTGTATAACACTTATAATTTCATTGATATTGTCCCCATTCTAAAATGTCTACTTTTATATTTGTATGACAGATTTTTTACATGTATTTAACATTAGAGTTTATGTAGTCAAGTTAGAATTCAAATAAATAAATATTTAACCTCCTACAGCGAAAATTATACTTATAACTCTCCGAAAGAATATGATGCTGCTGCAGTATTAACTCAGAATACTAATATTTTTTAAGCAGATAATCTTTCTTTAAATTAAATATGTTTAAAATGTGTCTTGTTGTGCAGGTAATTTTCATTTTCAACGACACTAGGCTAGGTTTTTAGTTTAACATAATACTTTAATAATAAATTTCTATAAAAATGCAGTTATTCTTTAATAATTAGATCTGAAAATGAATTCAAGCCATTCGAGGTTTCACCGACATCTGCAACAGTGGAAAATAATGCAACATGGAAAATTCATTTCCAATATTTTGGCGGAAGCCAATCGTAATGCAAGTCCGGATATTTGTCTTCCTAAACACATGTTGTGAATACATCCAGTGATATTTAGATAGATTGCTTATATTGGAAAATCAATTGTATAATAATATTTAGTGAGGCAGACAGTAGCTTGATTGTGGAGAATAGGCTACTATGCCAAGGAAAAGTACGGAATTTTAAACCAACGTTGACGTTCTAACTTCAGCTTTACGCTTTATGCTGACATATAATTCAATATGATATATATATATATATATATATATATATATATATATATATATATATATATATATATATATATATATATATATATATATATATATATATATGATCAATCCAATGCAGAATATTTCAGTGGGAAAACTCTCGAAAATATAAAAACTTCTATACACTTTTTCTTCCCTTGAGGTTTCGCGAACTGATTAAGACTTTCTTTCTGTGTTTGCTAAAAACGTTTGATGGACTATTTACGGAAATACATTATTACGGAAGTAACACCAAAATAAAATTTTCTTAATTAGAAGATTCCTCTTATAGGAACAACTGTAACGCAAGCAATTACGTAATTAATACATATTATTCGTAACTTATATTTTTAGTAGTAATTGTTTTTTTTAATTATCTACAAATGCGTGTATTTTAAGCCATTGCCAAATTTCATTCTCCTTCATCATCAAAACTCTTTCGATTTTAAGTCATATTACAAATTGGTGTGTGTTCTCGTCTTCAACATGGTCGCTTGTTTTGAGCATGCTTCTCTCTTAAAGTTAATTTGAGTTTCTTCAAGCGTACACAATGTCAACCTGAGATTTATACTACATTTCTGTTAGGCGGGCCTTAGTTACATTTCATTTATATGTAAAATCAGGTCCCCATATTGTTTTGAATTTCTGTTTTCCATTTCTATATACAAGTTGCCAAACACAACCAGATAATAATATTTAATCCTTCGTGCTTGTGCAAAGAGATTGATTCATAACTTTGCTCGAAAGTGAATTTACGATCTCGGCCACAATTTAAATGAGGTTCGACTTTTTCTAATTTCTCAATGTAAAATACTGTTGTGAGACCAATACTTCCCTACATCATGGACTCTCTCAGTATTATTATGTGAATGATAGTATCATATGAGGGGTCGCACCAGTAATGGTGCTCTGCTGTCGAACTCGCTGTTTGGCAGAGAGGAATTTTGACGAGGCTTTGCCGCAGGGCAAAGTTTCATCCGGGGAGACATTCCCTAAACTCGTGTATACGGGTTGTAAATGCGCATATTTTTGGTCGAGCGTACGGGCTCGGTAAGCCCACGTTAAACCGGCCTTGCTACATTCGACCCGTGTGTGTGCAGGGTTGTTGTTAAATATCGGAGTAGTACCAGTAATGCGCAGCCGCGTACGATACCAATATCGGACACCACTGGATAGTAAGCTCTGCTTAGACTATTCTTTGTAACTTTTCTGTTTAATATATATTTCTTACCTCTAACCCGTGTTCCCTGTTTTCCTTCCGTGGCCCCTACTTCGGGTCCACATCAAATACGTAGTTCACAATTCTGCTTATCATAGAAAATAGGCGGTTTTAAATTGTAACTTAATAATACTTCTTGTTTTTTTCTGATTTAAACATGCGATGAACGAAGTTAATTATAATACATATATTTACTACGGCAACATAGTTAATAACTATTAATGAGTATTTTTTGTGATAACTCCTTTGCAGAGACTGCAATAAGAAATGACAATTCAGACATCTAATTTATGGTCTTGCTCGCTTGTTCCAGAGCAAGATATCCAAGTACCTTACCAGTTGTACATTTTCCTTTGCCGATGTTCCTCTGATGATGTAGGACTCCAATTAGTTCCAAACTCCAACGAAGACAGCAACATCACCAGAGGCTGGAGGCGGATATTCTAGACGGGAACCTTGTAGTTTCAATTTCTTACTGCCATTTTAAAAGAAGAAACGCAGTCATGTTAGTTTCTTGCCGGTGGCTAGATGGTTTTCTTTTTCGGTTCCGCTACTAATGAATTTGGATAAAAATAGGAGCTTTGAAAATCTTAGAATGCTTTGTTTAAAGTCGAGTATCATTTCCTTCTGCCGTGACAATGTTATTCGAAATTTGCGCAAAAGATTGTGCTTATTCACCTACAGAGTATATAGAATGGCTTTATTATATATATATTTCTATGGTCTTGGTCAGAAACTGCAAGCGTTTTAATCCTTGAGCTGTTATTTCTTCTATTTTGTCATCCCTCAAAATATCAGTCCTCTAATTCGAGATATTCGTTGGATACTGGTGTTTGGATTTTGTCAAGCAGACGTCATCTTGATGATTTGTTCGTGTATCAAATAAAAACGTCGGCAGCGCTGTGATATAAGGAGAAACTCTTTGAAATTGTGCCAAAAGAAAGAAGAAACAAGATCAACGGCTTGTGTAAAAAAGAAATTAAACCCAAGTGAAAAATATTGAACAAGTAAAAACAAGAAGAAAAAAAAAGATTATTTTCCATGTCCAAACACAACAATAATAATAATATATATGTGCGTGTGTGTATATTATGTATAAAATATCGCTCTCTTTCTCTCTCTCTCTCTATATATATATATATGTGTGTGTGTGTGTGTGTGTGTGTGTGTGTGTGTGTGTGTGTGTGTGTGTGTGTATGTTTGTGCATGTGCATGTGTGTGTACATGTAGTGTTTGAATGAAATATCTAATTTGAATTGAGTCGAGTCTACACACTTGCCGCTCAAATTAACGCTGCAATCAAGCACATCTTAATAAAATAAAATAGTAGAAGAGAACGAAATAATAAATAAATTGATGGAAGGAGGGTAGGTTACAAAAGAGAATAACACATATATATTGGTCACGTGACTCGTCTACAACGATGTACAGTGTAGGGGAAGTGAAAGTTGTAGTCTGACGTCAGTTCCTCTTTTCTGATCACTTTGCGTTCTTCTTCTCTGCTTTTTCTACCAAAACGTCTCCATCTAGCTATTCGCCACGCCTTTCTCTCCTCGGTCGACGCTCATCGATCAGAATTACACAGATATACAAATAAACTTCGCAGACAAAGCTGACAGGTATCGACCACCGGTCGTCGATGTAGAACGAAGACATTGGGTAGTGTGTAGTTTATGAAATCAGGCTATCGTCCTCGAGAGTATCAAATTACGAGAGGAAGATAAAAATACTGCTGTAAAAGTTTTAACAACGGCTGTGGATCGCGATGAACCATTTTGCGTATTTCTGACTTTATTCAATGAAAGAATTTAGTGCCCTTTTTTTCTCAAAAATCTAATTTTTTTTATTTTAATTGCCACAACATCTACCTCTCTAGTTGAACTTAATCTTATATGTTTTATATGTCTTATATCGATTTATCGCTTGCTGTTCGTAACTGTAATTATGAACTCGAAACAAAAAAGTCATAGCCTGACACGTAGATTTGATTTATCTGAAATTTTCAATGTATAATGCTTACTAGGTGGGATTAATACGGACCACTAAATTAGTTAATTAGGTAAGAATCTATAATGAAAAAGTAATAATTGTGAAGAATATGTTTTGCCAAATTCAGATTACCTGGATATATTATATAACTAGTAACTTAGCTAATAAACGGAACTCTCGTAAATAGAGGTTAAAGAAGAATTATATTAGAAGTAGGTAATAATATCACAGTTTCAGCATAGGCAAAGGAACAATAAACTTTGTACTTATAATCAGAATGCTATTGGGGAGGGCAATACAAAAGCATGAGGATGTAAGCCTATGTTTTATAGATTAAAAAAAGCGTTTGATAAAAACTGCAGGCAGCAAAAACCTGGTTCTACAGAAGGATACTGAGAATTCTGTGGATGGATTAAGTAACGATTGAGGAAGCCTTAAAGAAAATAATAATCCGTATTCTGATAAATAGACTACGCAGTAGAATCTATCCAAAGAACAGAGCGGGTTCGCTAAAAACACCAGAACTCGATATTCTTGACCAGAATATTATCAGAAAGAGCGATACAAAATGATGTACGTATGTTTTATAGAGTACGAAAAGGCGTTCGATAAAGCGCGCAACAAAGATCCACTGGAACTGCTCAGCAACCTCAATATATTTGGGAAAGTTAGAATAATCATGAACCTATACTGGCAGCAAACGGTATACATACCGATAGAAAATTAATCCAGCAGATATACAAAATATAAAGGGGCGTAAGGCAATTATGTGCCTTATGCCTGGACTTATTCAACCATTAAAGCAATGTAATTATGAGAGAACTGGAAATCCTTCCAGGTTTCATCATTTCCGGCCAGAAACTTAACAACAAAATATATGCGGATGACACAGTACAGATAGCAGACACGGAAAGAAATTACAAATCCTTCTACAGAAATTAGCAAATTAGAGCGAAAAGAAGGGACTAAGCATAAACTACAAAACAAAACAAAAAAAATATATGGTCATCAATAAAAGAATGAGCCCGAAATGCGATTTACAGGCCGGGGTCATAAAATCAAGTTCTTGATTATTCTAAAATATTTCCCAATTATATCATTGTTGCTACAACATATTCTTGTGGCATAATTTGTCGAACCCCTGTCGGTAGTCTATAAAACATAGGTGCACATCCTTCTGCCTTTGTATTGCAATTTCTAATGACATTCTGACTATGAATATCGCGTTCCTTGTTCTGGTGTCTTTAACAAACCCGCACTATTCTTGTCCTATCTCTGGCTTGATTCTTCTGTTTAATTCATCAGAATATGTATGATGAGTTTTGTGACCTTGCTCATTAGGCTGATTGTTCGGTGAAGTTCACATTTATTCATTAGACAGTGCTACGAAAATAAATTTGAGGAGATCTTAAGTTATATCCCCACTGTTGTAGATTTCATTTATTATTTCTGTGATCTCTATACCAAAGTCATCTCAGGCTGTCAGCATTTCCGTTACAATTCCGTCTGGCTCTGCCATCTTGTTTCTATTCAATTTAGCCCGTGCAGTTTCTACTTCGGTTTTAAAATTCCAGGTTCGTCAGTAGATTTGTGTATTGCTGGTTGTTCTCTTTTGTCATGGAAGAGTTGACTAATATACACGCTCCATCATTGAATAATTTTGCCTTCTCTAATATGCGTGCTCCAT
>OZ038475.1:23040804-23050804 GCA_964036315.1 Acanthosepion esculentum | reverse complement strand
ACGATTGCTGCCTCGTTCTCCGAGCATTAATCACACGTGATTTCCCCTACAACAGGGTTGCTGGTTTGGGCCCTGCCGCTTAACGCATTTTTCTTTACTAAGATTTCCTGTAAACGAAGACCGATGCACTTCACACACACACTGCTTTATAAATAAAAATGGGGCGCCTGCTTCAAATAAAGAGCATCATCTATAGTGACGTTGGTAGTGATAAATATATAAACATATATTAATAGAATTTTTTTTTTTCGACTCACAGTTTCCCACCATTGATAATAATGAAATATATCTCTTTTCATGGAAGATTTCTGTAGGCACAGTGATTTCAAATCTCAACATACAGAGATATAGCAATAATATTAAAGAAAATATATTTTTCTTTTTTTACGTATCACTATCTCCTCTGATTTTCATAGATTTAAATCAAATCTTGTTTCCTGTGTTTACAGGAGAAATGCAGATTTCTAAATAAGGAGAATTTATTAAATCAAAGATTTGAATTAAAGGACAATTGTAAACACATTTTACCTTTGACCCTGCAATCTTGCTAAATTTTAAATTTGACAGTCGCTTCTACTAACCTTGTTGTAAGCATATAAAGCTTATCTATAGTTAGATTTTTTTCGATGTAATATAGTTTGTTCGTTATTGTTATAACATTACTAGTAATATTTTGTCTAGAGGTGTATATGTTTGGTTGACGTTTTAAAAAATATCTGTTGATTTGTTTTATTAATACCCTATACAAAACCCTCTAGTTAACACTTTGCATTACATTGAATATAATCTATATATGTATTTTATGTGATGATATACATGGTAACATGAATGCATTTATGTAGCGTTTTTATACGTTTTTTAATATAATATCCTGTAATAAAGAATATTGCTCTACTATTGGATCTTATTAATTCTATTTTAAATTAATGTTATGAACGTTTGAATTTATATTTGATTCGTTCTCATTATATATATATATATATATATATATATATATATATATATATATATATATATATATTAATCAGTAAGGTTACAGGTTGTGGAAGATTTAAGAACAGATAGATTTACAATGAGTGGAAACAGAAAAGGGGAATCAGGAGGACAGTAGAGAGCAATTGACATTGCATTCAAATGTTTGCAGATTAAAGTTGACGGAAACATCGAAGTGAGTTCCACAAGCGAGAAAATAACTGTTAGCACAGAATTATATCGTGCCAGATCACCTATAAATTGATGAGATCTTGACGCCAGTCTAGCACTGCGCTTAAATTCATGAATCTAGGTACGATAATGAAGAGCGTCATTTATTCTGAGTATATACAGAAATGTGGCACAAGGCTGAAATGGAGAACGGGAAAAAGGACGGGTCTTCGTTTAACTTATGTAGCCACAAACACTGACCCAAATATACAATATTCCTTACACCAAGACAACGCTTTCTTACTTACCATTCTTACTTCACCCACCACAATGCCTCAGAAAATCCATGAAGTCCAACTAGTCCCTATATGTACTATTTGTTGTCTGTAGGAGGAGGGGAATAAAACAACAATTTAAAAACTATGATAGTGACGAGTTCATCAGAACAATTACATTGAAAGTATTTATATAAAAGACACAGAGAGGCAACCTTACGGCACTAGGTACACGAGTGAATCTGCGCCACCAGATTTGGACCAATAATATTGCTGATACATTTTGGATCTTATCAAACAAGAATCAGCAATATAATTGGTCTTGATACTCCGTAGATATATCTGAATAGTCGAGCCACCAAACAACATAAATCACATGAAGATGAAGTTTATGCGTGAAACATACTGTCTACACTCAGTTTTAATCCCTGTGTTCCCAGATACACTGTGCCCCAACAAATTTAATATCATTTTGTAGTCTAATAACATATACAGTTCTTGATCAAATGATTTAAAATTTTAAGTCAAATGTGCAAATATATATCACCTTACTGTCTGGATTATTCTCAGGTATAATCTACCACAAAGATTGATCGGGCATGAGAGTAATAAGTGCAATGTACTGTTGAAATGTCCACCACGTTCCCCTGACATGACTCCTTGTAATTTTTTACCTATGTGAAAGGACAGGTCTATATTCCCCCTCTTCTTACAAGATTAGAGGAACTTAAGCAGAGAAAAACTGATGCGCTAGAGAATGTTAAGCAAGACATATTACCGCCTGTTTGGCAGGAGATTACTTGACATGCATCATATCACAGGCGGTGCGTTTATTTAAAATTTGTGAAGTTAGATGAAGTCAGTTTAAAAATCTACATCGCTTTGAATATCTTATTAAAATGTTGCCAAATATGTCTTTTATTGTTCAGCATGAAACCTATTTGATTTCATTTTCCTGGGGCAGGCGGAAATGTTAAATGATGTTTAACTTTTTGGGATTCACTATATATATATATATATATATATATATATATATATATATATATATATATATATATATATATATAATTTTTGCGTATTTATGTTTTATAAACACAGCAGATACTCAGAGAATACAATCGCTAGGAGAGTCTTGCATTATCAGCAGTAATAGTGGCTGTCTACATATTCGTTACTCCCCACAGAGCTCGACTGATTAAATTATTTTGTCGAGAGCTAATATCGTCATCCACAGACAGACTGACTCGCAGCTCCTCAGTGATTCGCATCCGAAACCCGACCGATCTGGTATTAGTCGAAGTTTCTAACGCCTACGCTATCGAAGCTATATATATATATATATATATATATATATATATATATATATATATATATATATATATATATATATATATATATATATATATATATATATATATATATATATATATACCTTTTCACAGTTAACAATAGCACATTTCCCAAAAAACATATTTCGGAGTACATCTTAACTTTCGTTGTCCTGTTATTACCTGGATGTAAAGAAGACATATCTATTTCTATACCTGAGGATGATTGTATGAACAATCGAAAGCTTGTAGTAAAAAAAGACCTTATACCAGTGGAATTTATAAACCGGGATCATAACATTCATCAACGGGTTCCAGGTTAATGTATTTTATTAAAAATTGTTTGCGAGAGTGAATCTTGCCATTTATATCATTAACTTCACTATCTGCTTTTTGTATGAATGATTCATGTAATATACATATATATATATATATATATATATATATATATATATATATATATATATATATATATATATATATATATATATACACACACACACATGTGTATTGATGTTAACTTTGAATATGTTGTATGAGTTCGTATCATTAGGATGGACCCATATTCCCACTATGAAATGCGACATTTCTTTCTGAATTTGATGATATGGTAGTGTCTTGAGTGTTTAAAATCCTTCTTTATTTTGTCGTGTTCTTATCGTTTTCTTCGTAAAATCTAAAATTTACCCATCCGCACTTCTAATGCTGTAAAACTAGATATCACCGTACAAAACAAAATGTGACGAGATAAAAGAGATAAAGCTTGAGAGAGGAAATAACTGACACACGATTTGGTGGGATTCGATCTTAGAAATGACCTCAAATAAATTATTAGAATCGCTGTAGAAAACCAGATGTACCCACGCCGTTGAGTTTAATTCATCTTTAATTTATTAATTTCAAAATACAAAAATATAACTGTTTAAATGAAACGTACTTAGAAGGATATGTTCTTTTGGTTCCACTTAATTAAACAAATTCTAGCTATTAGCAAAAAAGAAATAAACACACACTTATTTGGACAACTCTCTTGGCATGATATGCACTGTGCTACTTAAACATATATATTTTTTAATTTCCTGTAGAGATATCGAGCCAGGTATTCTGTTGATTTCTTTTTTTATTTCCTTTCTTTATCAAACCGAAATCTCCAGGCACAACAGGAACAGTTTTAGTTTTAAGTGCCTCATTTTTTTTGTATTTCCATTTCGAGCTCATTTTATTTGCTTAGACTTTCACGCATGTTCACTGGTATTCTTTTGAAACATGCTACGCTCATGTCAATCAGTTTATAAATCTCTTTCTTTTAAGTTTTTGAGAAGAATGAATGGGCAATTTACTTGTATTTTTCGGGCCGTATTGATATAAAAATTCCAGAAAAGTTAAATTAGCTTCGACTACAGATCCAGGATGATGTTCCTACCAGTTTGCAGCTGCATTTCTACCGTAATCACTGTGTAAATAGTGTTTATCCTGAGATAAGTGTTCTATAGTTTCAATGTATTGATCGCATAACCTACATGTTGGGTTCGTACCATTAAACGAGCTATTAATTTGGTCTTTGTGTGTAAACTTGCTCCGGCCGCGTGCAGCAAGGATAAACCCTTCGAGAAACAGTTCGTAGCATTTACATTTCTTTTAAAGGGCTAAATACAGAGTAGAGAAATATATTATATTTATTCTAACAAATTATAATAAAAACATTTTACATCGCTACACAAATGCTTTCATAATCCAATCCTATGATTGCACTTCGTTATTTGTGAAATTTAAAAACAAATCGTTACCTCTTTTCGAAGGTTAAAGAGGGGCATAAGGTTAAAATTTAAATTATAAAAATTATAAAATAACCCACACAACTCCAACCATCATTTTTTAGCGTAGATCTGACATTTGATTGGTTAATCTGGACATAGCCTCAACCTCCAAGCTTTTATAGCTGCAATATACTTATGAAATCTTATTATTGATTTTTTAAAGACAGTTCATGTAGAATCATACTATACTTCATTCACTCCTCCATGGCACATACAGTGATTCTCAAATGCTTCAACGCGGCTGATACGTGCGGCGGAAGAGGATAGCACGTTAGGTGGAAATCTAGAAAGTCAAAGATTTAGAAACAATTTAAAAAAATTAATATGCCAAAAATAAATTTATTATTATGGATTACTTGTAATTGCATACATGAGTCCCACTATAAACAGTTTTAAATAATTATTGACCGATTGTAACGTTGTAATATGTTTGCATCATATCAAGTATTACGAACATAGGTACTAGGGTCCGCAAATTGGATGAGAGCGTTAGCAGTGATAATGTTCTAACTTCGAATCCACGGTTATCTCCCTTTAATCAGCTCTCTGTTTTTTTTTAAATTTAAATGTACTTTTATCAAATTTTTTTTTGTGAAGCACGAGCAAATTTTAATGCCGAAAAGACAGCACAGAGAAAAAAATATTGGGAACCCCTGCTTTAAGATGTCTCATTTCTTTTTAATTTCTTTGTGCGGGCTTTTGTTTTTGCTAAAATTGTTCAATTCTTTTAAAGAAATGTTATGGTCTCATGTTACACTCAAATCAATCAGCACACGAACTCTGATTTTAACAATTATGCATGCTTTCATTTTTCGATCTGTGTTCACTGGATAGTCACAGAGAATAGTTTCTTTATTATTATTATTATTATTACTTCACTTTTCAGACATTCATTGTGAAATATTCAGAGAGGAATCTTGTGAAATTCTCTGCTTGCATTGAAATAATATCAGGCTTAAAAATCTGTCAGGAATTTAAAGAGTAAAAATTAAAACTGTCTACCAAAGACATCATTTAAATTTGTTCAGTTAAGATTTAAAAAAATCACCGGGGTGCAAAAAAATGACGCTTTGAGGGTGAATATTCATGTGAACAATTAAATAATTACCATATGTTTGTGAGAACTGCTGTATCTGTGGTGATGACGCATGCGTACGCATCAGTGGGTAAGTCAAGACATCTTTAGTAGCTGACAGCGGCAGCAGAGACAGTCAGTCGCTGTATATTGCTAATGTAAGCTTAGAAAACGAAGCACCGGTCCGTAAATGGATGAAGCGAAGGGAAAATTCTTCTGCATGTGGCAGGCAATAATAAAATAAATAAACAAAAAACAGCACTTTGCAGCCAGTAAATTTATTAGACGGACTTTTCACTAAAACTTGCCTAACAAGCTCGAAATCTTGAAGTAAAAAAACATTTTTTGTTTTGTTCTGTGGTGTTCAAAGGCACCAGCTGACGTAAACACGTAGTTATTTGCTTTTTTTACATTTTAGGTTTATAGGTAGAATCATCTATAAAATCGGTATTTTACGCAAAAAAAGTTGATGGGCGAGCAGAGTTTTTTTTTGTATTTAATTACTTATCTATCTTATTTGCAAATCAATATAGCAGCATTTTTTCTCACTAATGTACACACACATACAGTGGGGGAAACAAATATTCGTACACATAATTTCTTTATTTATTGTATTTCCAACTAATGAATAAAAGGACTGTTCATATAATGAATAAAATGTATAATAACTAAATATGCATAGAAAACAGAAAATAGTGATTTGATAGAAATAAATCCCATTTATCCATATTAATGGGTGTAAAAAGTATTCGTACAGTGCGAATTTCAGATTTATAACTTTTGAATTGCTTTAATACTCTAGATTATTCAAGTGGAATGTTCTAGAAAGTTCCAATCGTGTTATCAGTTGTTATTTCGAGCCTAAAAATACAAACAGAACATTCTATAATCGATATTCGTGCAAGAAGGTTATTATCATGGCAAGAGGTAAATAAGTGACTCATTCGCAATAAAGAAAGTTATATTTAAAGATATAACGTTATACTTAAAAATACAATGTTATACTTCAAAAATACAAAGGTATATTTAAAAACAACACTAAAATATATAGATGAAGTGATAAAAGGAAAGAGAGATTTTAGAACAGGAGACAATTATAAGATATAAGTAATGTGCAGCCGATGTGGAAATATAGAGATTAAAATTAGTTATACATTCGACATATAGTAGCTAATAATGTAAAATCTACATTATGGAAATCTATATTGTTCTTATGTTGATATTTTAATACAAATTAATTCCTTTGATTCAATTGTTGTCTTTGATTATTGTATATTATTATCCTAATTTTTCTTCAAATCATAAGTTATTCCGATCTCTTAGACTATTAGGAGTATGAGCAGAATTTATAATCTTCCAATCTATCTGTGGATTCAGGCCTTTCTCCTTCAATTCCCAAAATTTCTTCAAAATATCTGTCTAGTGTTTTATTTTAAGGTTGGTAAAATGTGCTTATGGGTATAACATCTTTGATTCCATTTATATTTGTGTCGTATATGACACTCCAGTCCGGCTAGTAACTTGCATGCAAGTCCATGTATTGTGCAACAGTTACGACCCCGGGTTATCAACTTGGCCATTTACTGACACTTTCCCCGTTGTCTTTCGTCTCTTATCCGATCAATCCCCCGAAGCCTTCTCTCCTACTAAACTTATAGACTAAGACGGAGGGCACCACGACAGTATGCAAGAAACTTCAATCTGCCTGTACTACAACCAGATGCTGAATTAGTGCTTTCATTACGTCATACATAAAGCCGCAAATTATTCATTTTCTCGTGTCAAGTTACATTTCCACATTGTTGAACTTTTGTACTTTGCAATTTCCAACTATATACAGTTTATCCCTTACAACGTTCTGTCTTTTTTATTCTCTACGACTGATGTAAATACAATTTATGCAATTATTTTCGGAACCATTGGAAGAGCAAGAATAATAATCGCAATATTGTTCATATGTATATTATCAAAATTGCGAATTATCAAGCAAATTACTGTCATATTTTCAGTTGTTTATTTTTATTTCAATTTCTTCGCGACCCTACTGAAATATCAACATCTGTTATTAAAAAAAATGTCACTTTTGCTTCATTTTTTTTTATCTCCGATGAAATGATTCCATTTACTGGCATGGACGTTGTGATGGATTTATATTTCAAATCTCCGCAAAATAATAATAGTCCGTTTCTTTAAAATCATCAACGTTCTGTGTTTATAGCTTCTGTTTGCAAACTCAAACCCGCTTCGTTTTCTCAAGTCACCGTACCATCAGATATATATTTAGTCGTTTTAGATGGCTTTCTTTTACACATTTTTTATCATTATCATTGTTATTATTATTATTATTTATAGTGGTATTATCAGGAGGAGAAATAGGAGTAAATGAAGTAGGAGTAAACGTTTAAATAGTATTACAAAAATAGTGTGAGAAAAATAATAATTTTCACTTTCAGAAAAAGTGACGATTATTTGGGTATATTATGTTGGAAAGGGATATACAAAATAATATTATTCTTATGAAATCGGAAAAAAGGAAGGAAATGTATACGGAAACGATTGATATCATATCAGTTCCTAAAAACAACAGATATTAAGATGAGCATATAAGGTAACTCCGACAATATTTAATGAAATAAAATCCGAAGGAAAAATTGTAAAATTAACACATAGAAGTGAATCCTTAGAAAAATATTAAAGGACAATTGTTTTCATTTATTAATGAGCCGTTTCTAATGAAAATAATAATTGAATACATTTCTAATGAGATTAAAAAAGATATATATTTTAGAAATTCGAGAAGAGTTAGCATCCAAAACAGATTTGTCTCATATTCGAATTCTGCAAGATACTTCCGAATATAAAACGTCCTGGATAAGACGATAAACTACGTCCAACAGCAAGGCCACTGATCAGGAGGTTTTGAGGAGTGTGGAATCACATCTTAATTGGCTGGTGTTCCCTGGTCCAACCTGACCGGTGGTGGTAGTACCTGTTAGGGTCACAGCTATGGGAAAATAGTTCGCCCACAATCTGGGGTGAAAACACTATGAAAGTTAAAAATGTAGATTTCAATTTCAGATATCGTTTGTAAAAAAATATTACAATACATTTTAGAAAAATAAGATATTACTAGAAATACATTTTTGAAAAAAAATAAAAGATATTACCCGCAATACATACTGTGCCATGTGTCCTCAAGGACACATGGCACAGTGGATAAAGGCGTTGGTTAGATCCAGTGACAGACCCAAAGGGTGTGAGTTCAATACCCGTTTAAGGCAGTGGAGAACTTTCAGAGGGAAAATTAGCAGGAGATAACTGATAACTGACATCCATCAAACATGGCACGTGGAACTAGAACATTCTACCCCACTGATCGAAATAAAGGGTTCAGTTCGAAATTCCAACCACCTGAAAAAGGCCGGAGCGTACAAAGGCCGAAACGTTTGTGACAAATATGGCGACAAAGATGAGGACAATAGTCCGACTAATGTAAATACTGTACCCGCAATACATTTTTGAAAAAAAGAAAGATATTACCAGAAATAGATTTTGTGAAGAAAAATTATAACCAGAATTAGATTTTCGTAGAAAAAAATATTAACAGAAATATATATTTGTAAAAAAAAAAATATTAACAGAAATATATATTTGTAAAAAAAAAAATATTAACAGAAATATATATTTGTAAAAAAAAAAATATTAACAGAAATATATATTTGTAAAAAAAAAAATATTAACAGAAATATATATTTGTAAAAAAAAAATATTAACAGAAATATATATTTGTAAAAAAAAAATATTAACAGAAATATATATTTGTAAAAAAAAATATTAACAGAAATATATATTTGTAAAAAAAAAATATTAACAGAAATATATATTTGTAAAAAAAAAATATTAACAGAAATATATATTTGTAGAAAAAAAAATATTAACAGAAATATATATTTGTAAAAAAAAGATATTAACAGAAATATATATTTGTAAAAAAAAAATATTAACAGAAATATATATTTGTAAAAAAAAAATATTAACAGAAATATATATTTGTAAAAAAAAAAATATTAACAGAAATATATATTTGTAAAAAAAAAATATTAACAGAAATATATATTTGTAAAAAAAAAAATATTAACAGAAATATATATTTGTAAAAAAAAAATATTAACAGAAATATATATTTGTAAAAAAAAAATATTAACAGAAATATATATTTGTAAAAAAAAAATATTAACAGAAATATATATTTGTAAAAAAAAAATATTAACAGAAATATATATTTGTAAAAAAAAATATTAACAGAAATATATATTTGTAAAAAAAAAAATATTAACAGAAATATATATTTGTAAAAAAAAA
>OZ038475.1:23005804-23035804 GCA_964036315.1 Acanthosepion esculentum | reverse complement strand
AATTGAACTATATGAAATAAATATTATATATATATATATATTTAAAATAGTATGACAATTTGCAAAGAACTCCAATATCATACTATTTTTCTAAATACTGTTAGTTTATTTATAATATTATACACACACACACGCACACACACACATATATATATATATATATATATATATATATATATATATATATATATATATATATATATATATAAAATAGTATGACAATTTGATAGTTAAAATATGGTATATACTTGGATGAATATTGCTTTATATTGGTTATAGATTGTTTGAAGTCGGTAAGCTAATTCCTACTTCGCTACCTACAACGACCCCAAGTAACAAAACACCAAATATCATCATCATCATCATCATCATCATCATCATCATCATAATCACCGTCCCCATGTCCGGGTGTGGTGGTACGTTCACTGCGCAAACGCGCGCCTGAACAGCTCTATTTACATCTGTGTTGAAAGTTGAAGAGGCAATCAGTCATGCCTTGGACAAATATATTTGAGCCCATCTCTTTCTAGGTTGAACGTCGGCCGATGCCCTAAGAGTTGAACCGTGACCCTGGTTAGAGTCACGTGCTCGTTTATTGTATCGGGAGAACCGTCCTTCTCTAGACGCACAGACTCTGCACAGCCACAATGCTTTCATTACTGCCCTGGATATTCAGCTAGTAGTTCAGTCCGAATTGTAGATCTGGCCTGCAGCCGGTCGATGTTTCATACAGCTGCAGACTCTTGGTTGAATTCCACATTGCTGAGCCTCTCGGAGCTAATACACATGATTTGGGTCGCATCGTTCGGTGACAGAGACGATGAATTAAGAATGTATCTTTATTTTTTAATTTTGTCTCCGGATTGAAGTTCATCAAATATAAAAATAAAAGGAAAATATTATTATTATTTTTATTATTATTATTATTATTATTATTATTAGAAGTAGTAGTAGTAGTATTTTCTTTGATATATGTTGTATACACATTTATTTCCAGGTACTAACGAGATTTGACTTCATGACATTTTCCTCTGTTCATTTTTGTAGAATATAAAAAGTAATATCACACATATTTTACTCAGATAATGCTTGTCGTAATGTGTCACGTGTACTTGTGAGTATTGTATTTTTAAATGCATGAACTACCAGGGATTTGATTTCCAATTAATCCAAGGGCTTCAGAGACAAGTGGAATTATTGATGTTCTCGTGTGCCACATTTGTTTAGATTTTGACATCAATATATTTGTATTTTGATAGTTTTTTGAAGATCTTCAAAGATACATTACAATCTGCATGGACTGTCATGTCAATGAGAAATCAGATTAGGATTTTGTAGTCTTTAATCAAGATGTATGTGCGATTAGCTTTGATTGTTCTGTCTGTTGTAAAGTCCCATATTGTTACGGTTCTTATCTTCTTAATCGGGTCTCGGTAATGTTCATACCAGAAACTTGCAGTTTCCTCCTCGTAAATGTTGCCCATTTTCTAATCCAGATATTGCCCTGTCTATCATGCTGAGTTTTTCATTCATTTGGTGCTAACACTGTGACACCTGATACAATATGATCTATCAGTTCTGGATATTTATCACAGAATCTGCATTTTGGGTTTGCAATTTTTCAGTATGTGCCGTTCGTAATTAGTTAGCGAGAATTGGTCCTATGCAGAAAGATTAAAACCTTCAGTTTCAGATTTTAACCTTGAACTATGTGACAACCGATGTCTAGGGAGGTTTTCAACATAATTATTATTATTATTATTATTATTATTATTATTATTATTACTATTACACACTTAAGAGATGAGCACGATTTAAGAAAAGAAAACCAGTGTTTGACAATGTTAACAATATTTTGACAGTAATAGCTGTCTCCTTCAAGTTATATTTTAAAAACATTTTCAAATTTAAAAATATATAAATCTACAAAAATTATAAGTCTTTGTACAAAAGTCATTTGTCTTGTAACGAAAAAGTTGATTAATTACAAAGAGGTATTAATCAGACAGCTTAGTATAAATCTTACGGAACTCTCCTGTCATTTTTCTTCATTCACCCGGACCGGGATGATAATAATTTGCATAAGTAAATATTCTCGTGCGTCTTAAGCGTCGAAAGGTCGGTAGTTATGGAATTTTTTTCTTAAGAATGTGCCCCATAAGATGCTTGCCGATTGCAGTCGCGTGTAACGAAATATTCTGCAAGCAACTAATCAAGTGAAAGAAAATTCTAAGATTAGCAAGATCACCATCATATAAAGCAAGTTTCATTTGGAAGACTTCACGCTGGCGGAGTTTAATTAAATTTTCAGCCATTGTTTCATTACATCAAGCAATACGTCTCCAAGCACTTATATATTTCTTAGATTTTTACATTTTGATACTTGAAAATATTTTATAACTATAAATTGATGAAGACAAACATACTCTCGAAATATTGTTTGAATATTGTTAAAAAACGTAGTTTTTATTTTACTCTCCTTTTCTTAAAACGCGCAATTTCGCGAATCTTATGGAAATTATGAAATAATATTGCTGTGTGTGTGTGTGTGTGTGTGTGTGTGTGTGTGTGCGCGCGCGTGTGTGTGTGCAAGTTTGTTTCGACAAAAAAATCCAACTGTCGGAGAGTGGATTACTTAAAGGGTAAAAGAGAAGTTTTCTCTGTTGAGATGCTCTCTGTGTCAGACACCAATCGAAAACTTATAAGATCAACTTTTTTGTTAATCCTAAAATGATCGACGTAGGTTCGATCCTTGCCGCAGAACACATTAACTTTATTAAGATTTCTTGAGTACGCAGGACGATAGAATTAATGTACTTTGTCTAAAATAAAAATTGGATCTCTATTTCAGAAATGGTTATCCATAAAAAATATTGATGTAATAAAAATTTTGAATTAAATGTAAACCCAGAATTGATTTAGAAATTACTTCGTTTACGATTCGGATTCGAAACTTAAAAGGATAAAGACGTTCGAGAAAATTCTACACGAGTGAATGGGCATTTTTTTAAGGCAAAATAGAAAATCGATGATCTGTGACGGTGAACGAGCTCTCTAAAGCCCAGTTGGTGAAATGATGTTTTCTCCTACAAAGGCTGACGTAGACTCGAAGCATGCCGGGAAAAACCTTTAACTTCTTAAGATTTATCGAAAATCGTGGAGTCTATTTCAATCACGTTATCTACTATTTTTTTTAAGCATATCCCCCCCAAGCAAAGCTGAAAGCCACTAGCACGCAAGGGGTTACAAAAGGTTTGCAGGAAGAGCAGATAGGAGTGGTAAAGTAGAGGATGTGGAGAAAGATAGTGGATCAATCAAGGCAAGGGGGTTACAGAAAATTTGGAGCGAGAGCAGATGGGAATGAAAGGTGAAATGATGTGGAGAAGGGAAGTGGATAGATCACTGCAGCTGGAGATGTCGATTGACGTTACACTTAAATAGTTGGAGATTGTATTTGACAGGGAAGCAGGAATAAGGAAGGGAGTTCCACAGGCGAGATGTGCGAGACATGAAGCTATTGGAGTAGAAGAGACGTCTACATCTAACAGTTACAACGGTGAAGGGGTGGGACGTTTAAATTCATGAGGCATAGGAACCAGCGAAAGCAGCTCCTCGGAGCAATTACCGTGAAAGTATTTATAAAAAAGACAGAGCGAGGCAACGTCGCGTCTGTGAGAGAGAGACTGCTGACGAGATGATAAATCGGGGCCAATTACATGGCATATCCGTCTATGGATCTTATCAAGAACCCTGAGGCAAACAGCAGGGGCTCCAGACCATATATGGCAGCAATACTCCATGCAAGGGCGAATCCTCGATTTATAGATTTGGAGGATAGATTCCGGGGAGAAAAATTTCCTGGCTCGGCATAGGGAGCCAACTTTCCTTGCGGTGGATGATGCAATTGACTCGATGTATTTGTTCCATCTCAGATCAGCGGACAGTGTGAGACCGAGCAGCCGCATAGAAGAGCTCTCGAGAAGTTGGTCATCAGACATTCTAATGGGATGCAGGGATGGATTCTTGTGGTGGTTAATAGAGAGCAGTTTAGTTTTAGAGGCGTTAAAGTTAACCATCCATTTCTTGCCCCAGTTCACATCCGATTAGAGGTCCTTTTCTATCCGAGATGCCAGGTTAATTTTGTCAATATCACTGGATTTGTTTTTGAGGCAGGAGTAAATTGTGGTGTCATCCGCATAGATGCCGACTTGGGAATCTATGGCGTCAGGAAGGTCGTTTATGAATATGCGGAACAGAGTAGGGCCTAGGATGGAGCCTTGAGGAACACCTGCATTAGTGGAATAGGAGCTGGAGATGAATCCATTGAGAACGACCTTCAATTCACGGTTTGACAGGAATGATTGTATTAGGTCAAACAATCGACCTGTGATACCATAACCCTGGAGCTTGAGAAGAAGGCCGGCATACCAAACTCTATCAAACGCTTTGGAGATGTCAAGGGCCACGGCACGAGCTTCCCCGTTATTATGAATAGCTTGGAAGACAAATTCAGTGATGGCCGTAAGCACATCGGCTGTAGATCGAGCAAAGCGGAAACCATATTGCTTGTCTGAGAACAGACCATGGGATAACAGGTGATTAATCACATCGGTGTTGATAATGGCTACGAATACTTTGCCGAAGTGGGGTAGGAGACTGATAGGACGGTAATTAGAAGGGTCGGAGGGGTCACCAGAGTTCTTAAAGACAGGAACAATGGTTGAGGACTTCCAGCAGTCAGGAAAGAAAGACTCCTTGAGGCAGCGGTTGTATAATTTAGAGAGGGCAGGCGCCAGTTGAGGCGCACATTTCTTCAGGACAGTGGTTGGTATCCCGTCACCACCAGTAGCCTTGTGGTGATCTAAGTTAGAAATAATGCCCATACCAACGACGGGGATACGTGCAATCCGCTCAAAAGGGCCTCGGTTCTGGGAAGGAAATCGGGCGTTTATTATATATATATATATATATATATATATATATATATAAACTACAAAGACACACAGACACACACACAAACACACACTCATATATATGTATATATATATATATATATATATATATATATATGTATATATATATATGCATATACAGGGTGTCCATAAAGTTCGTGTGCACTTTAAAAAAATATAACTTTATTTATATTTGCGATAGACATAATCTGTAAAAAATGTTATAAAGTTTAATGCACATAGTTTTAAGTATAGCTAAAATAACTAATGTGATTTCAGGCATTACTGTAAATCAGTTGTCAAATGTTTTCAGGGAACTGCAAAATCGTATTAACCTTTGTATTGCTAATGATGGAGGACATGTGGAAACTTAAATAAAATTTCAATAAAACCTTAAAAAATATAGATTTACTTCTTTCTAATCCATTTTAAAATTATTTCTATCGCAAATACAGATAAAGTTCCAAATATTTTAATCTGCACACGACTTATGGACACCATGTATATATGTGCGTGTGTGTACAAATGCGAGATTGACCAGATGAAAAACAGTTGGAGTAAAAATCGTCAATGATCGTCTGTATATGGTGAGATTTATCATGACATGAAAAACATAACTCACCCACCTCTACCCTCTGAACTTACTTTTCAATTTAGCCTAGATCTCACATTTAATTGGTAAATCAAGACATACCCGCAAGTATATTTTTAATTCTGACAACATATTCCCCATTTAATTATCGGAAAAGAGATAGAATTTGTTTTTTAACAAATTTTTTTAACAGAGAAATCTCTGAAAATCATTTAATCACTAGCTACTTACCATCGCATGAAGAAGTACAATCATAGTATTGAAACATGGAAGCATTTGAGTTGCGATTTCAACGTTTTTATTAGAAAATTTATTAGATATATGTATGTGTTTGTGTATTTATGTATGTGCATGTATTTGTATATATATATATATATATATATATATATATATATATATATATATATATATATATATATATATATATATTCACACATATACATATATACATACATACATACATACAAATAGAAAAATACATATATAAGTGTGTGTGTATGTGGGTTTTTTATAAGAACTATAGTTCGAATTGGTCAAAAATAAAAATAAGTCTGTGCCAATTTTCACTCGTTCCTGTTTCCTAAATACAAGAATTTGAATAATTGCTTGTCGGTGTTTTTTAATATAATGAATATGGAATATGTGAAAAAAATGTAAAGACCTAATATATTTAACACTATATATATATATATATATATATATATATATATATATATATATATATATATATATATATATATATATATATATATATTAGATAGATAGATAGATAGATAGATAGATAGAAACACACAAAGAGCAAATACCTTGTTATATGTAAAAACCTACATGGCTAGTTTTAGTGACTTTAATGCTGAGATATAATCGACAAGTATATTTTCTCAAGAAATACACAGTAAGCAACGTATTTATATAGTCTGTAACGCTATTATATACGTATATCGGTAATATTAATATGCAATATACTTAGGCAACTAATGGATATTACATGGATTGTGTGAGCAAATCTATTCTTCGGCAATAAATTCTCTTTCCATCAACTCTTGACACGCCAAATCAAATTACTTCCTCAGTAGCATCAAGTTCTTGACGCTGCATTAATTAAAACTGAACAGTTGATGGAAATGAATGGGTCACCGGGCAGATTTTGATTAAACTCTTATGCCATAACCTGGATATTGGTTCTTTCAACAAAGATGTAAACAGAAATATTTTACAAAGAAAAAATGCAATGTTTTCTTTGGCTTCTCCCAACATTCCGACGGTTCTCGCTGGATAGATGGAAACTAAACTTAAAGAATATTCGACAAACATTTTTTATTTGTATATGTCACACACAGTCAAAAACAGAGAATTTTCTTTAATGTTATTACGTCTTGGAAGTAGTCTTGCATGTGATTGAAATTCACTTTCAGGCTTAGCTGATTTCTACATATATGTACACCTATACGGTCTCTCTCTCTCTCTCTCTCTCAAACACACACAGAAACACACACACAAACACACACACACGATCGCAAAGACACACACACATATACAAAATATAAACACTCATTATTTTTTTATATATATAATGAAACGTAGAAATATTCGAGCGTATAAAATGTTCCTCTATACATATCTGAATTATTAATAGTGTTTATATGTATATATATATATATATATGTGCGTGTGCGTTGAGTGTATATACGTAAAAACTTTCAAGAACGCATTAAAATGTAAGACTTTTCTGTCCATGTATGTTTCCACAAAACATTATATTGAACAAGTTGTTTCAATATTTTTCAGAGTTAGTTATATTTATATATGCTATTATTTTACAATATTATTATGTTATATATATATATATATATATATATATATATATATATATATATATATATATATATATATATGTATATATATATATGTATAATGTTATATATATACATATATATATGTATTTAATTATATTTATTATCATGAAATTATCTTATAAAATTATGTTCTTATATTTTCTATAAACATTTTCATATTTCCATTTAGTTATATTCACAATATGCTGGTTGTTTTCCGCTTATGTAATATCCGTTCTTAGTTTAGGATTGAATATATATATTATTTAGATGTGCCTGTCTTTATTTTGCAAGAAAAAGTTATCTATACATAATACATTTATTATATAAATTGGTCCACGTGATGTAGACGCAGAAATATATATTTGATTAACACAATATCAATAAATAGATTTAAAAATTTTATTTTATAGTTTATATGAGCTCTTTGCTATTATATACTATTACTATTCTATTAAATTCATCATTGATTTAATTAATTAAGTTTTAATTATTTTTCCTGATTCCAAGGAATAGTGGTAATACTCGTTGCTTCTGATTTTGGTGAGGTCACTGGTAGATGAGGGTGTACATGGCGTTTAGAATATGATGGTAGTTATACGGCAGCTTATATACGAGGCTAAATAAAAAAAGAACTATCTGCGTTGCCCTGTATCACAACTTTAGGTTTGTCACAATGCATTCTGCTCAAGATTGCTCATAGTTGTTACTCTTGTTGGCACGTGGTCGAAGTATGAGCCTGATCGCTCTGCTTTTATTGCTGCTATTACAATGTAAACATGACCGCTCCGTTAGCAGTGTACAAGAAGCGGCAACAAGGAGCAGTTACGCGATTAATTCTGTCGGAATATGCGTCAGGGGCAGAAATTCATTTCTTAAATTAATTTCCTATTGTGTAGAAGTGTGTACGAACGGATGGAGAGGTTTCAATTGTCCGTACAAGCGTAACAAAGGTAGAAGGAGCAGGATCCCCATTAAACTACACCACTGAAGAGATAGATTCAGTAACCTCGAGAGATGGTAATGGCGAACTAGCAACATATCGTCAACTTGGTAGTAAGTTATTTGTAGTTTAGGATCGCTGCTTTTATTCAGCACTTCGTTATATCATTAACCTTGAGGATATATTTTCGTATAGTACATGCAAATTTAAATAAAATTAAATTGAATATATCTCTGTCTCTGTATATCGCCATCCCTCCGTATATATATATATATATATATATATATATATATATATATATATATATATATATATATATATATATATAATCGACTCTCCCGTCGAACTCGGCGTATGAGGATCAGGCAGATCAGTTCCCAGAAACTGAAAGCCCGACTCCGACACATGAGATTTGTTTATAATGGTGAAGGCTTTGTGCAGGGCCATTCACACTTTTTGGAGGGACGAATACAGGGACCTGGTGCAGCGAATGCCACAAGGTCCCGAAACGACCCTCCGCAGGTTTTGAATTCAGAGTTGTCCTTCTCCTAGATCAGTTGCCATCCAAGGCTATAGAACCCAGTCTGTCCTGCTATTTACCCATAGTTGGAGGGAGAAGAAGAGGATTCACACTTTCCCAAGGGGCACGTAAGTGAATGTAATTGATTCGACTGGAATTCGAACTCAGCTCTCCGATTCCTCAATCCAAGCCGTCATCCATTACTCCACCGTACCTCCTAATATATATATATAATATATATATATATATATATATATATATATATATATATATATATATATATATATATATATATATATATATATATATATATATATATATATATATATATATATATATATATATATATATATATATATATATATATATATATATATATATATATATATGTATATATATATATATATATATATATATATATATATATATATATATATTAAGCTGGGAGTTACATTGATCTGATGATCGCAAAAGCGTGATACGTAGGGTCACAACTTTATATCTATACACTGAATCTTTTTAGGTATGTCAGTGATAATAAGCGTTTTTCACTAAGTACTGCACATACAAAATAATTATATATATATATATTTATATATATATATAATATATATATATATATATATATATATATATATAGCTTGAGAACTCCCGCTGTTCTTCCATAAAATGGATAATATCGATATACGTGACTCGATGAAAAAACATTCCTTATAGCCACCGAATCTCCGTATAAACTCTTCCTAACGGAAGAAAATGAAAGACCTATTAAAGACACAAACATCAAAGCAAAGTTAAGCTTGGTAGTACATTGTCAATCTGATGATCGCAAAAGTGTGATACGTCGTTTACAAATTGATATATATACAACTGAATATATATATATATATTTCTGAATAAAATCCCGGTGAGTATGGGCCGAAAACAACTAAAATTCCCATGCGTATTCTATTCGCGCAATTAGATAGTCGACTACCTGATGGTAGGTTGAAAACGAATGACATATGTAGTTATGGCCAGCTACTGTTTACCAGGAATAAATTTTAGAAAAAATGCTCTGCCATCGAGCTCTTTTTCTTCATTGTACCTGAAGCATAAGTACTTACGTGTTACATACCACACACAGACACATTCAAAGACACACACGTAGATATATATATATATATATATATATATATATATATATATATATATATATATATATATATATATATATATACATACATACATATATATATATATATATATATATATATATATATATATATATATATATATATATATATATATATATTAAAATTTAAAGTACGTCACTCCAGTTATTTTATAACACCTCACACTACACAATAATTAGTTGTTATATTTTTTATTGCACCTATATTATACATTTATATTAATATAATATAATTATTATATTATTATGCGTATCTCCCGAAGATTTTTATAGCATATTTCCGGAAATTAAATTTTCTCGTAAAATTAAACTTCCATGATACTATCTGCGCAAATTTAATGAAATAAAAATCGTCAAGTTTTAATAATAAAATAAAATAAAATCATAAATTTGTTTTGGAAAATAATGCTGATTTTTTAAATCTATCTAAATAATTCTATCATCAAAAATACGAGCATATAATATCTAATAGTATTATATTCTGTCTTTAAATATCGACGAGAATTATATTCCTAATATTTTTTGCTTAGAAAAAATATCTAAATAGTATGAGTGCATTCTCTTAGTGTTTCTCTATCTATCTATCTATCTATCTATCTATCTATCTATCTATCTAACAATCTGTCTATCTATCTATTAAATATTAATTTCTATTCACCAATTCTTAAACTGGAGTATTTTAGATTTGATATCTTTTCGCATACCCGTTCGTTCCTCCTAACAACATATATTTTATTTCAGATGTATAAGACAATTGTATCAGATAGTTTGGAAAGGATTAAGTTTAACATAACTTTTATTTTAAACATATAATTAATGTTCTTATCACTTAGCGTTGCATACAATTTGCTCACTTTGTTTTTTAAATATATTGCTGCACTTTATGATACATTTTTTAAATGGATTTATAACTTTTTATAATAGTATCTTTAGCACTTTTTGTCGATTAAATGTCACATATTCTCCTGTACACAATTAAAGAAACGTTCTGATGGTCTTTTCTAAGCGGTATTCATCCAGTGAATGCAATGTACTGAACGATTCTTTTAATTTCGACCGCTTTATTAGCAGCAGAAATAGATATATGTCTTCGGTTTGGCACCACCAGCAACCGAATATAACGCAAAACATTGTAGTCAGATTCTATGGTCACGCCGGTGATATCTGTTCACGTCAGTGTACATGTCAACTAAATTTGTCATTATTATTTGTTGGTATCATCGGTTTAGAATCAATATTAGTTGTAGTCGGATCTGTGTCAATAAATAATAAATTCCTCATTAACAGAAGCAATTTATTTTAAACACGTAGGTATTGTTTTAAATTTATACATTGAAATATGAGAAATATTTTTTGTAATATATATATATATATATATATATATATATATATATATATATATATATATATATATATATATATATATATAGAGAGAGAGAGAGAGAGAGAGAGAGAGAGAGAGAGAGAGAGTGAGATATGAGTGTGATAAATATCCCATATATATGTACATATATTTGCATGTGCATATATATATTTTCACGGGCGTTATAAAAACAGGATTAATGTTATATAACAGGGCTATTAAGTATATATTAGTGAATATACAGATTATAACACATCTTGGGGTACCAGGTATATTCACCAATATATATATATATATATATATATATATATATATATATATATATACATATGTATATATATATATATATATATATATATATATATATATATATATATATATATATATATATATATATATATATATATATATATGTATGTATGTATGTATATGGAGAGAGAGATCGATTTTATTATGTCATGTAGAAACATAAATTGGGTTTGAAAATATACAATTTACATAGAATTAAATATATCCCTTTCAATGGACAGTAGTTACCTTTGTACTATTATTCATATTTAGGTAATATTATTATCTAAAGATGTTCATTTTGATTGTATAATATAGCTGAAATTATTAAATCCTGGTATGTACGGTTTAGAAGACGAATCAAATTAATAACATGGTAGGTGTATAACTATTGGTGAAAATTTACGCCTTGTTATTTAACTGTGTTAGGTATGCGATATGCATTCCATGAACCAATATCTAATATCATCCTCGGATATGCTATTTCCATCGTTTGCATCAAGTGAAGCAATTCTCTCGTAATATGGGAAAGGTTAAAGTTATTCTGCTGCATTTTACGTATAACTGGCATAATTTGAGCAGGCATTACATTGTTAAATAAGATCGTCAAATTGTTATTGTAGCAGCAGCAGCAATATTCTTTGAAAAGCTTGGGGACGTACATGACGCTCTTCTATGATCATTCCACATAGTCCAAAACTAGACGAGAATTTAAATTATGGCATCACATTTTTATGGCATCAAACAATATGAGGCTAGTGATTTGGTTTATGTGATATGGTGAATATAATCTCGCATTTGCCAAATACTAAATGGAATGTGTAATTTGATTTGGCCTGATTTCATCATTAAACACAACAGGTCGCTTTTGGTACAACTCCGCCGGGTACTATCCAGAGATCACTGGAAACGAGCAAGTGAATGTAGAGTTGAAAATGTATGTTTTGATAAAATGTCTTCTGCAATTAAACGATTCACAACAGTGTATGTTGAAATTATTCGCGGTCAGATTGTCTCTGATCTGTGGAAAGAATTCGTGCAATCTGTTTTTAGAAAGTGATAATATAGCGAAAGTTAGGACTGCCGTCCAAATCATGGTCTATGGTCGGAAGAATGCTATTGTGCAACAGTCATTATTTAATCTCTCGATGTTCCGAAAACCGTCGACAGAACAAAACAATTTTGAGTTGTGAAATTTCAAAACAATTTAACTTATGCCTACAATTCTTTTTCACCTAAACTCCGATTGTGCATTGGAATGAATGTTACACTATAAAATGTAATTATGACGAGGTCTCTTATTTACTGGTGGAGAATTGGCATTCTGTTTCTGAACGTGTATTTGGTAA
Source organism: Acanthosepion esculentum (assembly GCA_964036315.1). Taxonomy (NCBI): domain Eukaryota; kingdom Metazoa; phylum Mollusca; class Cephalopoda; order Sepiida; family Sepiidae; genus Acanthosepion; species Acanthosepion esculentum. Next base: position 23,022,788 of record OZ038475.1, on the reverse strand, counting down.
TCCTCGTTCCACACTTTACATTTAAAGGCATTTATTAGATTTCTGATTAATAGGTTAAATGGATTTTTAAAAAAAACAAATATGTTTGTCCTGATGGAAATGTATACAGAAAGAATTATTGGGTGCCTGGACACTTACTCAATTTAAACACATTTAAATTATCTACATTATTCGGACTGTTATCCTCGTCTTCATTACCATATTCTCAACATTTAATCGAGGACACATGGTCCATTGGATAAAGGAGTTGGTTAGATCTAGTGACTAGACCCAAAGTGTTGTGAGTTCAATATCAGGCTAGAGCCGAGGTGACCAAAGGTCATGGAGATTTCTGTTAAAGGGAAATATCTGAGACATCCAGAAGAGGAATGACACGAGGAACTAGAATAATTTACTCCGGGGGATGAAATAAAGAGATCGATTCGAAATTCCTATCCCATGAAGAGGTCAGAGCGTACGACGGCCGAAAAGTTGTGTGTATGGCAATGAAGGTGAAAACGACCCTCCGCAGGTTTTGTCCTTCTCCGAGACCAGCTGCCATACAAGGCTATAGAACCCAGTCTGTCCTGCTATTTCCCCATAGCTGGGAGGGAGAGGAATAGGATTCATAGCTTTTCCAAGGGTATTAGCACGTAAGTGAATGTAATGGATTCGACTGGAATTCAAACTCGGCTCTGCGATTCCTCAATCCAAGCAGCTATGCATTACACCACCGTGCATATATACTTATGTTTTATTGTAATTGCTGTGATGAGCTTTCCTCTGTAGTACATAGTATTTATGAATTTAAGCAGAGTACTAGATTGACAACATGGTCTCATCATTTTTACATATGAATTGGCAAGATATAACTATAATTTCTATGGTAACACTTATATTTCTCATATTTCGCGATTATGCAACAATACTCCGTGTGATATTTTTTTTTTATCATTAAGATATTAATGCAATGTCAACCGTCATCAGTTGTGTTCTTGATTCTTTTTCTTTTATTTTTCTATCTCCTTAATAATGTTTTTTTTTTCCTTATTTTTTTCACATTCTTTGTAATTTTTTGTGCGGTAGTAGCTTTATTACCTTGCTTGAGATGAAATCCTGAATATATATATATATATATATGTATATATATATATATATAATATACATAACTTATATATAATATATATAACGTGGGCCGACGATTGCATCTAGCATGAAACAGACTGTCGCCTCTAAGTGTTGACTTATATGTTCACTTTTATATTTACACACGCTCTATCTCTGATATTGAGCACTTTATCCCATAAATATAGCACACTTTAAGACTATATTTCTTCATATATATATATATATATATATATATATATATATACATATATATATATATATATATATATATATAAATTACATTACAAGATTCAACAACAATGAAAACAATTTACTCACTTTCATTTATTAGATATCAAATTAAATCACTATTTTTCCTACATATATATATATATATATATATATATATATATATATATATATATATATATATATATATATATATATATATATATATATACGCACCCACGCACATAATAAACACACACACGCACATTACAAGTTAATTTCGTGTCTATTTTCATAGAAAGTATTAATTACGCACATTCCTAATTCATAAAAATTACTTTATATTCCATTGACGGAATGATTTCATGATTTGCAATCAATATATTACACAATCTAGAGCAAGATCGATACCTTCCTCAATGTTAAACATGTCTTAGCCAATAAAAAAAAAAAAAAAATCGAAAACGTAATTTTGCCTACGAGTGTAATTAGGGAAAGTTCGACGCTAATTAGGTTAACCGAATTTTCTCAGCTGCCATTCTTAATTTCTTATTATTAGTGTGTTAAGTATTTGATTTGTTTGGGCCAATCAGTTAATTAGCCTAACAACATCTAAGCTTTTCCTATGGGGTCATGAAAAAAAGTCTTAAGAACTTTAGTTTTGCTTACATATCTGTGTTCATTAAACAGCAGTCGCTTCTCTCCTTCATATTCCTACTCGTATTACTCAAGATGCACAGAAAGGATACTGACGTAGCGAACGGCAAAAAGTCGGCGAATCAACATTTCATAATTGATTTGCAATAAATCACAAGTGTTTGAGACATCCATAAGCTGGGAGAGTTTAAGGAATTACCAATCGTTCAATAATTCAGAAGAAAGATAAAGAAATGTAAAAGTATTTATTGCATGAAAATATTCCCACTGAAAATACGGGTTCTTCGATTGATGCAATTTGATTCTGTTTTCAGTCATACTTTTGATAGATGCTAAGTTGCAAAGGAATGTGGTGAATCGGCATGATATGTCATATGTTCCGTAAAATATTAGGTCAACGGAAGCATCAATTGTACTATATCCAGGTCAACTGTGGTATATTTACGGTACGATATACTGAGTTATCCTCTACCTTTTAAAGCTGATTTTGAAATCAGTGATTTTACTTCGATTTGACGGGTTATAACTTCATATCAAGAGGGCCTAGTTAGGCTTTCCATGTAAAATATCACTTGAGGTAGAAATAGACTTTTAATTCATCAAATGTTATTTGGTCATAATTGGAATTCGACCGGACAATTGTTTTAGTTAATATGTGCGGAGTAATGAAATTTGAACTCGAATGAATATGACATTTTATTTAGAATCAAAAAGATATCGTCGATGATTGTGGAACATACAATGAAGAAGCTGGTTTTCTGGTATTAGCATGCTGAATGAGACTCATTCCTGAATTTTCTCCGTGACGCCGCTTGGACTGAATTCTTTCAACTCCCAATGGAAAATTGCACCATTGAAGATTATTCTTGGGTTAAAGCCGACATGTACGCCTTAATCCCTACTCGGAAATAATAAGTAAAACCACAATCCTCTCCAACATTCACACCAGCATGCTCGTCCGCAATAGCAGATAAGAAATCTTATTTCCGGCTATACCAGCGTGACGGCTCTCATCATAACAGTTTCCTAGTTGCTACTGCTCGGAACAAATGTTAGCCAGTCCTCAAATAAGCTAAGTTCATGTCTGCTGATAAAATAATGCACGTCATAGCCTCTAAAATTTCTGTCATCTCTGTAATAGGATACTAAATAAGTGCAAGGTCTCTATTCACCATCTTTTTAATCGATTTGTATCTGCTGATAAAGTTGAATGCTTTGCCCGTAAATTCTTCTCAACCTATACTATTGACTAATCTGAAATATCCCTACCTGAATTCTCACTTAAAAATTATTATCTGTTGAGTGATATGCATATAACACCTTCCATGGTTTCTGCTATCATCTGTAATATTGTTTCCAACAAAGCATGTGGACCAATAGTCATTACGAAACGTACTGCCGAACTTGTTCCTGTTCTCTCCAGGTTGTATAATAAATGCCTCACCACCTCGTGATTTCCTGCTTGCTGGAATCAAAGGCTGGTGTTCAATTTTTTAAGTACTCTAGTGAAGATTCTTACCCATACGACTATCGGCCTATTAGCTTTCTAATTCTTTTTTGAGTAAATTCTAAAGGCCTTAATCAAGGCTGCATTGGTTCATAATCTCTCATCACAGAGCCTTTTAACAGACAAGCATTACGGCTTTCGTTTCTCCAGCGATGATGTACTAACTATATTAGTGTAAAGAGTCTATCGTACTTTAGATAAAAATGATGAAACACGGACTGTAGCATTTGTCAAGTCAAAATCCTTTGACAGGATCTGGCATCAGGTATTTTCCACAATTTGAAAAACTATGGTATTTCCGGGGACGTTTCTTAGTTGATCAAATCGTTCATATCCTATCGTGAAATGGAAGTTATCCAGAACGGCCACATATCTACATCATTTCGTACTTACGCGAGTGTCCTGCAGTGCTCCATTCGTGGTCCTATGCTATTTTTAATCTTCATTAACGAACTTCCCGATGACAGCAGCTCTCAAATTGGCATCTACCCTGACCACACTACCATTTACTCCCGATTCGATAGTAAGGCTGATGACGTCAAAATGGCAGCCGATGTACAACACAACCTCAAGATAGTCGTTAACTGGAGGAGATCATGGCTTGCCAATTTTAACCCCTCCCAAACTAAACTGTTCTCTGTTGATCATCTGCAAGATCCCCCCCTCCCGCTCTCTGACTTCCGTCAGTATGAGTGATGCTATCCTCAAAAAAAGTGAATCATTGCGCCTTATTGGGCTAACGTTCTCAGCTGACATATGATGGAAAGTCTACATTGAATCCATCGGTAGATCAGCAGGAATAAAAGAAATCGGAAGCTCAGAGTACTTACTGAACGCACACGAGACAGAGGCAAACGTTGAGTAACATACACAAGAAGAAATGTAAATGGATAGAAAAACATGGCCGATGGTTGACGGCACTACAAACAATAGCTGTGAAAAGCTTAATTGTCTACGTCTTGAAGAGAAACGTTATATAAAAGAAAAAATATATATTCATGCGGATAGAAATAGAAGAAATTTATGCAGTGTTATTACATACATCGAGATCATGGAATGACTGCCTAGCTCAACGTTATAGAATCTGTGGAATATACCAAGTAAATCCTCCTCTAAATATTAACTGAAAGAAGTAAGAATAAAATTTCCACACAATAAATCAACTGTAATTTGTTTAAAAAAAATTTAAGCACCAGCGATTTTTAAACATTCGTTAATGATTTAAAATGCATATAAATACAAGTTGTGAACATATATATAGCTATATACATATGATTTATCTATATCAGAAATATTGCTCTGTAATCACTAATGAAGCTACAAATAGCGAGATATACCAATATAGATTTACGAATAGTTGATTATCCATGCATTCTGACGCAAATACCGGATGCGCGTGCAACTGCCGTCCAGTTAGGTGTCACATTAGTGGAAAATACGTAAAATGCTGAGAGCAAAGCAGCATCCAATCTTCCATACGACAGATGCTCGAATAATCAGAATTTTAAAGTGATGTATACCGGCATGTTTAAAAACAGATATAATGAACTAAATGGTGAGATAATTTTAAAGCTGGATACATAAAAGAACGATTATTAAGATCATCAAATAAAATCATCTCAAACAAAACGATACAAAGAAAAAATGGATGACAGACAAAATACTCGACCGGATTAAAAACGAGATATCAAGCTAGAGTACAGAACATTAGTATTGCACATTAAACAAATATATTTGAAACAAATACATGGAAGCAAAAACAGAATGACTCAATTAATTCTATGCAGTAATAAAAACAAATAGCAATCCCATATAAGGCAAATATGCATAACAGACAAGAGACATAATAGATCAAAATATATGTTTAGCAATAGGATACATAAAATCAAAGGAGGAAACGCTGATAATAGAGAATAATACTTTAAATATGAAACGAATACATGTTAGAATTACTAATTCTCTCGGAATCTCCTCAGCATTACACAAGGTAGTAAAGAAAGCATGAAGGAAAGTCTAAAGTTTTCACTATATAGCATAGTTCAATTATTCTATTTTTTAAATATACATCTCTTTATGGTTGTATGGTTAATTTTGTTTAGTGGCACATCAACATATAAGGTTTATTTAATGCCGAAATCTAAGTATTTTACGCAGTTTTATGGTTTCAGCTAAATATTATGAACGCAATGTTATACATTCAACTACAGATATTTTGTACAGAATTTATACTTTTCTGGGTAAACGTATGTTTTTGTTTAGATATAGTTTTTAGATCATAAAATGTATTGTTGGTAATTTTAGAAAAAATATATATTGTTGGTAATTTCACTACAAAATTTTATTTCTGTTAATTCTGTATTTTGTCTTGTACTGATTGTCATTTTGCTATAAAATATGCTCATTTTATTAGTCAAATCTATTGACCATTATTATAAAATTTATTGCTAATTTTACTATAAAATACATTGTAGGTCTTTTTGCTAAAATAATTTGTTGCTTGCCATTTTGCTTCAGAATTCTATTTTTGAGAATTTTACTGTAAATTTGTTGTTAATATTTTTTATATACATAAAAACTTTTTGCTAATAAAATTCACTACAAATATGTAGCTTGCACCATGCATCTAGAGATTCTTGATAAATCTAAAGTTGAATATGCAGGTTTAAGGACCTGAATTATTGGGTTCATTTATGTTTTTCCCACCGTAATGTAGCCAACTCGTGTTTTGATGATCTTTCCTCTCTGATACCTCGACTTCAAGAAATTAACAGTCGTACTAGATTAAAAGCTATATCCCATTATTTCAGAGTTGTTTGAGGTAACTATAATTTCCATAGAGACAGTTTCTTCTTTCGCATTTCTCTTTTGAGTAACTTTCAAACAGCTACTTTATTTCCTGCCAAATTCCGTTTCACAATGTTAGAGCGATATTAATCGTCTTCTCCCTCCTCGAATACAGTGCAATTTTATTTTCTCTTGTTGATGTTTTTTTTTTATTCTTTCCCTCGTAGTAAGATATTGCATCTTAGACGTTTTATCGCCTTGTTTGGGGTTAAATGATTAAAACTTTTGGCTATATCTCTAACGTTTTTGAAACGTAATACAATATTTTACGTTACTGGACCTCGTTACAAACGAAATAAGCCGTTTATGCATTCCATATTAAAGCATTATAATCTCTAATTCACGTTATTTCTGCCGCCGATGCAACACGACCTGTAACAGTGGCGGAAAGAACGAGATATATAGCGAGATTAATATCTTCGTTATTTCAGTGAAGCCATGATATATACTCCAGATTACTTTTGTCAACGTCGACTGAATCAACTTTCTTTATTTACTTTGATTAGAAGAGGGAATCTGTAGAGATTTATGACCTACGCATTAGCGAACGAACTTTAACAGTTAAACGCTGACTAAATTGAAATAGTATCTGAAAAACTACGAAAGAGAATGCAACAGGAAAGTACTCTCTTATCCCACTCATACATGACAATACGAATACTGCAATTCTAATCCAACATCTCACACACTGAAAGGAACTGATTCCTGAACCGATAAAACTTACCACAGTTGCCATCTGACGGTCATCAAAATTATTCCGCAATTAAATTATGATTAAATCTAGACATGGAATTTTGCGACACTTTGCGCATTCAAAGAGCTTGGCAACGAGAATAGGTTATGTTGAATATTAATATTCTGGGAGCGTGACAAGAGAAAACGAAAAATCAAAGAATCATGTACATAAGAAGAAGTGCAAATGAATGAGAAATCAGACTAATATTATATGGAAAAAAAGGAAATCTGTGAGTTACAGGCAACAATCACACAGATACCGTCTACTGAAACAGAAAACTAAATCCTTCAATATGGTGAACGTAGTGTTATTACAAGCCACATCAGAAAGAAACAATTAATTAATAGACAAGATTTACAAACCATTAGAAAACTTAAAATCTCAGAGCAAGCTACAAGCTCTTATCCTATTTAAAGGGGAACTAAATAGAAAAACAGGATACATACAAGACAGTGAAGTTTTGGTAAGTGTGGATTTAAGTCACGCAATGAAGGAATATAAAATCGGTCTCTTGGTACACATGTAATGTTATATATATTTATAACAAAAAAGTTTGAAGAACACTCAAGATGCTTGTGGACATGGAAATGCTTGGTAAGAGACATCAAAGCCATATAGACTAGTTGACTATCAACAAACGATTTAGAAACGCACATGCGCATGCGAAAACACGCAAGTGCTGATTGCAGGAGTGGCCATCACGTAGATGTATGCAATATTTATGGGAAGATGCTTAAAGGAAATATATAAGCAGCAAAACCATACAATATAGAGCAACTCCATCTAAAATCAAATACAAACCAACAACATTTGCCATCCAACACAGAGTAGCAGTTAAAAGCAAATATTAACATTCAGAAAAAACATGAACACAGTGAGTAACATTTAAAGAGAAGCACGCTTAATAAGTTTTGAACTCAAACTGAGGTGTGGAAAAGACAACATGTAAAGAGGTGAACGTGATGTGAAATTCATTGCCAAGTGGAAAATAAAGACAGTAGGTTACGCCAGAAAATTGCGCAGGAATATACGGAAGTAAATAAGAAAACATCAGAAACGATTTCAATTAATCAAAACGGGAATGCCTTAATATGAAATGTGTAATAATCGGAACAATGATAAACACATATTTACAGGTAAAAACAAATATGAAAAAGATATAACAGATTAGAAATACGTGCTATTCGGCAGAATCTATACAAACAAAAAATAATTATCAGAGGAAGATAAATATACAGTAACGATGGAATAGATAAGAAAGTGATATATCTTTGTTCAAATTCAGTGAAATGACATGGATTCGAATGATATTTTCAATAAATAGTACTAGAATTTTGAGGCACTGATATCAATATAGCCTTAAAGCTCAATACATTTTCTTTGATCGTCTACCATAGAGAGAAATGCATCGAAAATACGGAGACTTAAAATACAGTGTATTTCCTAGATTAATAGCTTTGAAAATGAAAAAAATGCGAGTGTTTAAAACTAATTGAGAAATGCTTTGGATAAAATCTTTCACGATGTTGTAGAATTACAACAGCATCATCCTACTCAATCCTTCAGTGGCCATAGCACTGCGCTAAGGTCAGTAAATTTGAAATTTTATTAAACATTTAATCAGTATAATACAGAATCCATGAAAAAATAGATGGGGATGTGAAACTTAACATCGAATTGGCCAATATATAATTGCAATGATCTATGCGTTGGGCCACTTAGTGTTTATATTACAGGATGTATATGATAACGCTTTCATTTTTAATTGGTAGCGAGTTGTGACACAAGGCTGGTTTAAGGTTGGTCTTTCAGAACCCGTAGGCTTGACTAACTCCCCAACAAGACTCTGCCCTGTAGCATAGACTCATCTGAGTTCCTACCTTCTCGAAGGCAGAGATGTCGGCAGGCAGTGCAATCCAAACTCAGAAGTTTAGCGGACACTTAAAGGTGATTTTCGAAGGGTAGCTTAGATGTCACACACGGTTGAAAGTATGGGGCACCCGGTGAAGATCGAACTCACTATTGTCGTAATTGATTTAGCGTGACATGCTTGCTAACCACTATATTATGTCGAATGCCCAAGCTTTCATTTGTACTCTAGTTGATATAATATGGAATTAGAGTTGAGACAACTGCAGTATTCACATACAACATAACCTTTCTAGTATGCAAGTTATGACTTAAGCCAGACTAGAGTATAGTCTACATCTTTTTACTCATTCGTATTTCTGTACATTCCTTTTGACTAAAGAAAAGCTCTCAGATATTATAAGCATATAACCACACATCAAGTTCCACCTTTTAGCGGTAACTTAATTCTAGGAATTTTAATTTAGTTATTCTCATATGAACCATCTGCCCATTCTCGGAGAAATACTAACATTCATCAACAGAGGGTTATTGCAAAACCGATACGGAACAAATCTGTAAGGCTTGCCCGGAGATAGTCCGTTGGATATTTCGCATAAGTTTTAGCAAATAACCATGAAATTAACGTTTGAAATATTAACTGCGTTTGTACATGCGCCAGAAATGATATGGAAATATGATGTGTTTTAGCTTTTGCATTTAAAGAATACGTTTACAAGAAATGTCAATAGGTTACCATTAAACGAGATGGTGGAAAATGTGACAGAACGACCACGTTTCATATATGTGTAATCACGTTTTAGGGCGACTGCTGCATTCAAAGATAGAATCCTCTGGAATTTGTTAAAATCTATTAAAATGAAAATAATATGTAAATTAAACACTCACTTTGTTAGAATAATTCAACGCAATAAAACCAACCGTAAACATTAATGAGAACTGATACCAGGCGCTCTTTGTAACATTTTCTTTGACTAAGAACCTTGCAACTTGAATTAAAGGCAATAAAAATTGATATTAAGCATTCAAAATATTATATAATTATTTTGGGGTTCGAAAAATGTAATCAGTTTAAATGGTAAAATCAGTGGTGAAAGTTTGTGCATGTAGATTGATATATACTGTGATTTTTAGTAAAGCAGATGGTTGCTTGTAGAGGAATGATAAGAATTAAATATATTTTTTTATAAACTTCCAAGTTGCGAGAGATTTATATTATGAAAATAAGTATTTGAATTATTAGCATTTACTTGGATTCCAACACCTAATTCTGACACCGACGAGAAATATGAAAATATATCCGTCACATGACAATTTCAACTGTTGGTTTTTGTTCTTTCTTTTTTTTAATTTAGATTTGTATTTTGTAATGCAAATGGGATTGTTATTATGATGAAAGATAATATTATTGATATCTGCTAAATTTCGTTCATTAAGTACATATTCCTAATGCAAGAGCTGAGAAGGACATTGTCGGGAAATGTTGCTTAGAAGTACGGACAATTTTTTATAAGACGACAATCACTGACTTCACTTGTCATTGGGAAACACGCTCACATCGCTGTCATGAAACAGTATATATCATTAGAATATTAATTACTGTGTAAGCATCGTTGATTCTAGAGTTTAAAACGGTTGAGTTATTGCATTTTTGTGGTTAAATGTGTTCGGTTGTAATGTTAAATGCGGCTTGCTACATGATTTTGCGAACGTCTGATAATCTCACATAAATATGTACTTGTTTATCAAAGGGAGTTAAGTCATACCGGGATAATAAGGCGCCTTCTACCCCAAGTTGTAAAAAATATTTGCACTCACTTAACCCGGTAGGCATGAAGAAGGGAGGGATGAATGACTTTAGGCCGCAATCATTCATTTTTAACTAGTATTTATTTCATCTTAATTTCAAATGCCAACTGCCTACTTATCACTTAGTTATAAAACAGTAAAATACATTCTTAGTAGATTCGATAAACTATAACTGAAATTAAAATGAAACATTCATAAATACAATAATATAATTAAAGATATAACTTTAACTGCTGCTTCTGTATGTAAATAGAAAATAAATAAGGTTCCATTTGCATAGATGAGTAGCAGTAAGAGTGGCGAATATTCAAGTAATATGTCTATAAAACTTTGATTTCATTTTAGTAAAGAGGTCTCACCAAGTTCAAGCAATAATGTCTGTTAGCACATTTTCTTCTTAGTGGAAAGAAATATGGGATTGCTATTCTTGCAAACGGCATTATTCTTCATTCTCTATATACGCTGTTTATTAATGTTTATAGAATATAAATGTGATAAAATTCGCTTGGACATAACGCAAAGAAATAATTGTAAAAAATAAGAATAATGTTTGACTAAGCAATTTAGTAAAAATCAATAATGAGAATGAATTTTGTGTTCAAGTAAAGAGGCCATATTTTGAAGGTTGTTGTTTTACGAAAGTTGAAATGTTGGAAAATCTAAAAAAAGAAAAACTATTTTTATTAGATATATTGTTTTTCTTCATTTCCAACTGAAATTCCAGTATCTTTACTTTTCCCACTTGCATTTGGATATTTTCCACATTCATTATGCTTACAAAGAGATAAAGTATAAATCCTCGTCCTCGTAAATCTTACACAAACACACAAATTCCAATAGACCTACAACAAATTTTACTTGAATATTTTTATTCTATTCATCTATGAACGTTGCATTTTTTATACATCTCATGATTACTCATCAAGCTAATAGCTTCCAGCTGACGCGCACCAGATGCCATATATATATATATATATATATATATATATATATATATATATATATATACATATATATATATATATATATATATATATATATATATATATATATATGTGCACATTTTATTGAAAACGACAGGAAAGGTGCTTTTATTTAGTTTTAATACAATTTCTCATGCAATCTAATATTTTCTTTCTTTTCGGATGATAAATTATATAAAAACTGTCCGAATGTTCTTTTTATCCAAGTGCTTTCGGCTATACATTTAGCCATTTTCAAGGATTATATTTTAACTGCTAAAATAAGAAATAGTTCGTTGTATGTATGTTTTATAAAAACACGGTCAAGATATTATATCCATGTTCAAAGTTAATATTATTAAGTGTTGGTTTGTTTGTTTTTATTAATAAGGCTTTCATTATTTTTAGTCTATTTTTGCACGTAGATCATGCTATTATATTAGTGTTGTCAACAAGTGTTGTTCGGTAGGTCTCTATGAATATTTACATGAGATCTTTTTGACAATAGCTCAATTAGATCTCATTTAATTATTTATTTAAATAAAAGCACTTTTTCTGTCGTTTTCAAAGAAATGTGTATGAAAGAATGATTGCTGCCTAAATACACACACACATACACACACACACACATATATATATATATTACATTACAAAACAATCAACAACAATGAAAACTATTTACTCACTTTTATTTATTAGACATAAAATTGAATCACTATTTATCTTCGGTATTTTTGTTTGGATATAAACGCGATTTTCAATCGGCAGTTTATTGAGTTTATCAATTCATATAGATTTTCTTTTTCAGTAATTTATAGTTTTTACTTATGATTTACTTATTTACTTATGTGGTAGTTTTTTCTTACGATAATATAATCGTGATAAACTGATAAGTAGTGAGGATTTATCTGTTTAAAAATAATTAAAGTGAATTAAAAAGTCATTGCTTTTTATTAGGGTCTGTGTTCTATTAATGATGCAAGCCCTTGTCAATTAGTAAATAGCAATCACTTGCTAAAAATGCACAAACGACTGTATATATTGGGCCCGGAAAATTAGGTTCTTTCTAAGGTTTACTAATAACCTTATGATTATACAATCTGTAAGAGTCGACTGATTATTTAATGATATATAGATTGATCGTTTTGAGAAGAGGTAAAAACTAACGTCAATTAATCGGCAATTAAAGCAAGTGAGAGAATCCGATAATTTATCACTGTCCTGATTGAAGTAATCAGGAGTTTGTGATATATATATATATATATATATATATATATATATATATATATATATATATATATATATATATATATATATATATATGTATGTATGTATGTATGCTTTTGTGTGTGTGTGTGTGTGTGTGTGTGTGTGTGTGTGTGTGTGTGTGTGTGTGTGTGTGTGTGTGTGTGTGTGATGAGAGGCAATTATTGCCAGTGTTTATTTCACGCCGTATAGTGTCTTTCAATCTATAAGCAATTAACTCGCTTTAAGAACAATCCCAAATATGACACAGCCCGATCACACTAAGGAAGTCGTTAGTAATTCACCCTTTATTTTTTTATATTTTATTTATTCAAACCTCAATCGAGGAAATAAAGCCACTATGATTTTAGGGTTTTCAGAGTTTGAGAGAATATTAGAAAAAAATTAAGGAGAGAAATCATTAAAAAAATCCCCATAGAAATTATGATGACACGATAACAATTGACCTGGGACATTTTCTTTCGCATTGAACTTTTTAAATTTCAAAATTTGACTGGGAAGAAAGAGACCTGAAGAGAGTTCCGCAAGCGATATATGCTGTAGAATGAACTTGTGGCATAGAACCTATTGTTACAAATGTATTTTCATGTCCTTTCGCCTTTTGTTATTGCACTCAGTTATCATTTTTTCCTTTATCGCTCTCTTTCTAAGCAAGACAGAAATATAGTAGAAACATTTTCTGACAACATATATTTATGTACATTCATCTGCGAAATATTGTTGTTTTATGATTTTAATGCTTATCAACTCTAATGGCTTAAGCATTTTAATGTTACCTATATTACCGTTATTGAGACTTTAAATTTTTTCGTTGCTCAAATACTTACTTCTAAAGAGGATTTCAATACTCGTTACCCAGATAATTCTGATCAACATGCTGCTTTACTTGATTTCCTCCTAACCTTCTCTCCTTGCACTTGTCGAGCATCGCAACTTTGTCTTCTTGGAAATTCGGATCATGCTGTTGTGTTTGTTGATAATTATTTTGAGCCGTCTATTAATTTTCTGTTCACAAGTCTCATTTCCGTTACAAGCATACTGATTGGGACTAATTTCGTAACTTTCTTCGAAACATACCTTGTATTCATATTCTTTACATTCTTATTAAGAATTGTGTCAAATAGGTTTATTCTTGACTTAAATACGGCATCGAATCTTTTGTATCTTCTTGTAAATACCGGGAGAAATCACAACCTTTCCCATGATTCACACTGCCTGTTCAACTGCTATAGCCCACAGGAATATTTTTCGGCTATACCAGCGTAATAATTGTAAACCTGTACTTGGAAAGGGTAATTCTTTGTTTGCTGAGAGAATAAGGCACCGTGTGGCGTGTAAAACTTTACACCTCAGTATTACTGTAATAGTGTCTTAAATATAAGTTTTCTCTTCCTCCTCTCTTCACTCAACTTGTGTTTAGATATTCTGCTGTAAAGGTTGGTTTTTTCTTGCTCGTAAATTATCTAAAATTCTACTTTACACATCTTGGGCATCTTTACTTGAGATTAAATTTAGTCTCATTTGTGTGATTAGCATATATCCTTCCATCTATCCTTTCTAAACTGGATTCTTACAAAACATATCGACAATGAACTGGCTCCTGTTCTCTCTCAAATCTACAATATTATCTAGCCGCTTGCTTTACTGCTTGTTGGAAATCCTCTTTTCTAGTTCCAGTCTTAAGAACTCGGGCGAACCGTCTGATTCTTATAACTTTCGGCCAGTTTGCCTTGTACCTCTTTTTAACAAACTACTAGAAGCTCTACTCAACTGTAAATTGGTTAAGCATCTCACACCGCATTTCAAATAAGCAATATCGCTTTCGCGTCTCTAGGTCAAATGCTGAGGTATTTCTGAAATAGTTTTCAAGCTTTAGATAAGAACAGTGAAACCCAGCATGTTGCCGGAAGGCATTTGACAGGGTTTGGCATTATGGCCTGTGTCCCAAGTTGAAATATAATAGTATTTCTGGAAAATGTTTTAACTGATGCGGAAATAGCGAAACGTGTACTCTTCTCGGTCTTTCCGAATTAAAGCAAGTGTTCTACGGGGCCCTATTTTTGAACATACGTTGTCCCTAAATTTCATCAATGACCTTCCTGATGGCACCAGTTCTCAACTCGATATATATGTAATGAAAAATCTATTTACTGAATAGTAAATCTGATCAGTTCGATAAGGTTAAATTGGCAGCTGATCTAAAAACAAATCTACAATCTACTGTTGCCTGAGGTAATGAATGGTTTGTTAATTTGAAGGTTACCAAAACAACCTGCTCTCAATTAATTGTTTCATAGACCATTTTCTGTCTTCCATCGAGGAAACTGACTCATTGCACTTTGTCGTGCTAACGTTCTCTGCTGACACGCAGTTGAATAATATTAAAGAAATGCTAGTAGAAAATTTGATTCACTCTGTCGTGCTAGAACAATTTCTAGAATTTATCGTATTTATAAGACTATCATTCGTCCATAATTTGAGTATCGCTTCCACCTATGGTCTAGTGCTCCTACTATATGTTTAAAGATTCTTGAAAATTTCAAAAAAGAATTTGCAATGTTAATTGTAATGTAGCTTCCCAGTGCATTTCCCATAAATGCTTCCTTAATAATTCTTTGATTCTGTCGTACATTGACTCTATGAATTTAAGCGGAGTACTAGATTGGCAACAAGGTCTCATCATTTTTACAGTGGAAATAGATATATGTATCTATAAGACCAATACAAAAAGTGTATTTTCTCGAAATTTATTTCTTTTGGAATTCCCCTGCTTCTGGCTTTAGAACCAATTTTAATATTCAAAACATTAAATGCAACATCTATCGCTATCTCGTGTTTTCTTGATTCCCTTTATTATTTTGTTCTCGCTAACACAATTTTTTTCTTTTTCGTATTTTTTTCACATTCAGTAATTACTTGTATGTTAATGGATTTTTTGTGATACTTGAGATGAAAGTGTAAAAATATAGGCTGATATTAAAGTACTGTAAGTGTCGCTTAATGTATGCAAATAACTTTATATATATATTGTTATTATATGAATTGCATTCATATATATATATATATATATATATATATATATATATATATATATATATATATATATATATATATATATATATATGCAAATGGGTATACACAGAGGAATATAGAAAAATACTCGTTAAGGTGCATGGAAAGCGAAAATGTCTCTAAAGTGCGTTTTAAAAATGTTGATATATTCGTTGAAAATACATAGATTGATCACAAATTAATCGACAAAGATAAATACGCATTAATTTAAAAAAATTAAATTGTTTAATTAATCAATTACGCATCATAATTGTTTGAATCCGTAAGGTAATGTATTTTTATTTGCCACCTGCTGACATGTAAAAAATGAAAGTATCTGCTGTTATAAACAAAGAGTTATCTACAAAAATGAATCAAATTTCAAACAGAAGCAAGCCAATGGTGTTATTAGCCGTTTTAATGCAGGAAAACTTCGGTACAGATTAACAAATCCTTCGGCTTTAACGTGTATGATTCTGCATTACATCTTTTGGTTATTATGAAGAACCGATTATTGTATCTATATGGAAATTTGAAAATTGTTATTTGAGATTTTGCCACAGAGAAATCTTCATTGAGTGTATCACATGAATACAATGTCAGCTAAAAGATTTGAAAATTGTCAATTAGTTTGTTGATCATGTGGAATCTGTATTGATTACCATTCGTGAAATACAATATGACCTTATACATTCGATCATTGTAAAGATAACAAGAGCAAAATAAACTGGCATATATAGAACTTAAGTTGAGCACGAACAAATTTCGTGATTAACTATTAATCATCAGCAACAAGCTTAAATTAGCTAGAAGGCCCAATATCCCAGCGCTCGTGCGCGCACACACAGACACAAAATGAAACATACTCACATACATGCACACAAACTCAAAGACAGTCACACACACACACACACACACACACACACACACACACACACACACACACACACACACACACACACATATATA
>OZ038475.1:22990804-22995804 GCA_964036315.1 Acanthosepion esculentum | reverse complement strand
TATATATATATATATATATATATACCCAAAATAAATAACCTGCGTACAATATACATTAACGTATGTATAAATATATATATAAATATATGCATACATATATATACACACGCACACACATACACTCATATATATATATATATATATATATATATATATATATATATATATATATATATACACAATAAATATCCTATGTTCACTATATATGAACGTATATATGTATATATATATATATATATATATATAGAGAGAGAGAGAGAGAGAGAGAGAGATAGATAGATAGATAGATAGATAGATAGATAAGGAGAGATAAAAAGAAAACGGAGAGAGAGTGGGAAGAATCATAACGGTGGCTAAAATTTATATGCTGAAAAATATATGTACACGCGCGATTTTGTTCTTCTATATGGGTATATAAAAAATCAACGTTTTCTCCGATAAATTTATATGTATAAAATAAACAAAACAAGACATTATGTACAATTTGTGATTTGCGGCTCCCGAAATCATAGTCAGCTACCCATATTCATACACCATCAGACAGACATACATACAAACGTGCATACATATACACAGATAGATAGATAGATAGATAGATAGATAGATAGATAGATAGATAGATAGATATCTCTTCGAAATTGGACACATGCACTGATTGGTAATGTAAAAAAAGAAAACGTTGTTTGGTTCGAAAACTTCAAACAAGCAGCTGACATTTCGAGCAAATTAGTTTCGTTATTTTCCTGCATGCGCATTTAGAACACTCGCTTAATCCAGATAAATTCCTAAAGTAGAGTTTTGTAACTTTATCGTTGAGGAAATAAAAAAGATATATATATATATAAGGTAATGTCATCTTCATTTTTGGATTAACTTTCATTATTATTTTTATTACCAACGATTTCTCCACAATGTTAGCTTTGGAACAGCTTAACATTTTTTTTTTTGAAGAGATTTGTTCACCACTGGATATTAATTTTCTGTTCGTTTTTATAGAGATTTTACTCATTTTCTGATGGATCGTGTTCAACACATAATTAAGATTGATACATCCCGGATGCTCCCGTTGATTCTAACTCTTCTGCGGCTAGAAAGCACTAAAAAGCGGAAGTCTGGACGGTCATTAGAAAAAAAATGCATCTTTAGCACCCATTTTAACGAAAGAGCACGTGCGTAGAGAAATGGTATTTTTATTTAACAATTTACTACGCATTGTCTTCGAAATGTTGCTCAATTATATTACATTTTTAAAATAAATTGTTTTATTATACAGAAGTCAATCGAGTTATTTTTGCCCGATGTTTTGCTTTAAACATCATTTAAATAGTTTGATTTCGGTGTCGTAAGATTTAAACATTCATCAGATCTTTTAGATACATTGAATTTGTATTCATATAATGAATCAATAACAATTACATGTTTTAATCAAGTTCATATCACGCAAGGGAGTAAAGCCACTAAGACATGAGGGCTAACTAGATGTGGAATATTGAGGAAACAATAGCATTACCAAAGCGACAGAACAAAAGATGGGCGATCAGGAAGATAGTAGATAGCGATTGAAATTAGATTTACATTTTTGATGATTAAATCAGCTGGAAACTTGTAGAGAGTTCCACAAGCGAGGGGTGCGAGAGAAGAAAATGTTAGCAGATAACTTACGGTTACATCTAGCCAGCTCTACTCTAATTTTATCAGGAGTCATTGTCAGTATATTATTGCGGTTAAGTTCATAAATTCTAGGTAATATAGCGTATAGATCATCCGGATAATTGCCATGAAATTATTTGTATAAAATATACCAGCATGCAACTTTAAGGCGGTGGAGAAGTAACTGAAGCCGAGGCACCAGATCAGCACCAATAATATTGATGATTTTTCTTTGGATTTTATCATGAATTTCTAGATAGCAGGATCAACGGACTAATTGCAGTAACAATATTCTAATCATGGACGAATGGTAGACATCCATTAAATTTGTTAATAATAAATTGGTATGTCAATTTGAATTTTAATAGGCGCATCTTATTTTATGCAAAGTTTTATATTCCCGCATTGAACGACTATTGTCGCTCAGTGCATTACCGTATTTTAAATAAATAATATTGACATAAATTATGCGAAAATAGTATTTTCAATTGACATTCCGTGTAATACATATAGCATCTGAATTCAAAAATACACCATATCCATTTTATACATAAGGATCTCATCATTCAGTGGATTATTAATAGTATAATGATTATAATTATGTCTACTAGCCAAGGGATTTCGCCAATAATTACATTAATATTGCTAATTGATTCAATGTATGATTAACTCTTTGTAATATAAAATTATATGCTGCCTATTTTATTATGTTCATGAAAAACAATTGATCTGCAGTAAAGAATTCCTGAGAAAAAACAGCTAAGACATATCACCCTGTTAATTGAACTATCTACTTAGTTCATGTCATGTTAACCGAAATAACACTTATAAAAAAAAAAAATTAAAAAAATCGTGGATTTACCAAATTACCAAATTAAAAAAATCTCACTTGTAATATTTGAAACTTACCGTTGCGATTTGCACGTTCCAACACTACATAGCCGTTAATAAATAGCTCATTCTTAAAAACATCTTTCGGTCGGAAAAACACATTTATTTCGTCTTCCAGTTTAGATTCTAAAGGAAAAAATACAGCCCGATGATGAATGCATGATGCATTCGAAAGTACTAAGTGAATTAAAAAAAACATATCCATTTTATACATAAGGATCACATTATTCAGTGGATTATTATTAGTATAATGCTCATAATTATGTCTACTAGCGAAGGGATTTCGCCAATAATTGCATTAATATTGCTAATTGATTCAAGGTATGATTAACTCTTTATAATAAATATATATATATATATATATATATATATATATATATATATATATATATATATTGTGTATATTTAGGCAGGAATTTTTCATTGATGCATGTTTCATTAAATAATATAGACAAGTTTTGTCTATTTATTTTAAGTAAGTTCCTTTCATATTGTCTAATAAGCTTAATAACATTATCATTGAAAGACGAAAGGAAATCCCCATATTGATACGGTTTAATCCTATCTAAGCTTCCGGCATTTTTAGGCTTTTAAAATAACATGCCTGGCCGCGTACACAATTCCGGAAAATTCTCGTTGAAAACACAACTATATTTAAACATCAAAACAATAAACAAAAACTAAAAATTCTTGAAGCTGTATACATAAAACAGTTTAAACCTAATCTGAACAAAGACTATGAAATCTCCACAAATATTCTTAAATGAATATAATTGATAAAAGAAGGCATTGTTTTATATCAACGGCTTCTCATACTTAATACTTCTCACTTTTATTCACGCGTGGTCATGTGTGACGTCACGAGCTGCGATGCGATCTTCGCTTCCGCGTCTCGTATACACGAGTTTGTCGTTGCTTGGACATATTTCATGCAAGAAAAACAGACTATCATTATTGTTTTTTCCGTGTATTGTTTGATATATTGAAATGTAATAATCATCTTTGATAATGGCTTATGTAAGCCGAAAGCTTAGATAGGATTAAAATATATATCGATATTTTTCATTGATGCATGTTTCATTAAATAATATAGACAAGTTTTGTCTATTTATTTTAAGTAAGTTCCTTTCATATTGTCTAATAAGCTTAATAACATTATCATTGAAAGACGAAAGGAAATCCCCATATTGATACGGTTTAATCCTATCTAAGCTTCCGGCATTTTTAGGCTTTTAAAATAACATGCCTGGCCGCGTACACAATTCCGGAAAATTCTCGTTGAAAACACAACTATATTTAAACATCAAAACAATAAACAAAAACTAAAAATTCTTGAAGCTGTATACATAAAACAGTTTAAACCTAATCTGAACAAAGACTATGAAATCTCCACAAATATTCTTAAATGAATATAATTGATAAAAGAAGGCATTGTTTTATATCAACGGCTTCTCATACTTAATACTTCTCACTTTTATTCACGCGTGGTCATGTGTGACGTCACGAGCTGCGATGCGATCTTCGCTTCCGCGTCTCGTATACACGAGTTTGTCGTTGCTTGGACATATTTCATGCAAGAAAAACAGACTATCATTATTGTTTTTTCCGTGTATTGTTTGATATATTGAAATGTAATAATCATCTTTGATAATGGCTTATGTAAGCCGAAAGCTTAGATAGGATTAAAATATATATCGATATGGTGATTTCTTTTCCTTAATATGAAAGGAACTTACTTAAAATAAATAGAAACACTTGTCTATATTATTTAATGAAACATGCATCAATATATGTGTGTGTGTGTGTGTGTGTGTGTGTGTGTGTCTGTGTGTCTGTGTGTGTGAGTATGTTTGAGGAAGAGGGGGTGAAACAGATTTTAGTGCCACATCAGTTAAAACGTATTCTTTACATCGGGAACATTTTTATTAATCAAAAGTCGGACACGAAAGGTACCTTAAAATTTCTAATTTTAATCGAAACTTTTGTATTCGACGTTTTGATTATTAAAAATTGTTACTTATTTTAAGAATGATATATATATATGCATATATATATATATATATATATATATATATATATATATATATATGTGTGTGTGTGTGTGTGTGTGTGTGTGTGTGTGTGTGTGTGTGTGTGTGTGTGTGTGTATATACATATTGTCATTGTGAGAGATTATGATAAAACATTTTTAAATCGCTACACAAAAGCTTTCATATATCAATACTATGAAAGTATTCCTTCAGGTGATGGTAAGTAAAACTTGCCATCGCCTTTAAGTAATACATCATTTTTCTCAAAATAACAGCAAGGAACAGTGAATTTTTACTCCATCTGTTCTTTCTCTCATTTGTAT
This sequence comes from Acanthosepion esculentum, assembly GCA_964036315.1. NCBI lineage: Eukaryota > Metazoa > Mollusca > Cephalopoda > Sepiida > Sepiidae > Acanthosepion > Acanthosepion esculentum. Next base: position 22,990,910 of record OZ038475.1, on the reverse strand, counting down.
ATATATATATATATATATATATATATATATATATATATATATATATATATATATATATATATATATGGTGTCTCAAAAATGTACACACATTTTAACTGTCCCTAAC
>OZ038475.1:22905804-22980804 GCA_964036315.1 Acanthosepion esculentum | reverse complement strand
ATATATATATATATATATATATATATATATATATATATATATATATATATATATATATATATGTATGTATGTATGTATGTATGTATGTATGTATGGTGTAAAAGCAAATATGCCCAACCGTTTAACAGCATTCGATAAATGTCCATCCCACAAAGTGTTTAATATCTGAAAAAAAAACACTAAAATATGTGAGATTATTTTTTCATTGCTTTCAGGAAGACATTGAGGCATCTTGGCACCATTTGCCGCAAGAATCACTGAAAAACACTTTGAGTTATTCAGGTAAAATAGAACTATTTAAAATCGGTTTGTGTCAGCCACAGAAGGTCTACCCAACTGAGGAATGGTGAGAGAAAAGAGATCATTCAGGCCTTCAGTAATATTTTTTTGTTTTGTTTTGTTTTGCGGCATATCAACATCAATGGGTTATCTAATGCCGACAAGATTTTTATTGTTGGTTAGGTTTGTTTCGTTTTGTTTTACGGCATATCAACCTCAATGTGTTATTTAATGCCGACAAAACTTTTATTGCTAGTAATATTTCGTTTTCAAAAACGTATAGCAGGTAATATTTTTTTCTTCGAAAAATCGATTTCTTGTAATATTTTTTCTTCAAAAAAATCTTTTTTATGATAATGTTTTTTTCTTCAAAATGTATCGCTGGTAATTTTTGTTTCGCAAATATGTAACTGGTAATATTTTTTACAAAGTATTCATGGTACTAAATCATATTTTTACACTTTCCTCGTGTTTTGGTCGTAGTTTTGGGGCCAACCACTTGCCAATATACAGGACCCCAACAGGTGCTACCACACCTGGTCAGGGTGGATCTGGGAACAGCAGCAATTAAGAGATGGTTCCACGCTACTCAAAACGTCCCGACCAGAGGTCCTGCTGTTGGACGTATTTTATCGACATACCCAGGACGGTTGTGTAATATTATTGGCATTCATACTCTGCCTTCTATCATCAAAGCCCATTCAAGAAAACGGTGAATAAGCTTAAAAAAGAGGGAACAGTATATAGGAAATCTGGAACTAGAAGTCACAACTGCTAAATGGATCATCATTTCAACTTAAGGCTAAATTTCTTATTGTTCAAGGTACAGACCAATAGCGTTATAAAAAAAACCCTCGGAGAATCCCAGTGAGATATCTTTTATCATTTGAATGCTCAAACAGGCCAAAGCTTAATCTAACAATTGGACAATTTGGGTATTACACCTTACATATATATATATATATATATATATATATATATATATATATATATATATATATATATATATTGACAGTAAGCCCCCTGCATGCGGATAGAAGGTGACCTGCGTAGCTGAGAAAACATAAGGAGCCTAAGGCAAGGATATGTCTTCTTTCCAGTCTTACTCAACCTCTGCATCGGGGCTATACTAACGAAGTTGACAATCCTACAAAAAAGTGCTTCCGACAGGACTCAAAACCACATCCCCGTTTTCATCAGAGAAAACAACGTATGAGCTAAATTTTATGTTGGAAATACAGTATTTCCTCTTAGAGTAATTGATTATTTCCGGGCACCTTTTAGTATTCTATTTTTCCAATAATACCGTAGTCAAATCCCTTCTTTTAATTTCGATTCTAATTAATTTATTCTCTTTCCTGGCCACTGGAGTGCTCCAGTTAGTACTGGGATTAATGTCATCATTATGCTCCAGTTAGTAGGAATCTACTGTATGTCGTTCCTTATGATTAAGCGAGATAAGCTTTAATTCTTATTTTTATCTACGAATTAATACCATTCAGAGATTAGTGACACTAACTGCTTTCTTTCCAATATTGGATAATATTAATTTGTTAGGAAACTCGTCATTTTATTAAAAGTCATTTATTTATTACGTGTTTTCATACAATTATTGTTTTCTTTTTGGCTGCACAAAATCTGTAATGAACGTATAAGCGAGAGACAGAAAGAATTTCCATTCCCAATTTTTCTAATCTTTGCAATGCATTCATTGCTTCTCTTTGACTGATTTAAACATTTTCTTCAGTTTTTTAAATTGTCTGGACGTTTTTACGAATCACAAGTATTTCCCAGGCGTCCTGGGCAAAACGAATAATATCAATGCTTTCAATAAAACCGTTCAGCTTTGTGCCGAGAGAATAATTCATTTCATATTTCTATACTGGTTAATAGCCTTGGTTTTACTCAATCTAAATAAGCTAATCTAATTCTGATAGCCAACATCAGTTGGTTTGGTTAAGCAATGCCAGATTTTTTTAAATTTTAAATCGATCTTCACTGATGATGTATTCCTACTTTCACATTCAATTACGGACAGAACCTTCTTAGAACCTTCGTTTCTGGCTATGAATATCTCCATGGTTGATTTGTCATACAGATGACTTCTTGATGTTACAATCCTGAGGGGTCGATCTTGGCGTGCGGTATAATTTGTAAATGCCTGAGAACAATACTAACTCTTGTGAGTGAAACTGTGTAGACGAAACGTTTTGGGAGACGTCGACGGTGCTGCTAACCCGAGATCATAAGTTATCGGGACCGAGCGTTTGAGCATGCTGGCCTGATTCCGACAGTGGTTCACGCTAGAATGTGTACACAAGCGTCTCTCAGCCTAGTCGAAGAATAAACCAGATGTCGTTGAACAAACCCAAATGTGTCTGAGCAGTATTCTGCAACAGGGCCCTAGTAGTCGTTCATCATCGTAAAAAGGTAGCCAGGCACCCATCCAACAAAGGCAAAATAGATTTTCAACAACGAGTTGCAACTAATCTCGATAGGTATTGCGAGCACAGGTACTTCTCAATTCTGAAATTAGAATATTTTAATTTTATTTTTAATTAATAATTTAATTGCTGTTTCATATATGGTAATAAAATGTAATATCCATTCAATAAATAACAAGATCATGTTTGTACTCGCAGATAACGACGCGATTATTAATTGTTGAAAACGCTGAAGAAATTTTAGGATGTTAATAAAAGTGAATATACTTTTCATTCAGTAATTACTAATAAATAATACTTACTAATAAATAATACTTACTAATAAATAATACTTACTAATAAATAGTATAGAAAATGATAGTAAAAATAAAAACATATTTTTATATTCCAAAATAATATATCAGTTTGGTAAAAGTAAATTTTAATTTAATTTATATTAGTGTTACCGTCCATCAATTATATAAATTACCCTTCTTGAGACAAGGTTTTTTTTATAGTGCGATAAACGCAATATTACATGAACGCATTTTCACGGATGATATATTAACATTAGCTTATCTCATATTTTATGATTTAACTCAATGTTTTCAAACAAATATTAGTAATAGCAATATGGGATATAATATTCGGTATGTACTTATATTAATGGGAAAAATATACCATATAAAATTCAGTAGATCATTTTTTATTTGCAACAACTAATTTAGTAGTGTGAGAATTTATTATTAAATTCAAGGCTTTAAATTATTAATTGATGGAAAAAACAAATTTGAAAATTACGTAACGTTGATGTAGACAGGAGACTTGAGTCTCTAAAAGTTATTCGTATAGAAGATAAAAGAAATGAATAAATGTATACAAAATCACTGGCACCGACACAGAAACACGCGTATATTTACATAAAAGAAAAGACGTAAATAATGTTACACATTACAAGGAAAATAGCTGACTCAGATTCCTTCCAACATATACTTGATGACTCCCATACTGCAGTCATGGTAGTCCCGAATATTCCACTGATTATTTTCAATATTCATGTAGTTCCATTAAAAACCAGTTACATTCGGTTTTTTATTTTTTCAATTGGACTGAATGACAATACATGTCTATATAACATTTACACAGTTATGTATCATCGCCAATATCAGTAGCGATATTTTGCTCATAATTTATTATTTCTTGAATTTTCAATTCTTAATGTTCTCAGTGTTAATATCGAGAGAAGTATTACAACTGTTGATTACAACTATCAGGTCATCCCATAAGTTCTGTCCGAATTTTGAATAAAGAAAGCAAGTGACCAACTGTTACATTTAATTATAGATTACAAGCCACTGTCTACGACGCTTAACATTTCGATAAAAGATCCATTTTTCGTCGCCAGTCACAAGTCTATCCAAAAAAGGTGAAACAAGTTGGTGAGAATGGAGAAGAGCAGATGTCAACTCGGGATTTGAGGTTGTTTTCAGACAATTCATGAAGCACCCATTTTCCAAGTTTAGGAACGTTTGCAAGTTGTTGAAGATGACGATGAACAGTTGTATGGTTTGAACTGAGAAACACTGCCAATTCCTCAACTGATAAATCAGGATTTTCTTCAAGGGCTGCCTCAAGAAGCTTTTCATCAAACTCAACTGGACGTCCGGTTCGATCATCATCTTCAAGGGTGAAATCTTCACCTCTGAATTTTGAAAACCATCTTCTGCAATTTCTTTCATTCGCACATTCCTCTCCATAAACTGAGTGAATGTTTCTAGCCGCTTCGGCTGCTGAGTTTTCTTTCTTGAACTCATAAATCACTATGTACCTCAAATGATTCTTGTGTACTTCCATGTTATTGTCCTCTGAAATAACATTTGATCGGTTTAAATGCATCTAAACATACAAATAATGTTCAGCTTCATTAGACATTATAAAATACTGTTTAAATTTCGTTCATTTTAACAAAAAGTTAACATTCGGACAGAATTTATGGGATGACCTAATACATTACTTTTCATTTTCCACATGTTCGGCACTTCACAGAATAGTTCATAGAGTTTTATAATTATTCGTTTTTCTTTCATCAGGTCTTGGAACCAACTAGAACATACATATCTGCCATCTGTCAACCCTTAGTTTACCTTTTTTATAGCATTCTATTTTCCTTTCACCAGATTGCATCTATCAACATTTCTCTGCAATTATCCAGAAAGCTCCTTGGTTTTCGTAAGGATTCTAGAAAAGCTATTATTTAGATATTCTCCTCTGATCACTGGTTCACCGAACCAGGCTGTTCGTAAATGTCCCTAGATCGTCACCCCGTACCCCACCTTTAGCTAGGCTTTCTAGCCGAGTGATTAATCTCGCATATCTCCTTAAACTTAATTTGGTGATGCAGAATGATTGCGAAATCCTATATCTGAATTTTCGTATGCCACATTTCTAAGCGTAGATGAAAGGATGTGGCAACCAGCGAGGATCGAACTCACTACTCAGTCGTAATTGATGTCGTGAGACAAACTTTCAAACCATAACACACGGCAAGAAGTACCATATCTGAATGGTCTTATGTTCTGTATTAAAACTACAATATCATGTCTTCTAGCTTAACTTTCAATCTGCAATTCTCAAGAATGTCAGTTTTGTGCATATAAAGTATTTATGGAGCGATGTCAGTTGTCTGCACTCTTTTTGGTGGAACACTTATAATGATTTGCATTTTCTACACGTTCCTGTCTAATTTGCTACTTTTACTGACATGTCACGTTTATTTTCACTCATATTACTTTTGCATTTCTCTGATTTTACTCTTTTGGAATGGGCAATATGTTGTTAATTCTTAAGTGACTCTTAATTACAGAGTTATGAAAGTTTCCATTTCTGTTTCAAGATTTAATCTGCGGAGTCAGCTCATTTTAGGCATCTTTTTATTTTCTCCTTATATTATCTCTTAGGATTCTGCCTGTCTTCGCTTTTTATTCAGTATTTAAATAAAGTCTGACCATGCATTATCTAATGTACACTTCAAGAACTATGTATGTGTTGTCGACGCAGTCCTAAAAAATTAGAATACATTTTCTCATTCTTTATTGTTAAGACATAAACTCATGTCATCAATTTATCTTTAAGTCTATGTTTAGGAACATCTCTGTTGTTCACTAGTGTTCATCAGAAACAATGCTGGCAAGATATGATTACCTTAGATCAGTTTCTGCGGTAGAATTTGGACGAATGTTTTCTCGTCATTTTGATTGATTTTTCCCTTCATAAATTTCTGCTTTGATGGTAGCTGGTCTTCCTAAGAGTCCTTAAATTGCTGGTGTGGCAGATTAATTCCTTCTATTGTTTACTTTTTCATTTTCTTCATTATCTGTAGGTAATATTCGATTTTAGCAGATAATTAAACCGTCAAAATATGTGCAAAAATGTTTTTCGTGTATGAATATGTACTATTGTTTGCTGTTTTAATATTCAAATAATAATATCGTAACTCTAACCAATAAAATTTGGAGTAGTTTATCTAATTGAATGATAAGTTTTATTTTTAATTTCTTATTTGGATTTTGATATGTAGCTCCGTCCTGTGTGTAGGTCCGTTGTTCATTATTCCATTGTAGTTTATATGAAGTTTATTTTTTAAACTTTTAATTACGTATTTTATTATCTAGGATTTGTAATTTTGGCGAAAACGTGTTCATTTAATTAACACCATGACAAAATGTTTATAGATTTATATATATATTTCTTCATTATAGATGCACTACTGAAACCTGAATAAACGGACTTCCTTTCTTTCATTTGAAAAATAGTTCGAAGGCTTCCAACTGTTTCCTTTGAACGGTTATATTTCTGGGAAATATTGTTAGTTAAATATGGTTACTAGAATAATTGAAGTAAAGAAATTTTATATACAAAATACTTTTCAACATAATATTTTTATTCTTAATGTTTGCAGCAAATCCAAAGCTGAAAGGTAATCTTATATACACAATAATATGCAATGAATGTTTCACGTGAATATTTGACTAATAAGTAAGTTCATTATGTATCTGTGTGTGTTGATCTGATTAACTCAAAGACATATTGGAAGCGACATTATCTATATGTCTCCTATGATTAAGATACGCCCAGGTTATTTAACTATGTCCAATTTTATTATTCAATTAGCACTCGGACAATTTAAGAAAATTGAATTAAGCATCATTTGACCTGAAATTTGCCATTATCCAATTTTCTAAAAAGATAAAGTGAAAGGGAAAATGAAGCATCCAATTGCTTAATATTAATATTATTCTGTATAAAAATGTGTTTGGTGATAAATCGTTTGTAGATACACACAAGGTTTATATACACACACACACACAAACACAAACACAGACACACACACGCATATATATATATATATATATATATAAATATATATATATATATATATATATATATATATATATATATGTATATATATATATACATACATACATATATATATATATATATATATATATATATATATATATATATATATATATATATGTATGTATTATTGTACGAATATTCTTCAATGATATGTCCTGTTCATATCTCTAGAAAAATGTAAAATCAATTCTTAAGCAATGAGGAATGCAGAAATAAATTACCAAATAATTCGTGGTATCTTCCAAAATTCTGATGCTTCAAATATGTCAACTATGTCAAACGTGCATAAATATTTTTGTCACTCAATATATATATATATATATATATATATATATATATATATATATATATATATATATATATATATATAAACACACTATAGAAGTGCTATTTGCCGCCGCTCTCTAGATTTCGAAGATCCCAAATAAATTGAAAGATGTTTGCCTTTCTCACAACTAAATAATCGCTTACTTCGCGTCAAACATAGTTTCATTTTACTTCCAGAAGCGTTCACTCAAATATTCAATAATAATAATAATAATAATAATAATAATAATAATAATAATAATGATAATGATGAATAAAAAAAACTCGAATAGGAAAAGGAAGAAGAATATATATATATAGACATATATACATACATATATATATATATATATATATATATATATATATATATATATATATATATATATATATATATATATATATACATATATATATATATGTTTATATATATAGTTTTAATTTACCCTATAGTTATTGGTTAAAGTGCTTAATATCAAGGATAGATACTTTTTCATGCCTAATACAATCGTCAGGCCATGCTGATTGCGTTTAAGAATGAAGCAGAATATATATATGTATATATATATATATATATATATATATATATATATATATATATATATATATATATATATATTTTGAACGATAAAAATTATTAGAAAAATCAATTAAAATCTTCAGACATACTGGGTTGTAGGTTAATATTCTTATGTTTTTATTATTATTATTTCATTTATATTCCTCGACTAGTTTCGGCCAACATGGCCATCATCGGGAAAAAAAATGGTTCTGCTTCCTGGTAGCAGTAAACTACAAAAATGAATGTCTTGATGGAGAAAATGAACTTTTGTCTGTAGTTTTCATTTGTTTTTTTATTTGTTTTTTTAACATCAGTCTATTAACATTCCTTGTGTTGGTCAAACAGTCTCTTTTAAGTTGTCATTTGAGATAAGAGCTGGATGGATTCATGCTAGTTTGAATTCCCTAGGTCAGTTCAGCAGTTTTATTGGTACCTGGAGAGGGGATGGTAAGTGTGTGTGTGTGTGTTATTTAGTTTAGTGTGTGTGTGTGTTATTTAGTTTAGTGTGTGTGTTATTTAGTTATTTAGTCTCTGGTAAGTGTGCGTGTGTTATTTAGTTTTTACGGAGTGAGTGAGTATGATATGTGTTAGCTTGTATATTGCTATGGTGTGTGTTATCATTTGGCTCATTAGGAAAGTGAGTGAGTATGATGTGTGTAAATGTGTATATTCGTGTGGGTTTGTGTATAAGTGTGAGGCCTCAACACCTCCGTAAGCATGTCTGTTTTGTATGGGTGTGAAATGTGGGTAGGTTTTGATTTGTAGGGTTATGTGTTACTACTATCTATATTGTTAAATTTACGGTTTAGCCCAGCTGGAAACAGAAGTTTGTAAACGTCGTATCCACTTATTTTCATGGAACTCTAAAATCTTTCTAATGTTATCTGCTTTGGGCTTTTCTATTCTCTCAATTAAAGTGAAATTGGCATGGGTTTTGAAGTCGTGTTTTTCTATGCGGAAATGTTGTTCTACAGGTTATAATTTTTCATGGGGAGTCGACTTAATTCGATTGCGATAATTATTAATTCTGTAGTGAAAGGGCCATTCAGATTTTCCTACATATTGTTTCCGGCATAGTGTGTATTCTAGGAGGTAAATTATGTTATGACTTCTACAGTTAGAGTCGTGGTAGATTTGGAAGGTAGATTTAGTGACTGAGCTAGTGAATGAATTCGTGTGTTTAACGTGTTTGCAGCATAAACTTCTGTGTTTCTGTGTATATATAAATATATATATGTATATATATATATATATTTATATATATATATATTTATATATATTTATATATACACAGAAACACGCACACAAATATATATATATATATATATATATATATATATATATATATATACGCACACACACGTATATATATATAGGGACACGCATATATACACGCACATATATGCGCAAGCACACACAGACACACACACACACATATATATATATAAATATATATATATATATATATGTATGCTCTCGAAGTAATTACTTTATATATGTTAGTAAATGTTTTAAATTATTGTGATGAAGATATTCCTCACTCCTATGCTATATGACCTAGTGTTGTTTAAATCATTCCAGCTGATAGCAATTTTGCAACATGATTCTCAATTATATTGCTCTCAGAATTACCGCAGAAGTATCTATATTAAGGTAAACTTTTAAAGTGTTTGTTTTTCATGGACCACCGTGCAAGCACACACAGACTGGGTTTTGTAGTTTATGTCTGTGTTTGTGTGTGTATTGCAACGGTATTCCTATTAATTAATCTGTCGGCAAAATATTTTCATTTGAAATTGTAGAGGCGTCATTTTATAACGTTCAGAGCACAACAGTATCAGACCATTGAAATATTATTGTTTAATTTCTTTCCTGTTTGTTCCTGCTGATTTATGCGTCTGTATTCCCTTTATTGTTCGTCACGCTTTACGATGTCTTATTTATATCTACTCATACAATATAGTCGTGAGTTGCTGCCAAGTTTTCTCTAATTATTTCGAGCATACGAATATGTCGTAATTTCTGCTATAACACTTGAATATTCTGAAAAAATATGCGTTTAACGCATTAAACATCCAAGATCATATATTCAATATCTTCATCTTTTTTATAAATACAAAAGCAGATGCCTGATTTTTAGAAATACTACTGCAATACTGAACGAATCAGAGATGTTATTCAAAAAGTATTTGAAAAATTAATTCATAATTTTTTATCTTGTGTGAATGTTCTAAAGTTAATTTGTAGATTACTCTTTTAATTTTCGAATAATACATCATTTTTGTCTGTAACAATAATCAATATTTAGAGGTATACTATAAATTCAATTAAAATATATCACTTCTAACTAGAATATATTATTTTCTATTTAATAAGTGTGGCACAATTTTACATAGATATAAATCTGTGTGTCATACTTACGAAGAGAGAAACAAATTAATTATCCTGAATATTCTTGAGAGTGTCGTTATCGAATGTTGACTGATAATTATTCTGTAAAAAGATATAATTGTTTTCTCTTTCCTTCTCCAAATTCAGATTTCAGAATTCCTTTTTTCCACGTTTCCTTCACCTAGTCTTATTGCCATAGAAGATTTTATATCACGCACAGATTCGTAGAAAAGTTATAGATTCAATACATTCTCCTTATGAGAAAATGAAGACCAAGTTGTCGTATTTATATTTCCTCATTTAAGTTCCAAACTTTCTCATTAAACTTAAACTTATACACATAAACACAATGTTCCATTTTAAAATAATTATTGCATTGATTGAACTTTATCTTTTCCGACACCTGTCAGACATTCATTGTTATTTAAATGCTATTATTTTCTTACGATGTAAACTGAAACATTTTTTTAGCAATAACGCCTTTTCTCAATTTATTCATTGCACCAATCGTATTTCCATTACGGAGTAAACGAGAAAAAATATTTCATTGCCATCATTTGAACTGTTTTCTCATTGTCTACGATAAATATTTGACATGTTCATCGTGATATGTAAAACGGTACGAAGCAAAAGCGTTAGAGCTGATATGTTTCTTTTCCTTTGCGTTGCTAATTCATTACAAAAATAACAGTACAATTCTGTTTAATTAGTATTGCGTATATTAACGGCCGATGTTTGAAACGTTTTTTGTAAATTTTGTAATGAGTAACAAACTTATTAACTGATAAAAAAAACTGTGCAGATAACAATGAAGTAAGTAGAACATTTACTACACAAATACTTTCTCTACTCTTAGATATTGATGGACTGTTATTTTTTTAAGCTTATCACCCCAAGCAAGACTGGAAGCCACTAGCACGCAAGGAGTTACAGAAGGTTTGGAGGAAGAGCAGATAGGAGTGGTAAAGGAGAGGATGTGGAGAAAGTGGATCGATCAAGGCAAGGGGGTTACAGAAGATTGGGAGCGAGAGTAGATAGGAATGAAAGGTGAAAGGATGTGGAGAAGGGAAGTGGATAGATCAAGGCAAATGAAGATGTCGATTGACGTTACACTTAAATAGTTGGAGATTGTATTTGTCAGGAAAACAGGAATAAGGAAGGGAGTTCCACAGGCGGGATGTGCGAGACATGAAGAAAATATATTGTAGATATTGTAGAAAATGAGAAAATTTGACAGGAAACATCAGATCAATTAAAATATATTTGGAAATTATTTAGAATATTTATACTATACATTATTATAATTATACCTTATTATAATAATTTAGTATATTAATATTAATTAATAAAATATTAATATTATTATTATATTAATATAATATATAATATTATATATTAATATTAATTAATATAATATTAATATTATATTAATTAATATTAATATAATATATTAATTATATTAATTAGTATAATAATATTATACCTTATTATAATAATATAGTATATAATTATACTATATTATTAGTATATATTATACTAACTACGTTAGATGGATTTAATTGCAGTCTACTCTACTATTCAAACATGATTCGTTTCTATCAGCAAAAGTTGCGTTCCTTTACATGAAACCATTTGAAGGAATGAAATCTGTCTCATGTACTTAATAAATCATGCACATCATATTTCAACTTTAATGAGCATCGCAGTTATTTACAATTGATTAGATAGTATAGGATATAATTAAGTTACATTACGATATATGTATGACAAACTCTTCACATCTGTGAATAGAGGAAGACTCAAGTAAATATTCTATTTTATCTGTTTCTTATGGAACTGAAAATGTAGAGAGATCCCTGGAGTATAGTGACACAGCCATACTACCAGGTGTTGCTATGATTTCTGTAGCATTTAGGCATTAAGGAATTCTTTTTGGTACAGCTAGTATTGAATTTAGAATTGTTGTTCTCTTAAGGTAGTTGTCATCAAAATCTAGAGAACTCTGTCTGAACTATCATAAGTGCAGAGTAGGAGAATTGAGAAATATCAGAAATCGCTAAGGTCATTTTTGCGGGATTTTATTATTATTTTTTAATGAAATGCTAGGAATTTTTTTTGTGTTCAATTTACCCTCATTATGTGAATAAATATATTAAGAAAAACCTCTTGCTTAAAATGTATACAATGAATGTGGGAAATCAAGTCTTTAGATGTAATCTTACATATTCCGTGAAAAAGTATCTCAATAAGATACCTTACTGATGAACGGATATATATGTAGGCGTTGCAAATCTGGTATCCATTAAGTATCCATCGAGAACACCTATTCCTTCGTTCCTTATGAGCCGTGCGTGATGCACGCTTGTGCGATGATGTCAATTTTCGAATCATGATTGACGTGACAAAAGAATTACCACAGTAATCTACCCTTGCTTACTACGGTAACCTTGTTACCAAATAGGTCTATGGGATGAAGTTTGTTCTGTTCTTTAACCGACGGCTGCAGGAGAGCTATTACAAACCACAAAATGTATCTGGATTTTTTATTCAGCAAGATAAACTTGTTTTCTTTAAAGACTTAAAATTTAATGACTTTAAATTGTATGTAAAACTTTCCTTTAAATAATTTAAATTATATGTAAAAAAAAATAATTACGCAACGTGAATCTTAGAGAAAATTTTCCTGTATGTAAGTGTTTGGCATTTCTTGGATAAAAAATATATTTCTTAAAAGAAATAAATTAAAATGCATGTTTAAGTCAAATTTGGAAGATTTTATTTCAAAAGCCTAATATCGCCGCCCGAAAATATGAAGACATTTTATCACAGTATGTAAAACTACTTTAGATCACGGGTCATTGGGGTCAAGAATAGTTTATTTAATCACGATCTAATTCATCACGACCCAAAGATGGGTTCTCTTGTAAAATTGTTAGATTACCCATGTTGTAAACAAGATTCACCAAGAACAACCTTATATCTGTTTATCTTCTGATGCTACGGCAGGTGTTTTGAAAAGAAGAGTTGCAACCAGACCTATATAGTGTTTTCAGCATTCGTTTTTCTGGGTGTGTCAAGGTTTTGGTGAGAAGACGCGGCTGGATGGCAGACTGCTTTGATTATCACCTTTGGTTGATTTGTGAAAAGCAAGAAATATAAATGAACAGGTGATTGAACAGATGCTCAGATTAAAAGTGTTACTCTTTATAAATAAAAACAAGTTAAGATGACGAAAGAAAAGACAAATGCTACACATTGTAAATTACGGTTAAGTATCTATCATAGTTACCTTTATAAACGTCATTTCTTGAAGTATAAATATTTATAATAAGAGTTGCCCTCTATACGATTTCCTCGCAACAACTCTCTAGTTACTTTTCTATTACATTTACCCCCGTGTTTGAAACATAACCTCACGTGTCTCTTTAAGGTATAAACATCAAGAAATCTAGGCCGATCAATCTGAAGCTTCTACTGCGTTATTCCAGCAATTGTATTCTTCTTCCTAAACGTTGCACTGAAACAGATCTTTTAATATCCCCGACCAACATCCAGTGTTCATATAAGTAAAGCCATGACTCTAGACATCCGCCTCCTTATCATTATTATATACTATAATAAATCTAACCAAGAAAAATCTGGCAGGCAAAATATGTTAAACCATTTATTATGAATATATACACCAATATCTTAAGCCACAAATACGCAGAAAATATTGAAATATTTAAGTCGTTATAGAATCTATTTAATTTTATCCTATTTGAAATGATTAAAAAATATATTTAATTTTTATTAAAACGAATATACGACTGTTATTTCAACGGTCATGACATACTTTAATTCGAGTAAGATTGCAAGTAGTTACGTTAGAATATTTTTCGTGAAACGCTCACATTTCAGAAAATATATTAGCCACAAGAGAAATCTGAAGGTTGCATTTGAAAAATTTATTGAGAAAATTGGACTTGGCAGATTTCTGGCTAAAGTGTAGAAAAAATATTCAGAAATCGATATGAATTTAGTTAATTTTCTGTTACTTTTCAGAACGACCAATCACGGTGAGCATGGATTTTCGATAATCATTATTCAAAATCTAAGAATAGAAATTGACGTTCGACTACAGGTTTTTCTTTGCATCAATCTAAAGGAGAGAAAGTCATTTAAACTGGGTTGATACATTTCTGCCGAAAAGCAAAATGATAAACAAAAGCTAATTTATTGTAACATTCCAAGTTCAGACTTCATAGTCTATAAAACAAAAAGTCCGTTCTTTATTCCCGGATTTGCAGAAATAAAATTATCTTTAGTGATAATCACAATATTAATTACCATGAAACTGTCTCTATCTCTCTTTTTTCTATTTAATATTCTAGTAGAAACGAATACAAAACTATACTTATATACTTACACAGGAAGATATTTAAACGCATGTTTATATATATATATATATATATATATATATATATATATATATATATATATATATATATATGTGTGTGTGTGTGTGTGTGTGTGTGTGTGTGTGTGTGTGTAATTTGGCAGCAACTTTTCTTTTATCTGCACTACACAGGTTCCTTTCTATGACCACCTAAATAATATTTATTTCCAGGTGGACGGCGTCTCTGTGGGATCTGTCCTTGGTCCAACATTTAGCAATTTTTATATGTCACATCTTGACGTTTATCTAGTTTGTAAAAAAGTAGCAACCTGATTACGCTACAAGATAATTGGAAAATGTTTGTTTAAAAAAAAAAAATTTGACTAAAAGTTTTGACTAAAAATATTGACCCTGAAGATGAACAATGATGTTCGAAAGCGCTAGGTCATCGTATGGACAATACACATTTCGAAATCATTTTCAAATAAAAAGTCTCATTAGAGAATATGCAGAAAATTCAAATGAAAATATGCAAGACTATGTTGTCTTTAACATTCAATACTACATGTTTAAATATATATATATATATATATATATATATATATATATGTATGTATATATTAATATATATATATATTTATATATATATATATATATATGTATATATATATATATATATATATATATATATATATATATATATATATATATATATATATATATGAAATAATCCTAAGGAGCCAGGCAAACACCCTGACGTTCCGTTTAGGTGAAACCTAGGTAGGAATGCCTGGCTCCTTAGGATTATCTTAGGTTTTGCTCTACTTAGTTTATTGAGAACTTTATGTATTTTTTTCGCCTTGGTTTAATGTCCTTGGTTCTTTCCTTTTTCTTTATTCCCCATTTTTCCTCGTTAAGTTGAGCTATCCGAGTTTTTTTCTATTACCACCATATATATATATATATATATATATATATATATATATATATATATATATATATATATATATATATATAGATAGATAGATAGATAGATAGATAGATAGAGAGAGAGAGAAAGAGAGAGAGAGAAAGAAAGAGAGAGATAAATGATAGTATTATAAATTTATCTGGGAAAACCATCTCCAAAACTGATGATACAATATAGGTTTCCGTACGAATTTGCTGATACGAAATCAATACACGTTTGTATAAATCCTAAATAAAGTACTAAATATTTATCAACTTTTAAAATGCACTGCACAGTACAAGGATCTAAGACCAAATCACAGGAGAAAACTAAGCAGGATATAATATTTTAAGAAACGCAATTTCCGTCAGCATTTATTATTGCCTTAAAATAGGAAAACATGTTAAAAGTGCGGTTTAGTACTTTTTTGCGACAGTGGTCTTCTTTTATATGTGCTGTGTCCCATCAGAACGTAGGCGATAACGGTTCTCCACAATTTCCTGGCCGTTCTAATAAATTTTGTCTTTTTCTTAATTCTCTTTAACCGTCATCCATATACAAAAAGTCATTAATTATTCATTCTTCCTCTGTCACATTTTCTCCCAATATGTTCTGTGACTATCAGATTTTCAAAGCCCTCCATCCTCATGTTGTGTATGAGATATATAAACTGTCTCTTCCTGGTGTTATGAGGATGTTTCATTTTTGTTTCCATTCTTTCTAAAATAACGTCGTTACTCATATGTACGCTCCAATGTATCCTCAGCATCCTCCTGTCAAACCAAATGTCTGTGGCTTCAAATCTATTCTTCATGTCTGAGGAGATTGTCCAGCATCCACTGATATATAGGACAACTATCCAGTAACTGTTCAGCACTCTTTTATGTTTCTAACAAAGTTTTTTCTGTTTCTTTGGCTATCTCAATGCGTTGTATCTGCAATAAAATTAAATGTGCATGAAATCAATAATATTTGAGAAAATATCGAGTTGAACCGATAAATAAGTATATATCTCTACTGATATGGTCTTGAAGCATAAGATTATTTAACATGTCAGCTTATGGTACCATTAAAATAGAGTCAATAATGCGAACTTGCTTGTGTAATGCGTGCAAAATTTTGAAAAAATCTAAAATTATAATAATCATTTCAATTTCAATATCAATTTGGAATGTGGAAAGAATTAAAACATCATTATTAACAGTTTTCGTATTTTCTTTTAAATTTATGAATATATATCCAAAGTTTGCTGACGGCTATAAAACGTTAAAACACCGTATCTCGTCGGATCACTTAAGTTAAGCAAAGATGATCTTTGCCAGTACCTCGATGAATGGCCTTTTGAAAAAAAACCAGGGCCTATAACCTCGTATATGAAGGATGGGAAAAGAGAGAACAGAATTCGAATTCCTGTCCAGTTTGTTATATGCACTTACGTGTAAATACCCTTTGGAAATAAAATTCTTCTCTTCACAGCTATAGCTTATACAACAAGACAGACGGAATCATATAGTTTGAGTAGGAAACTACCACAGGGAGTAAGCTTAGACGATTTGATGAATAATTCTGCCAAATTTGTCATGAATCAAAATGTGACATGATCCCCCAAGAATGAAGCACATATAACTCTTAAGGAAAAAAAAATCAAATTTTCAAACCGAAAGACTTTTCGGTTGGTATTAGAAAACTTTAACTTTTCCTGAATAAAAAGAGAAATTCTGATGGCATAACCGTTTACTTTTTCACGAGGAACAAGTATTATACATGCCGTGATTCTTTCTCTTGCACTTGACTCTGTCAACTATACGTCTTTCTTCTCGCCCGCAATGGGTTGTTGTTCGTATATGGGTTTAATACCATTAATTGTGTGACAGATGTCTTTGTGCCTTTTGTGATCGAATCGACCAGCCTTATTGATCTGAAAGCGGTCAAAAGAATTCACCGAATAGTCGGTAGCTAAAACCGAGTTGAACCGAACAAAAGCGTATAGCTCTTCATGTGGCATTTAATCGCAATATATGCTAGGATAAGCTTGACATTACGACAGCTGTTGGGTAATTAGAACTATCTGATATCTCTATACATTAATCAAAATATGTTGTTGCTTTAAGGAGCAGAAACTTAGAAATACATACATATATATATATATATATATATATATATATATATATATATATATATATATATATATATCGAAGAGCCGTGTTCGAATTCCAGTCGAATCCGTTACAGTCACTTACGTGCCAATATCCTTGGGAAAGGGATGAATCTTTTCTTCTACCTCTTACTATAGGGAAATAGCAGGACAGACTGGGTTTTGTAGCCTTTTATGGCAACTGGTCTAGGAAAAGGACAATACTGAATTCAAAACCTGCGGCGGGTTGTTTGGGGACCTTAGCGTACGTAGTGCACCCGTTCTCTGTATTCGGCCGTTCAAAAAGTGTGAATGGTCCTTCACCAAACCTTCACCACTATAAACAAATCATCATGTGCTGCTGTCTGCCAGTTGCTTTCTAGGAACGGAGCTGCTCATGCGTCGAATACGACGGGAGAGTCGAATATATAATATAAATATGGGAATAATTTACAATATGAAAATATTATAGGTTCAAGTAAAATCACTACAGTTTAATAGACTATATCCCATTTTTTAAACAACGATGCAAAGGTGAAATATATTCGTGAAATATATTTGATTAGAAAAATGGTAGTTAGATCCTAAATTTGTGGAAAATAGCAAATCATAAAATTCTCAGTTAAGGATTGTAATTTCAAGGTTCATAATTCTGTCTCTCAAATCCAACATTCTAAATAGCCGTTGTTATAAATCTAATATTCAACAAGAAAACAAATCGGTGCGTCCAACTAAAGTCTTCATCCCCCAAGAAAATTATTTCGTCCAAATTAGCATTCCTAATTATGGGTGTCAAACTAGTTGCATTCCATCATCGCCGATCGGGTAAACATCATGAAAGATGATAAACATATGCTCCCTTTATTAGGCATCATATTTTGAAAGCCAATTGGGACTTCAGCACACCCCCATACCTCAAGCTTAACTCGTACATACGATTCAGCACTAAAGATGCTGGATAAATGGTCGGTTCCCTGTAGCGCTCCACTTGACAATTTCGGATAACCTCTACCTTTACACGAAACAGATCAGGCCAAAAATGCGTATCGCTGCCGCACATGAATAGTCAGTCAGTTATGTGCCATGCCTGATACACGCGTAGGCGCTCATGTTTCTTTCGATACATGACTGACGAGGCGGATATTTTCCCCGCAGTAGGTTTTCCATTTCTTTCTGAGCTAGACCAATTGCTATCCAAGGCTATAAGACCCGGTCTGTCCTGCTATTTACCAAGATCTGGGGGGGGGGGAGAAGAGGATTCATAACTTTCCCAATGTTATTAGCACGTAAGTGAAAGTAATGGGTTCGACTGAAATTCGAACTCGGCTCTCCGATTCCTCAATCCGAGTCGCTATCCATTACTCCGCTTGGTTACTCCTGTAGCTGCTTAATATTCATTTAAAGTTGTAATCTATTACAACTTTAAGAAATGGTAACCCCAAGAGGATGCTTCGCCGATCCCTATAATCTTATCCTGCTCGTCTAGTGTTAACCTTTACCTTCCCGAGAGATCTGCATAAATCGTATATCTTACAATGTAAAACCTCTACTTTGAGTGGCTTCCGGGCCTTCGACTGAGTGAAAATCAGACGAAAGTGACTGGTAATGTATTTGCAAAAATTTCCATATTTCCAGTCCTATGAAAGCTGGCCGGATCTTCATACATTTTGACAAATAGCAGAGTGAACACGAATTCTTCTTCGCAATAAGACTTGATTTTCTCCTTCATCTCCACATAGAGCGAGTGAGCAAGCGAAAGAGAGATAAAGCCAGGGAGAAAAATAGTGATAGATAAAAAGAGTGTATGTAAAATTATAGAGAGAGCATTAGTTTTCTTAAATATGTGCACAATTATAAACGGTTTCGGTTTGATGGAATTTTCTATTAGGAAAAGTTTTTGTGGAGTAACCTTATTCCTGCTCTCTTTTTCTTTATTTTTTAAAATTTTTGTTTTGAATTTTTTGGCTTTTACTCGAGTCTGGAATATCATATATTCAATTTGATTACTGTAGACAGGATCTTCTACTTAAACACAATAAAACCTCATGGAACGATTCATAATGCCTTTTGCAGAACCCTATTAATTACAAACGAAAGAAAGCCTGACATATTAGCCCCTTTATCACATAATTAAGAGGCGTGCTGTTCAACACTTATGAGTTGAAACGTTACTCGCTTATGTTATCTTATTGAGCGAGGTTTTCTTACAATATCAGAGACTGAATAAAAAAACCTGATATGCAGTCTTGACTTGCTGTGAAATGTTTTTGTTGCTTTGTTTTTTAGGCTTGATATTTTTCTTTGACTGCATATATATATATATATATATATATATATATATATATATATGCGTGTTTATGTGTGTATGAACATACGCACAGATAATGAGATATCGTTATAGATGGAGAGTGGTGGGAAGTTAGGCCACCATATGGAAGACTGGCATTTTCCTACTGGTTTGTTTCGCGACAAATATTATATTAGGAATGGTGATACACGTAGTAAGGAATTATTTATCTTACAAGAATTCCAGTCATTGCATGCGTGGCCAGTATCAAACAATATGACGTTGGCAGACAAAACTTAACAGGGATAATTCACTCCATAATATCTATGAAGATTTTTACTTCATAATTTATAACGGTCAGTAACATAATGCTAGTTTAGACACTCTACCTAAATGTCACAACAAACTAAAGAAACAGGGCATAAGAGTCGGTCCACATAGTATCATCCCGGGCCAGCTAAATTTGACGAATGTGACCTCTCACACCTACAGTGAGGATGATTCTGTAATACAGGCAGTTATATAAATGGCCAAAGCAGTCTATCATACATCGCAGACGGAGAATGCAAGATCAACATATCGCATCCGGGCTGTATGAGAGGCGCATAATAAAAGCTACCTGAGAGAAAATAACGTAGTAAAAAATGGTAAGTAATGAAAATTCAATTCTTCTCATGTTATATAATGGAGGCGAAAAAATCATGAGAATTTTATTTTTATTATGTAGACGTTTACATTTTCAATTTTGATTATACATTGGATTTAGTGTTGGCAACTTAAACTTATTTACAAATATTTCAGTGTTCCTCAATTTATTTTAAGTTTATCCAGAGTTGGTGGGTGTGCGTGTGTGTGTTTACATTTGTAGAAATGTGTAGTTTAACTGTAAAATGAATTAGGTAAAAAGAGGTTTTCTTTTCGTAAGCCTCTTTCTGCTTTTGTGTACGTGATCAATTCTTCTACATATTGTATTTATCAGGCGCGTGTAAATTACTATAATGTAGATTGTACATTATTTATCATCTCTCAGTTGCGTCTCTGTCCTTGGACAGAGTGCGCTCAGGGGCTTCTCTGTCGAAGTGCAGAGGGGCAACTGAGAAAATAATACTGAGAGGTGCCCAGCGCTGGGGAACAGCTGCCCGAGCCCGCGCCCTCCCATTGCACAGAGGCCAGCGCAAACGACGGTGGCGGGGGTTGTGGGCAATTTTTGTCCCCGCCTGAGTGCACGCGCTCGGGTTCCCACTTTAAAAAGACCCTGTGTCACATCTCACTCTCGTGGAGGATTTTGGTAAACATCGCATTTATCAGGCGCTTTGTCCTAACTTAAACGTCCGTATTACTTTCTTTCTCAAATATGTCAAGTTTCCTTACAGTGCAAATAGAATTTTGTGTCTTAAACTATGAAATGTTTTTGCATTACACACGTTTGTCTGTACGAAAAATACATAGTTTTTGTTTCATCAAAGCCTAAATAAAAAATAAAAATGATTTCATAACACTAATTATACTGGTATAATGAATGAATACACATTAATATTCATGAAACAGGTTGTCATAAATAAGGACTTCTGCTTGTACTATGGTAGGGATGACCAAACCGCAGCTAGCGAGCAACATGAGGTTTTTTTACATTTAATATGCGGTCAGTAGAAATAAGTTGGATGAGCAGATATTAAAACACAGTTAATATAAACAGTAAATAAAAAAAAAAACTTTATGATTATGTCCTGGCTATGAACTGAAACCACATTGGATTAGGACGTAAGTTCAATGTCCATGGTTTGTAAAAAATATCATAATTTTAAAGCTACATCTGATTGAGGAATTGTTTTTCAGTGTTGAGTTAACTAATGGCGGGAGGATAATGTCATTTTGTACGCACACGCACACACACATGCACGCACGCGCGTACACACATACAAGCACACACACACACACAATAATATATTTAATGTTTTGTAACAAAATGTTTATGTAACAGATTTATGTAACAGCATATTTCGTTCATCACTTGCGTCTCACAAACCTCTGAACTTTATCATAACTTCTTACATTAAGTATGTTTGGCCAGCCATCTATCAAAGTCACAAAGAAACCGAGCATTAAAAATTAGAAAATAACGTTCTTAAGCAATCATGTTCGAATTAGAAATTCGGAATAACAAATATCAGAATAAAAGAATGTAAATGAGAATAAATTGTTTTGCTCGAGTTTTTTCTGGAAGACGAATATCCATATTATCTATCTCTTCAAGCGATCATGGCTCTTCGCAAATTCCTGTTCATTTGGAGCCTGTAAAAGAGAATCAGGTCAGCCCGATAAAAGGCGCCAAGTTGTTTGTGTGTGGTGCTGTAAGGACCAGGAGTTGCGTCCACTTCCGCAATGAGAAAGATCTTCCACTTACATGTGGTGCAGACTATTTGCATATGCACTATACTGGGCAGGTATTAGAAAATAATCAGCGTGGGTCTGTTATTGGTAGAGCTATATAACACCGGTTTTGTTTTCTCAGTTGAGGAGGTGATCTCAACGTGCGAAAGTCAGACAAGACGAACACATAGCCCTTACTAAATATATTTTTGCTACCACTTCGAAACTCTGTTCAACCTCGCATTTAAACAAGCTTGTAGAGGTAATTGTGCGCTGCTTTCCACAGTCAATTTTTACTTCTATATATCCTGTGCGAGTCAAACTTTCCAAGTCGTCTTTCCTCATTATTTATCCTAGCGATTCCAGCTGCCTCTTTTAGATTCTATGTATACGTTCGTTTTGTTTCCATTTTCTTTAAAATTAGTCGTTGTCACAAGCTTTTTCCATGTTATTGCTTGTTTTTCCCGTAAAACCACGATTTTGTTATCTAGAGTTTCGTATTCACCTGGGATATATACTGCCATATTGAAGAACAGAAGATTCATATTGTTTTAATAGAAAAATACATAAGCGTTAGATTCGACTGAAATGTCTGAATAGATTTTGTTCGGACTGTGGGACAGTCGAAAAGATTTCTGTATTTATCAATAAATGAAAGCAAAATGTGTCTGGATCCTTTAAAAGAAAATAATGAACAGATTAATATATAAATTCCTGATAAATTTTTGGTAAAATACACTCAATAAGAAATCTGTTAATAGAAAAGAATTTACTGTTCCGATATTAAAACATGAAGATTTGAGAAAGTTTCGACAAATAAAAATAACGTAAAAGCGTTACGAATTCTTGAGAATAATTTATTTTGTGTCGAAATTAATCAGTTCCAAGCATGACTATTGAAATTTTTAAAACCTTATATGTTTTTATTAAAAGAAAATTACATATGCATCCAAAGATTAATATAAAATCATATATAAACATTCAGGCTGCACACGCACTTCCACAGACGCCTACCTATCTATCTATCTATCTATCTATCTATCTATCTATCTATCTATCTATCTATCTATCTATCTATCTATCTATCTCATGTATATCATCTGATTGTGGCATATAGATGGTCAGAAGTAAGCAATTGTTGTCTATGAGCAAGATGTGTGGAGGGGTAGAATTCATGAAAGCACTAATAGTTTTCAAGAGCATACAATGAGTTGCGCAAACGTGCAGCTAGGAATGAGAAACCCTTGATCCATTACTTAATTTACAGGTGTTAAATGTGGAAGAATATCTTTCTCCCACCATCATTAGCCTCAAGAAGTATCATAATAATTTCACAAATTATGACCAGTACAAAACTGGAGAACATAGGTCCTCATCGTTTCTGACCTAACTCATTATGACGAAGAGAACTGAAGCAGTAGATATATGAATCTACAAAAGGGTAATGAGAATGCAATGGATTGAATATTGGAGCAACGACAAAGTTTTCGAGTAATTGCAAACAAAAAGGACACTTAAAATCAGAAAGAGATATTTGAAATTCCAAGAGCGCATTATGAGGAAAAATGGCTTTGAAAAATTAACGGTCACCGGACATTTTGAAGACAAGCGGAAGAGCGGGAATGAGCGAATGACCTATTTAACGAGCATTTGTAAATTGTTGGCAGAAAAAGTATTAGGAGATATACCAAAAAGATAAATGATTCAAATAGTTTCAGATGACAG
The DNA here is from genome assembly GCA_964036315.1 of Acanthosepion esculentum. Taxonomy (NCBI): domain Eukaryota; kingdom Metazoa; phylum Mollusca; class Cephalopoda; order Sepiida; family Sepiidae; genus Acanthosepion; species Acanthosepion esculentum. The sequence goes on along the minus strand of OZ038475.1, from coordinate 22,956,581 downwards.
GATATTTTGGAGATACATGAAGGGAGCCAGTACATAGAAGAAGACTATAAATAGTTTATCAAGCTGTGTATATTTGAAACCACATCTAAATATTATATGTAATAGGCAATGGCCTTTTCAGCGACTGACAGCCAATATGTATCTATCTGTTTAGTTAGCTAAGATTTTTTTAGGTTAGTGTCTCATACTTTTACGAGTTTCATGTATCCAGCAAGGGCTATTTATTATGTGACGGTTATAATGTATTTCCGTCAGTGAACAAAGGCCAGTAAAAATGCTTAGGGCACAACCGGTTTTATTATGAGTTGATACCCATGCAACATCTTGTGTATGATCAAAGCTGCTTATTCGCCACATGATTTCATTCAGAATCAAAACACATTTCATATATACAAATGTTGTGTAAAAGAGAATAGGATTTCATTATCTTTTCTGTATTTACGCCTCTTCAATCAAAATGTTCTTTCTGAAAGAGACCGGAGGAAAGACCTTGATTTTTGGTGTTATTTCCTTAAAGAATCACGAACATCTGGTGAGAAAATGATGTCATTTCTTTTTCTCTGTTTCGAAATATATTGTTTCGTCTATATATATGTTGTGATTTTCAGGATTTCCATATATCTCTGAGATGATATAATCACACACACACACACACACACACAAATACACACACACACACACACAGACACACACACACACACATATATATATATACATATATATACATATATATATATATATATATATATATATATATATATATATATATATATATATATATATATACATGTATGTGTGTGTATGGATGTATGCTGCCTAACAGCAAGGCCATGGAATTGTCTAGAAATTGAAAATGAAAGATGATCTGAAAAAATAATTATAGAAAATGAAGAATAAACTATCAAGCATTGGCCGAAGGCAGTATGAGGTATGCTATTTGGCTCTTCAATGAGAACGCAATCCCACATCGTCTTTATGTCATGTAATTGTAGAAATTTCAAAAAAAAATTATTTTATAATGAAAAAAAGAAAATACCCTAGAGTAATTCTACAAAATTAAAATATATATCAGAATTTGCACGTTCATTCACTTTGACAGGCACTCACACGCATGGACGCACACCATACAGAATCGTATATATATATATATATATATATATATATATATATATATATATATATATATATATATATATATATATATATATATATATATAGATATATATATATATACATATATATATATATATATATATATATATATATATATATATATATATATGTAAATGTATGTATGTATATAAATATATACATACACATATATATATATATGCAGATATATATATATATATATATATATATATATATATATATATATATATATATATATATATATATATATATATATATGCGTGATGAAGGGGTGAAATCATAACATTACGTCTCTGCATTATTTTTCCCTTTCATAATTGATTTCAACTTTCGAATATTCAGGAATGAGAAACATTTCCTTTGATCTTCATTTTACCCAATATGAGTAAAACCATATCAGTCTAGGGGGTCAGCTCTAGAGCAGGATTAACCCTGCCACTCAAATGTTGTAAATTTGTTCCTTGCTGACTATCTCCCGAAATTAATTTTTTTACAGAATAGATATAACATAAATTTGTATTAAATTCGATCCCCAAATTCATCACTTTCTGTTGATTAATTTAACTGAACATGTCCTTGACTTTCACTTTCCTTTCATCACAGTTTTTGAAATATTCAAGTATAATCATATATTCTTTTTTAGCAGAAGTGACAGGATATTAGTTTACAGTAACATATTCTAGTTGCATATACATAAAGCAACACATTGATGCCAGTTTCATATTTACACTACGCATAAACATATTACATATCAACAGGAATTAAAATAGTTTTCTATATTTTTATTTTCCATCATATTTTTTGAAGCATTAGTATATATATATTAGTATGGCTCGCAATTGTTTTCTATTTGCTGTATAGATAATAAACACAGTCATTTCTACTAGCTTGCTAAACAATATGTTCGCGATAGCAACTAATAAAAAACTGAAGTATATGATAAGATTATTTAGAAAATATTTCTCTTTTAATTTTTGAAATATATAACATTAGAATAAAGAAGGAAGTTCATGCTTTTTTAATATTATTTCTAACTTCCTAATCTCTTCATAAAGAGAATTCTAAAATAGTTTGGATAGGCATGAAAAAAGATTATGAGATAAAAGGAAAAAAAAACACCTAATAAATGTATAATCACATATAAAAAATTATCTCCGTTTTCAATATGCACTTATTTTAATTGCCAATAAGTTTGTTAATGATTGGTGTTCCTTTTCCTTAATATTTATTGTGAAATATTTCCTTCATTTTTAGTTTTGATGAAACATAAATCTAAACCGATTCTATTTGAATTCAGTGAACACTGAAGGATTTATTTCATGATTAATCAAATGTTTCCTCAAAAGAATTTGTCTACAAATATTACAATTTACACTGTCCAGATCGTATCCTCCGCTTACTTGCACAGATATTTGGAATCTCTTCTGCTAATTAAACTCAAAATATAAATTCACCGCAAAATAAAAAATAAAAAATATTTCCTTATATTATATTTATTTAGATTTATATATTATAAGTCAACACCAAATGTAAGAAATGTCCTTTTACACTTGTTAAAAAATGTATTACTTGTTATATTTTGCTTTACGTTTCCAAAAGAACTGTTACAAATAAGAATCTCTGATGCTGTGACGAGTCCTCGACAGGAACTTGTTCCACATTTTGGCCTTACGCCATCTACTTTCGATTGTTTGCCTGTGAGCTGATGTTTCTGGATCAACGAAAGTCACACAATATTTTACAGTCAGATGAATATAATTGGGATCATCCTTCATAGATATATATCATTTCCAACAATCCGAAGAATATTTATTATGTTAAATAAGCGAACACCACTCCCCTTGCCGCCGTATTCTTGTATTAACTCCACCATCTTCATGACAAACTAAAAAAACTTTGATTTAAAATTAATAATTTCAATTTGGTGCCAACATTTTAATAAAAAGCAAAGAGATTTTGATTTAAAATTCATAATTTCAGAATCGTACCAAAATTTATTAAAAAAACAAACTTTTATTTAAAATTTGTAATTTCTTGTGGTGAATTGATATTTGCGATAAGTAACCTCACATTATTTGTGATTAATTAACAGAAGATATCTTTCCATACATCCCACGGACACAACTGATAGGAATAGCATCGTTTCTAATAGTCAGTCTTTAATGCTGAATATGAAATGAAATATTCAAGTTCTTCCCAATTTGAATATTGATGTAATTTACTGTTGAGTCTTGACTCAATGTTGAATCTCGCCTATTGCATGGAATAATAATGCAACACAAAATGTACTTAGAACAAGAATGTATTATAACAAGAAAGTGTACACAATAAGTATATATAGTATTTCTGTATATTTCTGGGAAGACGCTCCTGGAGAATGTGTTGACTAGTCGCAGTCGATCAGAGTCTCTAGTTGGATCTCGTGATTCTCTCTTCCTCTCGTCTTCCGGTACCAACCATTATTTATATAGTTGGTAGTCACCTATGCAGATTAGGTGGATCCCACCACAACATTTACCTTCCATTTACAATGTCGCGTTGGATTCTGTCTTAAAGATATTTTATTTGCCGATATTGTTTTAAGAATGGAAGAGGTCTGGTGAACTATAAATCAGTTAAATGAAGATGTATACAAGGAATTAGAGAAATATTTCAGAGAAATGCTGTGGAAATTTTGAGAATGATGCTGGTCTAAGTACAATGTGAAATAATTTAATTTATGCTAATGACTTTATAAGCATGTATTTCTTACTCTCAGCAAACGTTATTGAACCGGTATATTTCAATGTTCTGTTAGTTATTCAATTTTTTCTGTTCAATCCGAAATTCCAGTGTATACGATTGGGCCTGATATTATTATTTATCAGCAGACTTTATTACCTATCGCCAATAATGGATTGGTTAGTTTTTTGCGAATATTTCCTACAGAGTTCCAAGTAAAAAAGCGCGAAATTCAGAAAAAAACATGAGACAAAATTTGAAAATCGGTGACGACTGAAGTGAAAGAAAAATTCAGGAAGAATTCCTAAACATTTCGTCAATCTCCACGTCGGATTTTCTTCTTGGACAAAATAAACGGTAACTTGATACTCAAAATCTGTGAGTTCTTTAGCCATACGAGAAGGGCAGAACGAATGACAAAAGTTGTCTGCAAATAACCTTTAAATGGCGAGACATAAGATCGAGCAGCAAATAATCAATCATAAAAGAACCAATCAGAGTTAAATAATTACGCGAGAGTTGAATGATTATTCAATGTCATGAATATTCAAGAAATTTATTCAAGGTTATTCAAGGTCAATTATTCTTGAAATATAAAACAGTGATAAATTTGCCGCTTTTTTACTGGACACACTATACATAGATTTAAAGATTTGTCCTATAACAGCAAATCTGATATATTTATCATTGCAAATAATTTTCTCTTAGATAGACCCGTCTTCAATAAAAAAGAATATTGATTTTCTTTTCTAAAGTTATATTCATTATACAATTAGTCAGGACAGTCGAATTTATGTTGTGTGCAAAATTCTCAACGAATCAGTATTCTTACGTATTCCATTTTCCCTCATTAAAGTAACCTCTATGATCATAATTATTAGTAGTAGTAACGGTAGAATTGACGGAGTGGGAGAGCTGCGTTGGATGTACCGTTCGCAAAAGTCCATTATTCCCATTATGGTACCCTGTCTACTAGGTGTACATGAGATACATTCCAAATATGCAGGTATGGTAACAGGATTAGATTAATGCATAAATATCCAGTTCAGTCAAGCCTATCAGATCAGAAGGTTTCCAATGGTGACCGTTCGCAAGCCCCTAGATGCGACTTCTATGTAGCCTTGGATGCCCCATACGCTAAATGTAAAAGTAAATTAACTCAATTGCCGACCATGAAGCTTCCCAACATTTACCGCTCATGAACTGAGATTGTCAATGCGGAAGTATTGTTATGCAGTTCATACACAAATCTGTTAGTCCAGTTCATACATATCTAAACTGGCTACTGCATGAAACCGCTTCGTCATATCAAAGGTTAAAACAGCTCATGAGTGAGTGAAGTCTGCTGGTTTTGCGAAGACCATGCTTCTCCGAATCTTGCGAGCTGGCGCTAGAAAATCACAAAGAATAGTGCCAAATTATAGAAACCACAAGACATAAGGATTTTCAACAGCAGCTCTGAGTAAACTGGCTATCACGTAGAGCCAGAAGGGAAAATAATGGTATAAACAAAATGTCGACGTTCCACAAAACAGAAGTTCAGAAAATGTTATAGTTGATGGACATATTTAACCTATTTTCCTAAAAACGGTTTAAGACAAATATTTCATAAATTTCAAATGACATAAGTACTGCTTACTAGGGCAATAAATGACAAATGTCTCTTTAGTAGGAAATGGTTTATATTAGCGTTACAACCACCATGTCATTAGTCACGATGGTAAAATTATTAACTACTGTCTTGATAATAAATTCATTAGAAACGAGAAAGCAAAACTAGCGTCTTCTCTGAACAAGCACTAAAACAGAACTGCTATATTTTAATCCTCATAATCAACCATTTTAACTTCCATGAGCATTGCCTGATGCTAATCACTGAAAGAACAATTCCTTCGCTTTCTTAATCTCACCTTTTCCACTGACATGAAATGGATTGATTATATTGAATCTATTTATATATTTGCGACTAAGAAATTGGTTTCACTGTTTGGGGTCAAACAATTTTCTCGTCAGAATCCATCGTCCTAGTGTATAAATCTACCATTCGTCAGTGTAATGCGGCTGTATCTTATATTGACTTCCAGTAATATATAAAAAAAAACTCTCGATAAAACCCAAAGAATATTCTGTAATATTATCAGTCCTGTATCGCGACTGCAGTCACTTTCCCAAGACTTCGACATGGCTACACTCTAACTTTTATATAAATATTTTCATGACAATTGTTCTAATGAACTGTCCTCATTGATACATCGGCTGCATCAATTTAAACGTATAACAAGATTGGCAACTGGTTCTCACTGTTTTACTGTTGAAATAGCTTGGTATAACCACAATTCCTATACTAATAAATGATCTTTCTACACTACATGTCTCTAGAAATATATTCCCCTTTTTTGATTATTTTCCTACGAAATTCTTTCAAAGCAAAATCAATCGCCGTCCTCTGTCCTCCTGTATCCTGTTCTTTTATTATTATTTCTCTTAACTTATGTCTCCTCATTCCCTTTCAATCACATTATGCCCTGAATTATTAGTGTCATTTTCGCCTTACTTGTTAGGAAATGATTCAAAGCATTATCATTACCACACTACGCACTTCTCAATATTTTATGACTTCTGTGAATTGTTAAAATAGCCTAGAAATTCCCGTAATTTTGTTCGATCATAATTTTATCTAGTCCGTTCTGAAATTTCTTAACGTTGCTTTAGCGACTCATGTAATACTCATTTTGAATATTCAATTAATCAGCCAGCTGAAATTTCGAGATATTTATCCATCTCCCATTTTTTTTTCATGAGCTGGAAGCTGTGATCTGTAGAGATACTTGGTTATGTTATTTTTTTTAGTTTCCCGGTACTATATCCAATATTCAATCTTTGACTCGGTGACCCTTTTGACCATCGACTTATAAGAGCAATTTATGTTCCATTCTTTTCAACATTCTATTAGCTGCATTGGCATGTATTCTGTATGATCAAAATGTAGTCACTTATATATTTCCCATTAAATAACATTACACACCCACTCATGTCAAATCTTATATTCTTTCCGCGCTATTTTCATTCTTTATTTCCTCATTGAGAATTTCTGTTATATTATTTTCGCTCTATTCTGATAGAGTTGGTTTATTTTTCATGGCTAATATTTGCGATTAATTTTATATAATTTATTTTCGTCTGGGCGGCGATTCTAACAATTTGCTATCCGAATATGCTATTCATCTTCGTTTTATTTTACCGGGAGATTTTTGGCTGTTATAATAAAACTTTCTTTTCAATTTTTAAATATTTATCGTCCATTAAAATTGAGTACATCGTCTCTTGGAGTGAACGATGCACATTAAGATTTGTTTCTTCTCATTGATTCGGAAATGTAATATTTTTCTTATCATTTATAAAGAAAGCATAAGAAATTTACAATTAAACCGTCCAGTATACCGTTCGTTTGATCCGTCTTCTTTTGCTGCCCAGAGACCCTAATAGTTTTATTTACTGATATATAAAATACCGACGTTGCATTTGGCTTTTATGCTTATAATAATTGTTATTTTTAGCTGTCCTTCATATAAAGTATTCTGATGATTTCGTGGTTAGTTATTGCATGAATATTTCTTTACCGGCATTGCACATTTCCCAACGACAAATGCCATTCCTATATCCTTATTTATGGAGATTTCTAATTGCTTATTGTTTTAAAAGCATCCATTTTATACAGACGCAATTTAAGTTTCTAGCATGGAAGTCTCTATAGCAAAATAAGCCACAATTACACTCTTTGTAAAAGTTATATATCCTGTGAATAAAATTCGATTTATGTTTTTTCATTTTTATTTTTTATTTTCAAGCATTTCACTCCAAACAATGTAGAGGTACCATTAGAGCGGAGGTGGTTACGGAAAGGGAAAGCGAGAGAAAAGAATGGCTTTAGGTGGGGACTGAGCAAAGGAAAAATGACAGTTATCAAGGCAACAGAAGATGGCGATTTAGAATTTTGAAGAAAGGTAGTTCCAATGTCTGGAAGTACGGGGAAATAAACTGTTCGAGTAGAAGTAGCGGTTACATTTAACTATTTCAACAGTAAATGTCGGGGACTTAGATGGCAATGTATTAGCGAGCTTAAGTACGTGTAATCGTGGCACCAGGGAGAAAAGCGTGTCAAATGAAATGAATTATGAAAATATTTCTAGAAAAGGCAGAGGGAAGCCACATCACGTGTATGATAATGTGTCTGAAGTCGAGAAGCGAATATAGGACCGATTACATTACAGATCCTTCTTTGGACTGTGTCGAGAACCTCGAGATGAACGGCAGGGACACTAGACCAGATATGGCAGAGTACTCAATGCAAGGACGAATGGCAGATTTGTAAATGTGTGAGATGGACTTTCACGAGCAATACATTCTGGCCCGACATACTGATCCAACTTTCCTTGCAGTAGATGCAGCTATTGATTCAATGTATTTGTTCCACTTCAATTCATTTGAAAAAGAGAAGCGAAGAAGGCGCAGTGAGACCTTCTTACGGAGACGACCATCAACCAGGCTGACGTGGGGTGGACAGGGATGTTTTTCTATGGTGGCTAAATGAGGTAAGTTTAGTTTGGGAGGCATTCAAATTTACAAGCCATTTTCTGCCATAGTCAGCTACTTTTTCGAGAGCAGCGGTCAGGTTAACTTTGCCAGTGTTGCCAGGCTTACTATTGAGACAAGAGGAAATGGTAATGCCGTCTACATGGAAGCCCATTTGAGAAATGATGACATCAAGAAGACCATTGATGAAGATCAGAAACAATACAGGTCACAGGAAAGAGCCTTGGGGAACAGCCGCTTTTACTATGAAAGGAACTGGAAGTGATCCCGTTCAAGACGATATTCATTTTCCGATTAGTTGTGAATGATTGAATTAAATCAAGTAACAAATAACTGTAATACCGTATCCGTAAACCTTACGTAGAAATCCAGCATGCCAAATCCTGTTGAAAGCCTTCGATATATATAGAGCCACATCTCGAGTTTCACCATTATAAGTTTCACAATATATATGTGTATGTATGTATGTATGTATGTGTGTGTGTGTGTGTGTGAGCGTGTGTGTGTGTGTGTGTAAACTTATAGCCGTAAGTGCGTAAGCGGTGGACCAGTCAAAGCTAAATCCATATTTGTCAGAGACTAGATCGTGAGAGGTAAGATGCTTAACATCTTTGGCGTTGATTAAGGTCTCGAAGACCTTGCCGAAAATCGGCAGGAGACTGATAAGCCTTTAGTTAGCGGGGTCAGAAAAATCTCCAGTGTTCTGAAAGATAACGACGACAGAGGAGGATTTCCATCAAGCTGGAAAGCTGGATGCAGGGAGGCAGTAGTTGTATAGTTTGGAGAGAACTGGAGCCATTTATTTATAATGACCGCTGGCAACCGGTCACATACACTTGCCATAATGGAGTCTAATTTGGCAATGATATCTGAGACAATCGACGGGGTTATGTACATATCACTCAGTATAGACTCAGTTGTAGTGGCGGAAATCAGGTGTGTGCATTCCAGATGAGTCGAGTGTTGAGTTGAATGAGAATTTAAGAGCCAAGAATTCAACCTTATTTGTTGTATATGTTATGTCTTCGAATTGTTTCAATAGAGAAGGGATTGTGAATTTGATGTTCTGATCAGTCCTGCAGATACCTCAACAATCTATAGAACCGAACTTGCAAGATTCTATACGTTCTATCAATAAAGAGTAACTTTGCTTCCTTTAGCATACGGTTGCACTCGTTACGAGCAGAGACAAAAAAGACGTCTGTTGCATTCTGACATATTGCTCTGGTACCGCCGGAGGAAGTGATTCCTGTGGGCTATAGCAACCGCGCAAGCAGGTGAGAGCCAAGGTGATGAACGCGGTGTAATTGTTATTTCCTAGCTGGAATGAAAGCATTGATGCCGGCTTTCACCTAGGAGGAAACCTCAGATACGCAATTTTGAACGGGTTGTTTGAAAAAATTAATTCCAATGGACCTCACGAAGGAAATCACAGAAGCAGTCGCATTCTACCCGTTGATAACAGAAAGATAACCTTTTGGTAAGTGGTTCGTGTCTGGTGGGGTTGGGAAAGGAAACAAATCGGTCAAGACAGTTGAAAAATGCCGGTGTTGCAGAAAAATGTCCTCGTAGTCTATTGACATGGCAAAGAGAGTGACGTTATGCTCAAAACATGTCAAGATGTTCTATGCCCTGTGCCATTATTAAGCACTCGCTTTTTTATTACTTTCTACGTTCGACGTATTTTGACTTCGGTGACAGAACGTGTATAGTTACCCTCATCTTTATTTGACTGTTTACTCTCTCTTTCTCTCTCACTCACACACACACACACACACCTAGGGACATGCACAAATACAAACACCCGTATTTGTGTGTGAGTGTTTGATTGATCATTAGAGAGTGTGTGAGCGCATGTGTCTTATTATTCGAGATGTACAAATATATAAACATTGGGTCATATTAAGTATAACAAGAGAACCTTTGCTTAGGCATCAAGCAGACACTATCACTTCCCTCTTTAATTCATTACCTTCCCATCTGTCTCATCGGTAGCAACTGTCGCAGCAGTCACCACATCGACATTTGAGATATAATTAGCCTCATTGACATCGTAATGAGGTTTCGTGTTGTCTTCATTAAGGGTGATTATCATTGTAAACAAAGATGACGTCTGACTCATTGTACTTGAGAAAGTAATATATGACATCTCTTGTTGTGAGATCGCATTCCCTAATAATAACTTTTCTGTCATTAACAGTATCGTCATTAAGGCTATTATTAATTCTGCATTATCAACGCCAGTAATTCTACTGGTATTAGTTTCCATGCAAAGGGCATCAGCCCAAACTGATTTTTATCTTCTTTCTATTGGTGTTATTATTCGCACCCTGGCGAAGTCTAATGAATACAGTTTTCATCCTGTTTCTATTTTTTAAAGTCATAGCCCTTCAGGACGTAGGCGATCATGACTTTGTACAGCGGTTTTCTCTTTAATAATTGCGAATTAATTTCGTTCCTGAGAAAGATAGTAGCTTAGTGAACCCCTGTTACCTTTCAATTTAAATTATTGCTGAGCGAAGACAACACACACGTATGCCTTTCGCAAAGACATATGAGCGGAAGTGGATGCTCCATACTAGGCTGGAAATTTATTCCAAAATAGGTGCCTATATCTCTTAGAATACCCGCTTATCTGTTATTAATAGCCGGCCATCAATATATATATATATATATATATATATATATATATATATATATATATATATATATATATATCGAAGGAAGGAGAGAAAGATAAAAGTATTTCCGTTTTATTTACGCGAAACCAATTACAGCGTCGTTACAAAATCAATGATTTCTTAAAATAAGTAAGCGTTTATTAATATGTACTTGCGAAGAACATGCTCTCGTTTTCTGTATGTCAATCTCTCTTCTCTCTATCTATCCGTGTATATATATATATATATATATATATATATATATATATATATATATATATATATATATATATAGAGAGAGAGAGAGAGAGAGAGAGAGAGAGAGAGAGAGAGTGTGTCACTAAAGTTCATGTGCACTTTAAAAAATTTATAACTTTATTTGTATTTGCGATAGAAATAATTTGTAAAAAGGATTAGAAAGAAGAAAATCTATATGTTTAAAGGTTTTATTGAAATTGTAATTAAGTTTTCACATGTCCTCCATCATTAGCAATACAAAGTGTAACACGATTTTGCAGTTCACGGAAAACATTTGCCAACTGATTTACAGTAATGCCTGAAATCACATAAGTTATTTTATCTATACTTAAAACTAGGTACATTGAAATTTATATCATTTTTTACATCTGCTTGATTTTCGTATGCGAAACGCAAACAATAAATTCGTAATGATTAAGCAGATAGTATTTCATATACCTATATACATTAGTCCTATTAACTACACATTACGCATATGGAAGTGTGATATCCCTGTTCATATATATATATATATATATATATATATATATATATATATATATATATATATATATATATATATATATATATATTTGTGTATTTAGGCAGCAATCCTTCTTTCATGCACATTTCATTAAAAAGGACTGACAAGGTGCTTTTATTTATTTTTTTATATAATTTCTCGTACGATCTAATAAAGGCTTCCATTATATTTAGCCTTTTATTGCAAGTGGATGATGCTATTATATTAGTGTTGTCGACGAGTATATTCCGAATAGTGTCCGGTAGGTCTCCATGAATATTTAAATGAGATCTAATTGAGCTACTGTCAGAAACGTGTAGAGTTAGTCTGCGTGTTAAACACTAATATAACACTAATATAATAGCATCATCCACATGCAATAAAAGGCTAAAAATAATGGAAACATTACTAATAAAAACAAGCACACCAACACTTAAAAATATTAACTTTGTTCATGGACATAATATCTTGACCGTGATTTGAAACAAAAAAATGAAGCATTATACAAAACATACATATAACAAACTATTTCTAATTCTAACAGTTGAAATATAATCCTTGAAAATGGCTAAATGTATAGCCGAAAGCCCTCAGATAAAAAGAACATTTGGACAGTTTTTATATAATTTATCATCTGAAAAGAAAAACTTTATTAGATCGCACGAAGAATTGTATAAAAAACTAAATAAAAGCACCTTGTCAGTCGTTTTTAATGGAATGTGCATATATATATATATATATTTATATATATTTGAATTGGACAAGGTCCGACAATTTATTTAAAGACATTTTATGATATGTTTAACGTTCTTTTAAATACTTGTATCTATAAAAAGAACGTTAAACATATAAAATGTCTTTATATATATATATATATATATATATATATATATATATATATATATATATATATATATATATGTTTAAATCAAGTTTTACTGAAATGTTATACCCCTTCTTCCTTCTTCTTCATCATGCACAACACTCATATGGCCGATGTAAGTCGTTACCAATTGTACCACGCGAGACCATCTTGATAAAATACAATTCACTTAACTATTTGAGACAACTGGGAGAAACGGTGGAGTAATGGATAGCGGCTCGGATTGCGGAATCGGAGAGAATCGAGAGCATGTTCTTCGAATTCCAGTCAAATGCGTTCACCTACGTGCTAATACCCTCTTCTTTTCAAACCAGTTATAGCCTTGGGTGGCAATTCGTCTAACACAGAAAGAAATGACAACTGACTGCGGGGAAAAATCTGCCTTGTCAGTCATCTATCGAAAGATACATGATCGCCTAAGCGGGTATCCTGCATGGCACATAACTGTCTGATTCAAGGCAACGCACATCTCTTGTTAGGTTTAACGAACCTATATCTGCTGTTTAATTTTCCCAGCCAATATATAAGATGGTTATATATGCATCTGGCTTAGCCTCATCAGCCGTAAGAAAAACGGCTTGACAGCTGAATATGCAGATCAGTACTTTTTTTTACAGAAAAGAGTGAATAATACATTGGCGCTATTAAGCCATAATTATATTTTAGCATTCAATCTAGCAAATATGATATATGGATCTTTATATAAAGTATATTTCATGCTTGTTTCTGTTGAAATGTATACAAATTATTTATACCATATTGGTCCTGTGGATTTAATTGGAAGAAATATGACCTAATAATATGACGTCAAATAAATGGGGATTTATTTTGGCAGTTGTTCATACGTTCAATCGGTCGGCATATAACACATTGCGAAATTTAAATTGGAATTTGAATATAAAATTAGTAATAACTATTCTGAAGTTCTCCCGCCACTTCCTCATTGGCACACAGTGTGAATCAAGAATTTGCATCGAAACCCACTTGTCTTAGTTCAGAGTGAGCCTTACAGAGCCAATTTGCAGTCTGTTCAGTAATTATGCTGAACAGACCTTAGTTACAGGTTCTAGGAGAGAGCGCATGATCTGATGTGTTAAACGTATTGAACAAACACACTATGTTTGCATCCTCTGTCACGATGACTTAATATTTCATGCGAGCAAAATCAATCGATGAACAGCTTCATCCAAACATTTTAATTTTCACTGCCAGCGTCGATCCGTGGTATGGATTCCAGGAACCTTCCCACGGTACAGCCTGCTGTGAGCGTCACCCCAAACCAATTATATCAAGATGCCCCTCACCACCTGACAAATGAACAACGGTGAATTTCTATCCCGAGTCTCATGGTCGGAACACAAAACCTCTAACTAATTTTAATTTAGATTTTAAATTAAAACTTTCCTGACCCCCGCCTACGAAAATATAGAAAAAAGAATCCATTAATTAAAAAGCTTTTTTTTTTGTCAATTTGTCTCCAAAGATAATCAAATAATGACAGCGGTTCTGATTTTGGCGAGAATAGTGAGGAGAGTGCTGGAGGCTTGAGAGCGCTTCGAGATGCTACGTTCGTACCGACGAATATGCAAAATCATGAATAATCACAATAATCCTATTTATAGACATAGAAATCTGTAGAAAATACGGAATTAAGAAAAAAATAATCCAAACTTGCATTCCATGAAGACTACCATCGTGTTAATGCTAATATAATAAGGATTAATTCACCAGGATTAAGATCTTAATTCATTACTTCGGTTATTAGATTTGCAAAATTAATTATCATGCGTGATATTTTATTAGTTTTCTATTAAATGTCATGAGAGTGTAGCAGAATATATGTATTAAAATATATATTATTTATCAGATTCTAATCAATATTCTATAACGCTTTCCAAATCTGTCAACAGAAAAAATATTCTTAAATATACAAATTTATTGTAACGATTGTTCATTAGCTAGCTTGTTCTCATTCTAAATTAAAACTTCAAGATAATGACAAAAAATAAAACTTGTATAAAAGACTTAATTTTCAGGAAAACATTTCCATTTCAATTCTCATTCTCCTCAAAACAAAGGACCAAATTCTCATGCCTAATGTAATGAAAGACTAAATAATATATTTCTTCGACAGGTTTTCTGTGATCAATTTTATACAGAGTAGAAGTTGTTTTGTTTTTTAAAATCTAATGTAATTTTCAAATCTTTCGCTTTTCAAGATTAATTGGTTGCTTTGTTTACAGCGACGTGTCAACCTTTTGTAGGCTATTTTAAACCAGAAAATAGTTTGAGATTATATGTAGTTTTTGAAGGAAATAATCATTTACTAATACACGTTCTACTAATGAAACTATAGATAGATGGATGAACTGGAGGCGTGCATTTCCCAGGGGTATATACGCATAAGGGAATATAACGAATGGGAGCAGAATTGAAAGTGAACTCTCCGATTTCAAATTTCGAACCTTTATCGATTCCATTTCTCCCTATATCCAAGCATATATCACTTGGTATTCGAAAGTCGTCACCCATCTAGGTACTGACCTAACTCGCTCGATGCTTAACTTCAGCGATAAGTACAAGAATCGTTGTTTTAGTGTGAGATGTTCATAATGTTCTCGTTTTTCATGAATAGAAATAATATATAGAGCTAAAAAGCAGAAGTAGAAAATTGATAGAGATTTAATGCAAATTAAAAAAGAAACATTCTTTAGGATTTGTACCGATGCAAATATGAGTGCTAACTGTATTAATGTATTTATTTTTTATGTTAGTGTCAAGTGAAAACGTTGAAGTGTAAAACAATAATGTTTTAATTACCCCCAAAACACTAATATTTTAATTGCCCCCAAAGCATACTTAATCCGGTCTATGAAGTTGTATCCAATGTAATGTCAATATATATATATGCATTCTTCTCACTCATATTATATTCCATGTATATTTCGTGTAATATAACAGTTCTCATACATTTTATTAGGCTCAAACTTTGCAAAACATATACAGACTTTTTCTCAGAAATATAAAAAAGAAATAATAAACATGTTTAATTCTGTATAAAATACGTTTTGTATACGTTTAACATTATAATTGAGAAGACACTTCCACTGATTACATGGCTAGAGAACTTGAGCAGTAGTCATTTGTTCTACATCTTCTTAAATGCTTTTTGAGTTATTTCATACTATGGTCATTTGAGTGTATTTGTTATCTAGTGGCTCACAGATTCTGCGAGTAATGCTAGTTAGGTCATCAGCAGTGGATGCGGTCGATCAAAATTCGTACTACTTGTCGCTCATGAAGCTGTTCTTAGCCTGGTTCTCAATAACATTCTTGTTGATTATAGACTCAAAAAGCTAACTGATGGTTCTATAATAATGAGAATATATTCTCATTATTATTATCATCATCATCATTATTATTATTATTATTATTATTATTATTGTTATTATTATTATTATTGGTAGTAGTATTAGTAGCAGTAGTAGTAATCGAGAGCAGCATGTGAACAAAATGACCCTGGGATTGATATATACGAATCCCAAATACAACAATCCCGACCCCATTCTGATAAAGTATTATCAGGCATAGCTATCACAGATATGAGCATTATAGTGACAGGTTTTGATAAAAGTAGATAAATATCTTGAATGTTGGCTCCGCTTAGAAATATCTTAAATGGGTAGAACATTCTGCTGGGATTGTATCTGATTGAGGGTATTACTCAGTTTCTAGATGTGACTCCCAGTTGTACATTCCATTGTTGGCTGCATTTCACAAAATGGCATACCATATTTTGTATTCATTCAATGTCAACATGCAACATTCGTGTATTGAAAGATTGACAATTTTATCTCTACCTTTGCTGAATAAGATTTTAATATTTGTTTGTCATGGCTCAGTAGTCTCAATAACTAATGTAGTATACTCAGAAACTTTCTTAATTTAGGCAATAATTGGAAGGAAATTTATGGTTTATATAACTTATATCCCATGAGATATGCGATCGATAAATCTTTTGTGAAATGCGCGAGTTAGCATTAATGTTGTATTATGAAACACTCCTCGTTATTTAAAATTATGTAGACCATGTTTTTTTGTTCTTTCAACTATTGCTTCAATAAGAAAAATTCTGAAAATACTCAAATGGTTTTCGCTTGAGGAGATCTTTCTTTTCGCCATGTTTCCCTTGTTGAGTTTGGTGTCTCCTTTCTTGTTATTCCTTACTTCACATGCTTCTATTTGAGTAAACTCTCTTCCACTCTTTCGGTTTATGGCCAAATCTCGTTGAAACATTGTTTCGTGTAAGATCACCGAAGTTAAGCAACATCGAGTATATTCAGTATCTAAGTGGGTGACCATTTGAGACTACTAGTTGCTGTAAGCTTGGATATGCTGGTGGCGTAATGGATAAAAGCTCCGAATTGGGTTCGTTATTTTACGCGCAAAAAACTTTGGCAAAGGAATGAATCCACCACTTCTGCGTTTTACTATAGATTAATTAGTAGAGACTGTATCAGTAAACCACTGTCATCATCTCAAAGTGTTATCATTGTACAAAATGTGGCACAAGGCCAAAAAAGGGATGCGGTAAAAGGACGGTCTTCTTCTGTCTTAATTCTAAACTTAGCTAGCCACAAACACTGGCCAAACATACCAATAATAGTCCTATCACCAAAACAACACATTCTCTCCTACCTTTCTTGGTACATCTAAGATAATACCTCAATGTCCCTATGAAATCCTAACTAGTCCCTATATGTGCATTTCAAAGTCTGTGGGGGAAGGGGAATAAAACAACAGTTTAAAAGCTCTAATGATTATTTACAATATGAATTAATACTATATACAAGAAAACAAAGCAAACTAAGGTTAGTAATCAGAAAAATCACAGTCCCTAAATATGGAAGACACATCAATTAACTAGACGAAAAAAATGCGGGATTATAATAGTATAAAAAAACATTCATACAACCAAAACACTCACACAAACACGCACTCATGCAGACACAACAACAAATACGAAAAGCACACAAACGAATAGGAAAGGTACCCGCATCTACCAGAGAACTGACATCACTGACCACCTAAAATGGGGATCTCAAAATGTTCTTACAATGTAACAATATTTTCTAGATTTAAATAAACTGCAAATGTTTTATATGATATAATAAACGAACCAATTAATAAAAATAAGATGTTCCTATAGTTACACTTCTAAGTTAACAGGCGGCTTATCTCATGATGACGAGAGTCTAATTTCGTTTAATGTTTCTCGTTTTTCTGTGCTTAATCAGAATTGAATATTGTTAGTACAGGATCTGCAGTTTTCTGGTTGCTCTTCCCGAATTGTAGTTAGGAGCCCGATCACTTGCGTAGCGTCATGAGATGCCGCTCTGATTAACAGTCGCATAATAGCGGGGTTCTTGCTCTGCCATGTCGCGCATGGATGTGTATCCGTGCAGGTACATCTGCATGGCAACACTGAGGTCACGCTATGCTGCAGATGGCGTCATTTCCCTTGATGCATATGTTGCATTAGACGACCTACATCTATTAATACTCTAGGCCTTTCATTACGAAAATGACACACCATGATTATAAGCAACCAAAGATATAAAAGTAGACCAGCTCAACAATAAATATCTAAAAATCTCATCTTTCTTTCTCAAACATTCGTGATATTCGGGCAATATGGAATCGTTACTCTCTGAAACGTCTTCGGACATCGAATCTCTCTCGGAATCTAATCTAACACGCTCCTCTGATTTCTTCATTCCTGGCTATCTTCCTCTCCTAAGGAGGGTCTCTAATGTCCTCATGCATGCCCTGGGAGTTTATGTACGCGGACACCTCCCACTGGCTAGGGAACTATCTCTTGAATCTCCAGACCATTCTTACATGTGTCTACGTCTCTCTCTAGTAAAATCAGCTATCACTTCTTTCTCTACATTTCCCCTTCCTCTCATGATTATTGTGTGTTAGATAGTATTTCTGATAATATAGACAAGACACTCTCCCAATGTCCGTTTACATATATATTTGTGTTCGGTGAATTTAATGCCCACTATGCATGTAGCTTAGATATTCTGCCACTGACCACCCTGTGATCCAAAGACTAAACTTCTCAATCTATTATCTCTCACAAAATTGGAGGGCTTTCCTCCGAAAACCTGACGCACATGCTTCTCTTCTAGATCTCTTTTTTTCCTATATCCCTGATTCTTGCCTTATTCTGCTGCTCTGCCCTCTCTGTTCATGCGGTAGTGTATGTAAACATCTCCTTTTCATATATAAATTGTTAAATATATACGCAACTTCTTCCCCCGAAGTTTTTTTTTCAGACTTCCCGCCAGTGGATTTCCCTAGATTTGCATGCTTCTCTGAAAACTACAATCATCAAATTTAAATGCAAAGTCAATCGCCATCTTCTGTCGTCCTGAATCCAGTTCATCTGTTATCCTTTGCTCAATCCAAACTCTCTCCAGTCTTTTCTTTTATTTTCAGTCAATTTAAACACCTTCGTGCTAGTTGCATTCCTGCCTTGTTTGGATTGAAATGATTAAAAAATAAATAATTTCATAAAATATCTAAAACATCTAAATCTTTCTCTTGGCTAAGACCTTTCGTTGTATTTTAATATTTCAGAGGCTTATTATAATTTTAGTGTATTATAAATTGTTGCTTCATCTTGCGATTGATTCCGCTAATTTTTTCTCTATTTGTTAGTTGATATCAAATATGTTAGTATGAGTCAAGAACTGATGTCTTCAGTAATTTTCCAAATTTATTTTCCCTATCAATTGTTTTATTTTTTTGACACCAACACCCCAGTAATTATAATATAGCAGGAGAGAGCCATTCTAGAAAGATTTATTCTCCATTTTGCATTTCCCGTTATGTGCATTATTATATCAGTAATATAATAACACCATATATCGCTGAGGGAACAGAATGGGTGAAAAGAAAAGGAATGACATTTTTTTTAACTCAGAGAGACATTTATATCCAAGACACGCATAAAACTATATATAAAAATATAGAATTATTCCACATACAGAACAATATATCCTGTATACGGCAAAGCAATGTGTAACAAGCAAAAACGTATGGTGTTACATATAATATAGAGATACTCCGCTGTCTACAGAATCCATGTTTAGGACCGGATTTCATCTACTATGCCCCAGGATAGGACATTTTCCACAAAGGGATCAGAACATTACTTTGGTTTTCCTAAACTGAGTATTGTGAGCTAGAGTTTCTTTCTATATCTGCGAAAGTATATTGCCAAAGGGAAACGGCTCATTGTATTTGAAAGCCCATTGGGTGGGAGATTTAGCCTCTGCCCGGGCTATGTAACTTCGGGATAAGAATGCATCTTACGGGTTTTGCTGCTGCAAACATACTGAAAGCGACCGCCACTGTGCTTACAAAAGGGAGTGACGTTAGTAAGCGGCCGTTACGTGACATGTGATTTATTTCCACCAAAAGGAGATAATCGCCTTTTGCAACCCTACAATATTTATATCGGTATATATATGCTGTAGTTCGAAACAGTTACCCTCATTACTATCATGAATGGATCAGTCCATTCATGATAAGTAGGCATGGGTAATTGTCTGGATGAAAAAAAGAAGATAGTATTATTGCAGTGACTTTTCTAGCCGAGTACTGAATACAACTATCACGACTGACTCTGGCGCGTTAAATGTTGTATCTTGCCAGACCCTATATTACATCAATAAGAACAATAATGACGCTGCTAAAGTTAACATAACCTAGTGTATAAATAAATTCATATCCTGTAGTCATTAAATTAATTTATTAAATATCAGAATATTTTCTCATTTTGACGTTATTAATTATTTCTAATCTTTCTCTTAATCTTCTCTTTTGAGATTCGACAGAGTTTAAAAGAATTTTCGCGGTGTTATAATCGACGATGACATATGCCCTGGTATTTATCGCAAGTATATCGCTATTCTATCGCTATTTCTATGGAAGATTTTCTGCCTAGCGTCTTACGTATCACCACCTGTTCAAAACAGTACAGCTGTCACATTTTATGTACACAGAGCTGAACCCCACTTCATTTCATTCGAATTCCACTGGTGAGAAGGAAGAAATATTGGGAGGGACAGAACCCCGAGTAAAAGCGTCCCTGATCACTACAAAAATAATGTGTTCAAGTCTAGAGCCAATCATTATCTATTTCTTATATCCTCAAAAGTTTCAATCCATACTTACATAAAATTCCAGTTTAGTAATCTCATGACCAAACAGATACACACACACACACACACACACACATATATATATATATATATATATATATATATATATATATATATATGTGTGTGTGGTTGTGCGTGCAAGTTTGGGCAGAGATTACAGAATTGCAATTTTATATAAGTATATATATATACATATATGATAGAAATTGATAGGAGGATTTGATAATTATAATTAAGTAATTCATTGAGTCTGAAACCACAGAATGCAGAAAGCACTGGACGCCCGTTTCGTCCTATATTTGGGACTCATCAGCAGTGCGCATCCACTGGACTGCCGTTTCGTCCTATATTTGGGACTCATCAGCAGTGCGCATCCACTACCGAGAATTGAAACCCTGACAGTTAGGTTATCAAGCAAACGTCATACCAACTGTTCCAACGGGCCTCAGTAAGGACTGACATGCGCAACAGTTGGCACCTGACCGTCATTCAGCGACTGCTAGCATAAACGGCGTAAAAGGGATAAAAATCATCGGAACCTATCCCACGCCCGGAAAGGAACCACATGTGTTACCGAACCGTTATCCTGCGACAGGTCGCATCAAACCCAATTTAACTCTCGGAACATGGAACGTCTGAACATTGAAAAACGGCGGCCAGTTTCATATATTTGAAACAAGAGAATAACAGATTAATATCAACATTCTAGGTGTATGTGAAACCAGACCGTCAAACAACAGTGTTTTTTTGGCGACAAACACAGGATCATTTATGCAGGTGGTGAGAAGAATGACAAAGGAGTAGAACTGTAGCGCATTTAAGAAATGCATTCTAGGATACCACCAACTTTCCGAAAGGATTCTGGTAACGGAATTAATAGGGAAGCCTTTCAACGTGACTATTATATTAAGGAAGAGGACATCGAACGTTTCAACTCCATGGCGGACAGTGCCAATAGTCTATGCAAATCACAGGAAGTCATCATTATCATGGAGACCTAAACGCCAAATTATGCAGAGAAAGAGCAGGGGATATAGCAGGAATATTCGGACTAGGAAATCTCAATGAAGGCGGAGGAAATGGATCCAATGGTGCACAACCAATGACCAGGTAATAGCCAACACATGGTTCCGAGAACACCAGAGGCGACTATGAGAATGGAGGAGGCCAGGAGGAGAAACTAAGAATGAAATTTATTATATAACTCTCAGCAAAAATTCAGGAACGCAATTATTCAATGCAAAACCTACCAAGTGCCGACTACGGAAATAATCATTGCCAATTTATATGTAAACTAAGAGTGAAATTGCGGAAATTGTTTAAGCCTAAAGTAGCAACAAACCTGCAATACAATAAAATCTTGAGCGACCGTAACCTAAAAGAAAAATATAGGGACAATGTGAAAAGATGATACGAGCTACACAGTGGCAACTCGAAATGGGACGAGCTCAGAGAAGCTATAGTGAGATCAGCAAGCGATATCATCCGAAAGAGACAAAACGAATGAATATATATATATATATATATATATATATATATATATATATATATATATATATATATATATATATATATATATATATGTTGTGGTAGGATCCACCTAATTTGCATAGTGGAGTACTGACTATATAAATATGGTTGGTACCGGGAAGACAGGAGATTCACTAGAGACTCTACCCGACTGCGACATAGTCAACACATTCTCCAGGAATGGTCTTCCCAGGAATATACAACAGACTATATGTAAATATTGTGTACACTTTCTTGTTTCAATACATTTTGTTCTAAGTACATTTTGTGTTGTATTATTATTCCATGCATAAGTCAAGTTTCAACAATATATATATTCACAATGGACACTTCCGTCGTTTTCGAAGTATTCTGAGTATCTTTCATTTCAGTGTATAATTCTGTACATATCCCCGTCGCCTTAACTCTCTCGCCGGTGGAATTGTTGCTCAGGTGGAACAGCAAAGAAGGAACACAGAATTGAACTGCAGACTAACCATACAAAAGATTTGTTTAGAGTGGTGAAGGTTTGTGCATAGCCAGCCACACTTATTCGAAGAACTGAGTGCAAATATTTGCCACGAACACAATGAACAACAACCGTCAGGTTTTATTACCACGAAGTTATACCTCTCCGATACAACCAGTGCACAAAAGAGTGCAGTGCCTTTCGATGGTAATTTCACGTGATTTAGCCCACCAGCTGCAGCGGTTTACAGTGTTTGATGCGGAGAGACTTCGGAAAATTTTGAAGACCAGTTTTGACCGACCATCTTAATAGTAAGAGCAGCAGCCTAGTAACAAATGTACTCCTTCTACTCACTGCTACCTACAATCTTAGAACACACACTGGAAATTATACAAACACACACACATACAAGTGTGTGTGCGTGTGCGCGCGAGTGTGTGTGTTTGCATATCATTCATCCCCCCAAGCAACGCAGGAAATCCACTGAGATGCAGGGAATATAAAGTGTGAAATAAAACTAGGATGATAAATATTATTCATGAGTAGGAACAATAAAAGAAAATGAATTAAGAAGACAGAAGACAACGATTGACATCGTTTAAATTTTTGATGATAATGTTAGCTATTTCATATTTAAAATGAAGACATCTTGCCACCAATGTAGTACTGCGCTTAAATTCAGAAAGTCTATGTACTAACGATGAAAGTTCATCAGAACAATTACCATTAAAGTATTTATAAACATGTCACAGAGAAGTAAGTTACGTTAGTGTGAAAATAACTGTAGCTGAGATACCAAATCTGGATCAATCATAATCCTTGGATTATTTCAAAGAAATCTACATATACAGGAGGACCACCAGGCTATATATGGTAGCAGTATCCTAGGCATGGACGAATTACAAATGATTTGTTTAGCAGCACAAATTCAACCAATTTTCCTAGCTGCAGTCCTAGTATTTGCTTCCATATTATATTTTTAATTCATGCCAACGCAAAACTTTAGGCGCAAAGGAGGTTATTATCAAGCATACTGATGGAATTCAGAAGAGTAATAGATAACAGTTTCTTATTGAAGGCGTTGAAATAGACAAATTATTCCTAGCCCCAGTTAACAAAAGAACGCATATCATTTTTTTAGATCAACTGCCAATTTAACTTCATCGGATCTAAATCATTTCACTCCAATCAAGGCGATAATCTCTCTCTCAAATGTTGTGGGTGAAAGTGAATATGGTGACTATAGTGTACAGAAAGGTCAATAAATGAACAAGAAGACAGAACATGCCGATTCGTGCTGCCTTTATTTATTTATTTATTACAAGAATGTAGGCTGCACGGTAGCAAGAAACCAAGGGAAGGTAGAGTGAGAAAAGTAACTATTAGAATAGAAATTATTGTGACATCTAACAAGTTCGACATTAAAACAGTGACAAATATTTATCAATCTAGTTTTATGCTTAATATCCATGCACACGTAGTTGCAAGGGGAAAGATTATTAGAATAATCTATATGAAAATAAATTTAAAACAAAAAAAAACACATCTCCTTTCTGGTCGTCGGATCTGATAACGTAATTAAATATATTGCCCCTCTCATCCTCGAAAATTCTAATGTATTTTCCTTAAAGAGTTTTGTATTTCATTCTAACATGAAAACACCAAACATAACGCACATCGTCGGCAAAACGCCTCGTTAAGAGACTTTTACTTTGACCCATTATGTACACTTTTCCAGTTACGATTCTACATCCTATTAACACGCAGAATATTAGTATATATATATATATATATATATATATATATATATATATATATATATATATATGAATATGAATCAAAATGTCCGAACAAGGATGAAGTTATTATCTAAATTTTAGACCCGTTTAGTAAATAAAGATTAATGGTGAACAACAGGATATGATGTTAAACAAGCTTGTCTTGTAGACTAAATTATCGGGTCATCTTCCCGATCTACATGTGGTGTCGCCCACTGTCGGTTCTGATATTTTAACTGTAAACACACTGTTTAACAAATAAACCAATATATCGATCGTAGTACGATGGTCAACGTCTTCGTTCTGAATAATTCTACTCTATTTGAATGAGTCTGTGTGAGTGTAAATTTCGAACCTGGAATATGGTTGTCTGCAGAAATCTTAGCTTCATTCATGGCTATAATTATGTAACACCTTGTGTGGATCGAACTTACTAATATTCAAGTTCAACTTGCTACATGTTATTAAAACTACGTAGCTTTACACCTTTGTGCAAATTTATTGATACAAAACCTATAATTATTTTACTATTTACTTATATTACGTATGTTCCAATGAAAGATGCCCCAGTGCAATGGTTAGTACTTTGTATGTTCATTCAACGAATTAGTTCCTTGCAGATTGACCACAGATTATCTATTGGATTTAAACCAGGAGAATTTATAATATTTTGATTTGCTCACTGTTCAGGATTGCCAGTGTGTTCGTGCATCATTACGATATTCGTACGCTTCCTTGGAGTAACGACCATCGCAGACAATGGCCGTAGGAAAACTAATCGACAGTCGAGACAATAGTGTCTGGGCGAGATGAAAATCTGATGCAGTCACGGATGAAGCAACATTTTTCAAAGACTAACAAGTTTCATCATACACCCACAAAATCGATTCATATTGCTTCACACCACTTCAAATGACCTAATCTGAAGAAAAATAGAAATCTATTACACATTGTCACTCAAGTGGGTCTAAAACTGACCATATGGCGAAAGAAAGAAAACTTTAATTTAATTTTCACAAGGGTGTATGTAAGAATAACATCTTAGTTTTGCGCCAACCCACAATTATAATGTTCTCTATGAAGAAGGCACTTAATAAATGTGACGATATCATAATGCTCAGTTCCGTTATAGCGTTTTAATTCAGGCGGAAATAGGCTGGGAAGTAATGGGTGACACGTTAAATGCCTATCTCTAGTAAGATTGCTAAGCAACGATTATAAGCTTCTATTCTCAGTAGAAATATTAACGAACTTTCAATAAGTTATTATAACAGCATATATTTCTAGCAGAATAATCATGCTTTTAATTGTATTTATCTAAATTAGTGTTGGTATTTACTTATATAATGGCTATTGACAAGTTCTCCAATCAACGCCTTACTGAATTTAATAAATATCAAAAATTTTTCAGCGATTCTTGTTCTTGCTTTGAAAACGTTACTAGGACTGAGGAAATGATTATATACTATTGTCTATCATTTACTAATATAGAATGTTTTAATCATTTTAATGTATCCAGACCAAACATTAATTGCGTAATAGAGAAAAGCCAAGTAACAAAAGAAAAATGAATCGGGCAGCAGTTCTCTAACTGCATAGGTGGTCAAACATCAACAGGCAGACACGTTGGTAAAAGCGAAAAAAAACTTGTTAAAGGTTCCCCGAATTTGTTCGAAATGAAATAAACATATCCAGTTGGAATTCCGAAATATGAATAATATTAAAGTATTTCAAGTTCTCTGTACAGAAGACAAACAATTTCATTTTGTCCATGAAACGATTAAGCAAATTAACATTATACACTCGAATATATATGCAATATAATTTGCATAAGAAATTGAGATTTCTCAATATTTCATAATTTAATGTCTGGTCAAAATTGAAGACGGGTTCAAAGTCAAGTAAATATGGCCACCTACCAGCCAAATGCTCCCAGACAAATATATAAACGTCTAAAATCTCTCTATCCTTGAACAAATTAAAAGCTTTGATATCCGAATATAGAAATAGCTAAGTTTGGCAATAAATAACAAAACAAATGTTGGTATATCGTAAAAAAAATCAAACCAATTTGTGTATAATTCATCTGAAAATATGTTTATTGAAATGTTCAATTATACGAAGTTATTATTTCTTGTAAATTCTTAGCTTGGTATTCAAATACTGAACATGTTTTTCTTTTCAGTCGAAAAAAAAATCTATTAATACATATCACGTGATGAATAAAATCGATTTTAACAAGTGTTCCTCGAGGAAAACATATCACATTTCTGAGGTTAAAATTTTGTGAATTACTTAAATCATTCTGATTCACATCCAGACTTGAAAAGTACAAAAAAAATTGTTATTATCGTGAATCTTTCATAACCAATTTTCATTCACTTTCTGCTGTTATATCATTGACATAAAATTATATTTGAACTCGCTCAGTGGGATTAATAAAATCTGTAACTTCGTGTCCAAAATGAGTTTAAACCAAACCTCACGTACAATGAAAAAAATCTGTTCGCTTTTCAACTTAAGATGACAAAACTCAAAGAATTTCGTGTGAAGTTATATTCACTTAATATTTTCTAACGAACAGGAAATTTTAAATGTTACATGTATGGAATGATTTCATACTTCGCTAATGATAAATGAATCCATCACCTCGTTTTATTTTTCTATTTCTTTCGTTCCACTTAATTTTATTTTATTTATTTAGCGGAGACTCATGATTATCCTATCAGATTTCGCGGTCTCCAACATTTGAAAGGGTCAGGATTTAATGGCGGACACTTTAACAATTCATCAAGGCAGGGAATGTCAGCCATGATAGTCGACAGACAGATCGATTGATCAAAAAGCAAAAAGCAAAATAATAATGGCAGTGCTCTGAAAAAATAATGACGGAATATATCGGTTTTCCCGTCTCAAATTTCAGCGGAAGATATTCAATGAG
Source organism: Acanthosepion esculentum (assembly GCA_964036315.1). Classification (NCBI taxonomy): domain Eukaryota; kingdom Metazoa; phylum Mollusca; class Cephalopoda; order Sepiida; family Sepiidae; genus Acanthosepion; species Acanthosepion esculentum. The sequence goes on along the minus strand of OZ038475.1, from coordinate 22,928,878 downwards.
AGTAGAAGTAAATAGCAGTCTTTAACGTCCTTTTAACAAAATAAATTATATTTCTTTTTCAGTTGACTTAATGATATAACAGTGGCTGACAAGAGCGGGAAAAAATTATAAGTTATAGTGAATTCAATATGCCAGAGACACATTAAGTAACACAGCACACACTCTATATATTAAAAACATTTCCTAATATGTTTCTTGCTATTTGTTATGGTCCAATTTCCTTGTACCACGGTGATGGTCCAAGGTAGAACCAATGAAGAATAACTCGAACACAGGTATGGAATAACACAGATATATTACAAATAGGAATATATACAAAGAAGTAGAAAGTGTTAGTAATAACAATCAGGTTAGGTTAGAGAGAACTATGTTGTCTCGACCAGTATCACTATTCCAATGTCTTACAGTAATCGTCTGACGCGACTCTGTCTCTGACTGACTCTGTGACTGACTCAGTCACTCACTCTGTGTCTACTGCTCCCTCTTGAGGCGCAGTATTTATGAGGTACGGAACAGTCTATTAATATTATGCGTAAGTTCCCATAACACTATTGCTGGTAAAACATGTAATTATTAGATTTAAAATGTATCTGTATTTCTATGGCTTTGTAAAAAATAATTTTTAGGGTTTTATTCTAATGAAATATTTTACGGTATCTATTCTTTATAGATAGCATCTCAGCTTGGCTTAGGCAAGTTCAAGCCCAAGTGTGCTAAATAGCAATATTATGGTGGTTCAATAATCCAGATATGGAGATAATACTGACTGTTATTTGGGTTTTCAGTGGGTTTCCGATAACATTATCTGCCTCTATCAAATCTGTAGAATATCCAGTTGTTTCACACGTAAAAGATCGCATTGCAAAAGCTTTCAGCAAGAATATCGTCACTGTTAAATAGTAGCTCTTTTTTTAGTTAATTTACATACCGAATTATTCCTCTCCCTTCTTATTCACTCACGAGTATAAATATATATAGGAGGTTTAGTTGGAGAGTTTCCTAAAATCATGCTGCCATCAGCTTAGAATTCGACTACTTTCTTTCAGACAAAATCTTAGCAAGATACACGGCCACGTTTTTTGTACGCTGTTAGTGCCATAATGGTCTTATTTTTACTGCAGCCGAAACAGTAATATATGTGTCTAGTTAAACCGCTTAAAAGAGCAGAATGATAGATATTTAAAGAATCATTTAAAAGTTATTGCGAGAGCTATTCAAACAAGTAACACATTACTTTCGACTCCCTCAAAGACAAAGTCGCAACCTAGGAAGATTTTACTGAGCAGTGCCAGCCGTGGGGAACAGCTGGCCGAGGCCGCGCCCTCTCATTGCTCTACAGAGAGAGGGATCGACGTTTGCGGAGTCTCGGGGATTTTGTTCCTTGCACGCACGTACGTGCTCGGGCTTCCGACATTAAACCGACCTTGTGTCAACGTGTCTGCGTGGTGGGTTGAGTAAATACACACACACACATACACAGATATATATATATATATATATATATATATATATATATATATATATATATATATATATATATATATGTGTGTGTGTGTGTGTGTGTGTGTGTGTGTGTGTGTGTGTGTGTGTGTGTGTGTATATTTCAAGTTGTCACTAATTGATATTGTTGCACATTGTCTACGGACATCAGACGCTTGTGTTCAAATCCAATTAAAATAAAGTAAAAACACAACTGGTAATTTTCTTAGATCACAGCTTCGATACTTTGAATATTTTCCCGTTATTAATTAGAATTTTCTTACCTTCATTTTCCAATAGCTGCGTTCGACCTCTGGTAAAAGACAAAATGTACGCTTAATATTCACATACATTTATTATACTGCCATTTCAATTATCCAAACTTAAAGTTTCCGTGCATTCAATTCCTGAATTATCTGGACGTAGTATATATTTAGAATGCTTTCAATATATAAACGTTTCCTAGCTAGTCTTAAAGATCATTATTACAGTAAATGTTCTATTTTTGGACGTCTTCCATAAATTTCTGTGTCACATTAACCTTAGGATGTTTGTCATTGATAAATTGTCAGCTTAAACTTATAAAAATAAAGCTAGTTTATGATTTTTAGTGTTAATGGATAGAGTATTTTATGGAATCATTTAAAGCCATTTAAATATAAATTGTTCTTTGCTATTTCATAATACAAGTGCGTTTCTTCTTTAAAGAGGTAATCTCTACCACATTTCGAAAGAGAGAGTTTCAGCCAATTCTTTTTCCAATTGATTTTGAATCGAGATTTTGCAACGTCTTTCGATGAGATATCTTCCTTTAAAAGTGTGATAGAATGTAATAAGCAATTATTCTGGAATCAAATTCTGGCCTTTCTCATCAATTTCCTACTGTTCTATAATTCTTGAATATTTACGCTGGTTTCATGGCGTACTATAAAATTATGCCTTTTTTATTGCTTGTTTCTCTTGCCTCGCTTTGAATAGAATTTTCACGATCGTTTTATTTGCTTGCATCTGAAGATTGGTTGAGATAAGAGGCTTTGCTCCCGTGAATGAAAAAGCTACAATCATTTTTACATTGAGATTTTTGAGAAAACAGCCAATTCTAAATACTTAGAAAATATTTAATAGAATTTTTGTCCTACATATTTTTTTTTCTAATTTTCATTCTTTTCTTCTCCTTTTTAACATAGTTGAACATAGGCCACTAAGGATTCTAAAACTGTTTGTGTGGATTATGGTGATGAATTCATAATGATCACAACAACAACAACAACAAAAACGACGAAACAATATCATCCATGAGAACAAAAGCATCCATATTATTATTATTATTATTATTATTATTATTATTATTATTATTATTATTATTATTATTATTATTATTATAATTATTATTATTAACATGGACATGGCAATATAAAAATATGTCAAGTTGTTGGCGTGTTGGGTCTGATAACGATAGGAACTCAACAACAAATCAACAAAATCATTGGTGAACCATATCTCCTGGAAAAAAAATTCAAAAGTGAATAGCGTTGTTCATTTAAGTTTGTTTTTGTGTTTAGATTTATTTTGCATAATTCAATGGAAACAAAAACAATCACATCCTCCACTTCCACTGTCTCTTTCGTTATGATCTGTAATGTGATTATAAGAATATAAGTAAATAAGAAACTATATTTTAAATATTAATAATAATAATAATTAAAAAACAGAAACAAAGAGTTTGGCTAAATGAAATTACAAAACAAAAGCCCAAAACCTGGGAGGACAAGGGCTTGGATGGCAAATACCTAAAAAGAACGAAAGAAGCAGTTGTGGATCAACAGAAAATATATCAATGCCTGAAGAGCACCTGGCTGAAGGCTGAAACAGAAGGCCGAATTATTAGAGCCCAGGACCAAACTTCGCAACCAGATCCTATCACAGTCATATAATGAATGAGCGAACTAACCCGAAATGCATGATTTGCGGAAAATATGATGAACTTGTCGACCATATTATCTCAGGAAATAAAATATGGATATATGTACAGACATAAAAATATGTGCACTGGAAGAGATTCAAGAAACGCAAAATCGTAACAACTAAGCGATGGCATGAGCACCAACCAGAGAGTTAAGCAAAATATCGATGTAATTATCCTCTGTGACATATTAATTCAAACTAAGAAGGAATAAAAGCCTACATTATCATAAAAAAGAAGAAATTCAAGAAGTGTATGCATATTGACATCACTGTACCACGTGAGAAAAACAACCGCGTGAAAATTATCGAGAAACTGTCCAAATACAAGTACCTGGAAATCGAGAGTAACAGGATGTGGGGAATCAAAACTGAGACTGTACCAATAGTAATCGGAGCTCTTAATCTCTTAAGAAAAGGAATGGATAATTTTACAGTGTGTCAGGTATCATAAACATACATGTTACCCAGAAAATCGCCCTACAAGGAATATGCCATATACTAAGAAAAGTCCTAAACAATTAAATGACAATTCTCCAATAGCGTCTAAGGCTCATAGTTTGGGCCCGGATCAACAGTACAGAAAACAGGAAACATAATATAGACATAATAAACATAATAATAATAATAATAATAATAATAATAATAATAATAATAATAATAATAATAATAATAATTAACATAATAATAATAATAATAATAATAATAATAATAATAATAATAATAATACACACTAACAGAACAATCAAAGCCAACCGCCCAGACATTGTAATTAAAGATCACAAACCAAAAAAAAGCCTCCATATTGATATGGCAGTCCCTGCAGACTGCAATGTATCTTTGAAGATATTCGAAAAGCTGTCAAAATACATTGAACCTTAAAATAGAAATCTCAAAAATGGTAACATCAACAATCCCTGTTGTAGTTGGAGTCTTAGGATTGGTTGGAAAAGATTCCAGTAGACTAATTGAAGGGATCCCTGTAAGTCCATGCCTCAAAGAGATACAAAACATTATTCTGACAAGTACAGCCCACACTTTACGAAGGGCTTTATCTATGTAATTTTTTTTCAGTGGAAAGTGTCATGATACCATTTCTAAACTTAGGTCCCTGGGCGGGACCCGGGAAGAAATGTCTAAACGCCAGATATAAAAAATAATAATAATAATACTACTACTAATAATAATAATGATAATAATAATAATAATACAGAGATATACCGTAAAAAATCACAGATTTCCTATTTAAATTTCCTATTTACCCATAATTATTAAATTAAAGATTGAATAAGTTTTCTTGCTAGTTCCACAATTATTTCCTATGAAATCCCCCTCCCTTGCATAGGCCAATATTTTACATTAACAAATTTAAGAAAACGTTATAATAACAATTATAAATATGAATTAGAGCAAACCTGATTTAGGGAATATCAAGTAGTTCCATAGAGAATTAATAATTTATTAAACAACATATATGATAAAAGAACACCTGTTGGAAGACATGATTCAATCAAATTAATCCTACTTTATCCCAATATATTTCTTTCACATTGGCCGGCACTCGCAATTTACATTCCTAAAATATTAATTCCCTAACATAAAATCATTGAAAAATTATTTTGTTGCGATAATTTGAGATATAGCTGATGTTAAAACCACTTATTTTGTTGCGATAATTTGAGATATAGCTGATGTTAAAATCACTTTAATTTTGATTTTACTTCGTCAGTAATTTGAATAAAAGTTTTATTAGCCTAGGTTTATCTGAAAAAAAAACAAACGTTTCATTTTTAATCGAAGTTATTGCACTGTTATAATGTTATGCGGGAGCAATTTGTTGAATCTTTCACTTAAAAATGTAACGCAGTAGGATAAAATTTGAATGACTTCAAGATTATTAAGGATATCTTGTGGTTAGATAAAATTTATTCTTTCACTAAAACACAGTGTTGTTTATCATATTCTTTTCTATTAGCAATACCTTGTTTATTTATTTATTTATTTATTTATTCTCACAACGTTTCAAACTATGTGTCGGCCTTCTTCGGATATCTATCTTCCTGATCGCTAACCTTCTTTGAATTGCGAAACAAATAAGTTATTCATTCCGTGTGGATAGATTTTATTATTTGAGTTTAATAATCAGTTAATAATTAACAAGCAACACTTTCGTAAATTCATACCACATTCATATATACATTAAGTTCAAGTCTTCGGGATTTCAGTACTTGACTGTCAAGAAAACGCCTCTCTTAACGGGCCAAATATTTTTTTTAATTATTGTTTATTTCTCTGGAAGCTGTTAGTTACAATACAATAATAAAAAAAAAAGTATTATATTAATTGGAAGAGACAGGCGCAATGAAGGCAATTTGAATGCACGCTAAATATTGAAAACAGAATGAGATTAGCCTATGGTCTTGAAGTGAATAAACGGTTCAGTTTGCAATTCCAAATAGGTTACCAATTACGAAGACAAACCCATAAAGGAAGAAAGTATAATTACCGAAACATTTTAAGTATAAAATCCAAAGCTGATTCGAATAGCAAAATATATATTAACATTTCCTCATTTAAAAGAAACTAACGGAAATTAGGCAATATTCATTTCGAATTATCTTTTTCAAAGTATTAGAAATTGTGCACAATATTTTATCTCACTTCAATGAATCGTCAGTGTTATTTTTATGATATGCTCATTCACAGTCCTTATAATACTCTCTAAGTGATGATTATTTAACTTTACTCCTGTATCATTTGCATATAACCATTTTGCATAGATTATAGTAAATAATCCCGAGAATATAATTTTTGCTTGCAAATATTGACAATCGCCTTTAAATATGTATTGTGCATAGATTATAGAATTTAACACAGAGCGTCTATTTTCACGTTGTATCGATATGAAATTTTGAAAATTTTAAAAATCTGTTTAAATAAGACCCTGCTTTTCTTAATCAAATTTCTTAATCAAATGAAGAGACATTTCAAATTTTCCAATTAATATTATATTAATAAACACATTGGATCTGGGGAAGTTCCCAAATTATTTACAATTGCGAAAACTTATGTATGATGGCGTATGCGCTTGTCTAATTAGAAGTATTACAAAATTAATATATGTTTTAATATTCAGACTTAATAAATATAAGTAAATATAAAACTTATAGAAAATAGATAAAATTAAATAAATATTGAATGAATGAAAGAAAATGAGGTTGCATTCATAGAGAAACACGCTGAGAAATTTTCATAACATACGTATATACAATGGTCGCTAAGTATCTATTAATTTAGACAACAATAAATTCATACGTAATTTTAAACAAATTTATTTTATTACGACATTATATATTCGTATTATAAACGTTATATTGCGTGAGCATAGGTGTTTCAGTTGGAATAAATATTTTAAGGGGTCTAAAGTTTCTCAATATTAATGTTTATAATATATTTTTCACTTGATACGATATTTTTATAGATATAATTTAAGTAAATATTATGTTTTTAATTAAACAGTAATAATTACATTTGCCGGCCTGTATATTACCGGGAACCTTTTAACAATCCAATAAACCCAAGAGTGATGGAAGAAAAATATTTAATTCATAGTAATTGAAACCTTAAAACATGCCATTTAATAACCAATGGTTGAATTTTCATTTTTTTTAAATTACGTGCTGTAGATGACGCCTCCTGTACAAATGCATTCTTGAAATCTGCTGTTGATATTCCTCATTGACTGCTGCAACATCTCAGCTGGGATATTGTGAATTTCATTCTAGTTACTAAAATGGCAAAATGTTTACTTGCTCAAGGTCACTGCGTCGCAATGTTGCCACTTGCTCATGTCTGGCAATACGCACTTCAAAAATTTCCGTTTTTTTGGGTCACCCTGTACAAGACATTTTGTAGAAAATACGTGCTCTTCCTACAGGAATCGAAGCTGTAGCGCTTATGGGAGTCATCCTATAGCCGGAGATGTCGATAACATTCAGGTACAACGAAGCATCTTAGCAAAGTCTGAATTACTGTTTATATACACTCACCTTCATATGACGTACAAATAGAAAATATATTAAATGTATGGTGAGCTTAATTTATTTTGTAATAAGTTATCGTTGTTTAAGTTAACATGTTTCGTGTGCAGAAATGATCGATCTATAAAAAATTGTCGAAAGTTTGTAATCATAAACAAAAGGAAACATTGACAAAACAACTGGTAGACTTAGGCATCATATCCTTGAAGATGGGGCACCTCGACGTGGTGTAATGGTTAGAAAGCTTGTATTGCTAGATCAATTAAAAACTAACTGAATAGTGAGTTTGATCCTCACTGGGTGCCCCGTAATTTGTGCCACATCTAAGCCGGGCTTAGAAAATCACCATATCCCTTAAGATGATGTTGGGATATTTCGAAAGTACACGGAAAAATAAAAATGAAAAATACAACAAATAAATGGTCTGTTTAGCATAGACAGTATTAACACTCACCGGCTAGAATGTCCGCGAAATTTCATAGAAATGTTATGAAATGTACACTCCCATTTTTAGGGAGTTCATGAACCAACTCTTATGCATTTGTCCATTTGGTGTGGTTTTTGGCGCACACACTCAATCATATAATATTACATACTTACAATCTCTCACTCTCAGAAATTATATCATAGGATAATATTTTTGTTAAATCAGAAAATTTTACGACGAGATTTCGCAAGCCATTGCATAGGAATTTGTAAATAGACACTATTATTGCTGATAATACAAGACTCTCTCAGCAAAGATTGAGTTCTCTGAGTTATTGGTATGTTTAAATTTCTTTTATTTTCATTTCGTAAGTACTTTTTTCCAAGATCATCTTCAGAGGTGCAAGTAGTACAAAACTATATATTGAGTGCGCTCCGACAGGAAGCGAATCTGTATCCTACACGGAATGTTCAAATAGTCCATCGTGCTAAACCAGTTAGCTAGAGAGGAAATACCTTTAACAGAAATACTTAAATAACTGTATCAATAAAAATAACGAATTTAAAGAAAACAGAATAACTGTCGGACTTAGTCCATTTCATGATATATATATATATATATATATATATATATATATATATATATATATATATATATATATATAAGTGTGTGTGTGTGTGTGTGTGTGTGTGTGTGTGTGTGTAAGACACAGACATATGTGTATATACATATATATAGAGAGAGACAAAAAGAGAGGGATACAGGGAAAATAGGACGGGCGGGGATAGATGTGATATTCTCAACAGAAAATTTATAGGCACGATTTGCAACTCACCCAATTACAGGGGATCTATTTTACTTTCTTTTACTAAAAATTAATTATTCAAAATTTACAGCACTTTTTCTGTTTTTAATGTTTGTATATTTTAATATATGGGTTATTATTTTAACGGGCACGTTGTTAAAATTCTTTCTTCATACATTCGTCTAAACATTGATTATATCTTAAAGTTAACTTCTTTTTTTATTTATTTATGATTGAATGCAAAGTTTCCAAGAACTCACATTAATCATTATTATTCGTTTATATTCGCCTTCGTTTTTTTTCTGTAGTATTATTAATAGTAGTATTATTGACATATATTTTATTTCATTTCTCTTGGCGAGTGGGAAGTAAACGCGAGTTACTTAAACCTTTCTCAGCGACAAGATTACAATGTTACATTCCCATTTTTTTAGGGAGTTCATGAACCAAGTAACTCTTATAAATTTGTCCATTTGGTGTGGTTATTGGCGCACACACTCAAACATATAATATTACATACTTACAATCTCTCACTCTCAGAAATTATTTCAAGGCAAGGGATAATATTTTTGTTAAATCAGTGTAAATTTTACGACGACATTTCGCAAGCCATTGCATAGAAATTTGTAAACAGACACTATTATTGCTGATAATACAAGACTCTCAGCAAAGATTGACTTCTCTGAGTTATTGGTATGTTTAAATTTCTTTTATTTTCATTTCGTAAGTACTTTCTTCCAAGATCATCTTCAAACGTGCAAGTAGTACAAAACTATATATTGTTCAGTGGTACAAGTATTTTTTACGAAGTTATGCATTGATATCCATTACCGTAATTTTTCATTATGTTTTTAAATGCAAACTGTTGACAATGGCTGAGCGTTAATTAGAATGTGAAACAATTATCCATTATGGAATTATTTTCCTCTATGGTATAATGTCAGGATCATGCGCGCATTAAAACGTGAAAAACTGTGCCTTTATATGCATTTCAGAGTATTACCGCAGTATTCATAGTTGAATTATCTTTCAAAAAATATTCTTTCAACTTGAGAAATCGATCATGGTAAAATTCGAATGTATTACGCATATAAACATACATAGCAGTTTGTCAGATAAGACACATCGTTTTTTTTTCAATGATATTTGAAAAAAACACACAGACTAATTTTACCGTAGTGTTTATAATTATCGGTCAATTCTATTCTTTCTGTATAACCGTTTTCCATGCGTGATCTTGATGAAGTATAAAATTAAATTAAATGCCAAAACCGAATATATATATATATATATATATATATATATATATATATATATATATGATAAAATATAGTTTTGAATTATACTATATGTATGGGTTAAATTGCTCAGTATCAGGGATACAGCGTATGTAATTTTAAATTGGACATTAAAGTCAACACCCTGAGGTTTCTGTTTCATGCTAAACGCAATTGACAGGTTATGTGCACATGTCACATGCCCTGACGATTGCGTTTGGCATGAAACAGACTGGCGCGTCCGAGGTTTGAATTCAATGTTCAATGATATATATATATATATATATATATATATATATATATATATATATATATATATATATATATATATATATATATATATATATACACTGCCAAATTAAGACCAAAAATAACCTCAAGCGTATTAAATGTAAGTATATATTATTTTTATATGGTAGTATATAATAATCTCTGTGTTGTTCTATCTAAATCTGCACACATATTTTTATACAGTGAAATGCTGTATAGTTCGTTTAGAAGATAACTGGGATTAGCTTTCAAGAGATAAAAGCATAACATATTTTCTTTCTCTTTCGCATTCTCGCACATATATACACATGTATATGTTCAAGAACTGTGACACACTCGCCATGACACACACTTATACTAGTGAATTAATATTTTTTAGAAGAAAAATGGCAAAAGGATTTTAATACGAGCAAAGTTTTTCTGAACATTTCTTGCGTCGACATAGAATGTATTTCTCCACGTGAATAGGTAGGTCTAGCCTATTGTTCAGTAATGAGCAAATATTGTATATATATATATATATATATATATATATATATATATATATATATATATATATATATATATATATATATATATATATATATGTGTGTGTGCGTCTGCGTGCGTGTGTGAGAGAGACTATATGTCCTATTGCGCTTGTCTATGTTCCGGCAGGATGAAAACGCACGTACAAATATACATACATGTATACATCTCTATATGTATCTGTCTTTAAAAACCTACTATATGTATGTATGCATGTATGTATGCATGTATATGCACAGAGATATATAAATGAAATGAGTCAGATAGACGGGAACTTGACGCATCGAAGTTATTTTTCTCTCTGGAATAGAAAAACCAGTGTTGGGCGCATTTTTATTTCTTTCACTGAATGGAGCAATGTGTATTTTTATCTGTCCCAAAAGCTTTCTGCTTTTCTTTTCCCTTTTAAATATGGTACATAAATAGGGCAGTTTTACGGCTCCCTGCTGCATTGCGTCTGCTGTTTCTTCTACGCACAAAGAGCCTCGTTCCGGTCTCACAAATCGGCTTTTCTTTTTGATGGAGAAATGTGTTTGGCTCCTTGACAGATGACATCAGTCCTCGGTCATCAAGTTCTGCTTTTACTCTTCCACGTTTTAGTAGATTTCGTTATTCAAACCAAGGTCTTATTTCTGTGTAACCTTACACATTGCTATAAGATTACGTATTTCATTATTTAAATCAAGGTCTTATTTCTGTGTCGGCTACCAGATTGCTATACAATTACACATACTTTATTTTGTTGACATAACATCGTAGTATCCGTAACCTTGATGTTCGATGTTTCAAGAGGAAAGTCTGGAGATGAAAAAGACTTTGAGATAAAAGAGAGATTGAGATGTAAACAATCCATATCTTGTGTTGAGAAAAATATTTTATTTCTAATTGTACTGTGTAGTGTTCAAATTCCGAAGATACTGTATACTGCGATATATAAAACTTTAATGTCGATATTTAGGACGTTAATGTTGCTGTAGTTCAGATCAATTCATGCTGATAACTAATTTATTTATGTAATGTTATTTGTAAATGCTTTCATAACAAATAAATGTGTGGTCAGTATAATATACAGAAATTATCGAAAGTCGTTATATTTGCAGGACATTTAATGTGAAATAGCGAATCGATCAATTTAAAATCAAAGATGCCTCTTCAAGCGTAGACCTGATTGCGCATTAGAAAGAATAAATGCAAACGTTTGGTTAGTTTATAATATTTTTATCACGAAAATATATTTTTATTATAATAAGAGCCATCACATTTCGTTTACAAAAGCCCAATTATTTTCATAAATCGAGGTACGATAGCTGTGAAAAATTCATTTTACTAATCTAAAATATTTTGATGAAAGATTACATTTAGTAAATTATATTGAAAAAAAGATTGATACTATTAAAAAAGTGAGTGAACACATATAATTAAACATATGATAAATATTTGACAAATATATTTAACATTACATCTATGGGATAAGTAATAGAGATAACTGGATTATCTAGCCTTGTTTAGCAATCGGATTATCAGTTTGAATTTCCTCGGTATTAAAAATAAAATAATTATACTTTTGATGGAAACGGTGAATTTAATTCAAATTCGGTTTTGCACTGTTATAGTCTTTTCATCGCACTAGCTATTTGAGTTAAATCTTGTACATAGATTATATTTTTATATATATACGGTGTCTTTTCAGGACGTGAGTGATCATTGCTCTCCACAACCTCCTTGTCATTTTTAGCTCTTAACAAGCTTCGTCTCGTTGCAGTCTCTCGTAATCCCTTTCGTCCAAACAGTTCACAAAGCTCGTTAGTTAAGTTATTCGTTGGTTACTTCTGTTCTTCTTCCCCTCAGTATGTTATATGAGTACCAAATTATCCAAACTCTCTTTCGTCATTATATAACCTATAAAATTTCCCCTTTATTATTATGAATATACGAGTGATTTTATTTCATTTCCCTACCCCCACCCCCGTTATATCCCTGTTTAGTCTATCGTATTCACACCATCCTTCTGTATAACTACATTTTATGAAGTGTTCCAAGTGACATATTGGCGAATCGACATTACATATAGCTTCAGTCATCTTTTCTTTGTTTTTGAGCACATATAGCTTTCTCTATAGCAAACAATTAGAACTCATCCGTAACGTCGTTCTTTTGTTTCTTTACTTTCTTTATCCGTTCTATTAGTATTACTTCAAACATTAATTTTAGTGGATACCCATATCTGGATAGACGCTCCGTTTATTTTAAAAGATATTTATTTTCGTCTATTGGTCTGGGTAATCGTGAAAACTTAATAAGGAAAATCTACTCTTCCTCAAGATTCGAAACTACTTCCACCGTTGCAGGCGGATCCACCGCCTGGTCCGGCGAGATTTTACCGCTCGGTTACGAAGAGCTTCACAATAAAACATAGTGGAACTTATATTGTGATGTTCTTTATTGTAATAAAGAACATCACAATAAAGCAATATATAAACTTGCTTTATTGTTACGTTTTTCGTAGCCGAGACTTAATTCAAGCTGGATTACACAGCGTCTCCTCTTGCAGGAGAACCACCATTTCGAATCCTGCCTTATGGAATATTATCTTCATTAAGTTTCTTCCAGTACTTAGGCTGATACATAAATATTGCTTAAAATAAACGGTATATCTACTCAAATACGCGTACCGACTTAAATAATATTTGAACTCATAAAAATTAAGTTGTATTTAAATATAAAATCCATTAATTCTTTAAAAACTGTCCTGTTTACATTTCGGATAGAAAACTATCCACAATGGTTTAAACAGCGGAACTGACACCTGGAGAACCAATGTTATTGTAAAAATATGCGTTATGCAATATTCATTGACAATAAAATTATTCTTGAAGCCAAAAAATGTTTCGGCTTTTTAATAAATATTTGGTGAACTCCAAATTAAATCAACATATAAACTAACCAATTCACATGAGCATTAAAGCTAGTGTCATATTGACACATCTGATATCAGGTTAAAAGGGATATAGATTAATATGCCAAGTTAAAATGGCCCAACCTAGCATTAGATATCGATACTCCTATCTAATGATATTTGATATATCAGTGTTTACAAACTTACCAAGAATTATTGTTCGTAATCTCTCATAACGAATTGTAATGTCTGATATGCTCAAGTGGTATTAAGTCAGTTATGTGCCAGGCATGATACACGCTTAGGCGACCATATATTTTTGATGACTGACGAGGCAGATTTTTTCCCACAGTAGGTTGTCATTTCTTTCTGCGGTAGACCAGTTTTCATCCAAGGCTATAAACCTGGTACGTGCTGTTATTTACCCATAGCTGATGGGAGAAGAAGAGGATTCATACTTTTCCCAAGGGTATTAGCGGAAAATGAAAGTAGTGACTGGCATTCTACCTTGGTTCTCCGATTCCTCAATCCGAACCGCTATCGATTACTCCACCGCGCCTCCAACTGATATTAAGAAGTCGATAATTATCGCGTAATTATATTCTATATCACAAGCTAGAATAAACACAGTTTTCCAGGTATGCTTAACTCGATTTAACTTAAATTATGCAAATGTGGATGACAAACCAAATCAGTGTCCACCAGGAGCGGACCCTCGACATGTGAAGAGAAGAACGGATTAGTATGTTACAGTGGCGATCAGGGAAATATAACAACAGCCACAGACAATCGTGTTATATGTGATTAGAGAAAAATAAATACAGTTACTGAAATCTGAGATTTTTGGAAACACATATCCCGTATTATATAGCAAATTGCCGTAGGTGTAAAATACTAAAGGATGATTGCCCGACTTGTTCCCTGATGGTTGGTGCTTTGTAATATCTACTTTCTCACATAGCAGTGAATATAAACCAATGTTTCATCAAATAAAATTAATGAATATATTTTAATGTGTTTTGACCCAAACTGTTTGCAAATACCTTGGACATAACGTCCGAAAAATTCAAATGGGAGAATGGAAATGCCAACAAACCTGTTTTTAACGAACTCAGACAACAAGAAATTAGAAATCTTGGAGTATTTAATACACATCGAAATCTAAGAATCATAAATAAAACCAGCGAGTAAAATAGTTGTTGATATAAGAAAATGCATGGAAAAATACATTATTGTAAGTTGGGTCGTAATGGAGTATGTCTTTCTGTGAGAAACAAATGGGCAATCTGTACTCGCCTATAATCTGAACGGCCACAGTAAATAGATTAAGAATTAGAATAGTTTTCTTAATGTCCTGATGTTTCTGCTAGATTAATAGGTTCATTGTTTTAAGATTAACTAAAAATAGCATATGTTTGTAAAATGCTACATGAACATTTGTTTATTTAACAGCATATCTACTTCACATGGGCCATTTAATGCCACAAATTTAATTTTATTTGGAGTTTTGACGTAAGAAAAATATGATATATGATATTATGCTTTCACAATTGAATATATGGTAGATGATATCCAGATATTCTGCATATACATATTGGTGGGGGCATATATACTAGAGGCGGTAATATGTGTGTTTAATGTTGCAGTTGTTTTGAATTTATATTTTAGAATAGATTTTGACTTGTTTAGGAAATCGTAGGATATTATAGAGATTAATGTTATGAAAGATTTATTTCCTGTTGTTTGGTTAGTTGATTTCATTTCGCAGCATATCAAATCTTTGGGATACTTACTGCCGATATCTAAATATTTTCAACAAAATTTTATTGCTTCAAGTAAATATATTTTGAATCTAATTTTATGCCCTCAGATAAATTATCAGTTTCTATAAAATTTATTACTGGCCATTTTTTTTGCAAAAATATATTGCTTGGATTTTTAACATAACAACGCATTTCTGTACTTTCATTGTTTACATTTATTTATTTATATTGAGCATTCATTATTTGGCCAGAGCTAGGACCCTAATATATGCTACCCAACCAGTCAGGATAAACCTGGGAACACAAACATTTACTGTCGGTTCCAAGCTCCACAAGACATCCAATCTCCAGATCAGAAGTCTTGCAGCCAGAGGTATTTTATGGGCGTATCCAGGACTAATATTTTATATGAAATTCATTTTAGTATTATTTGTTAAAAGAGAAGATATATATATATATATATATATATATATATATATATATATATATATATATATATATATATACACATATATATATATATATATATATATATATATATATATATATATATACATATATATATATATATATATATATATATATATACATATATATATATATATATATATAATTTTTTTTTTACTGCTAGTGTAAATATTGGATGTGATATATTTTGTTTAGTGATGAACATAGCATATATTATCTACAATACAAACCGCTCTCAACTTATAATAAGATTTAGACTTTATCTATACTATTTCAATGTATAGACTGTATAAACATATTAGCTTTCATGTTCCCATGTTGTAATTATACATTGGAATGATAATATGAAGATAATTACTCGTTATATATTTGAAACATAGCAGAGGCAAATGGAAAATCTCCATCGGGAAATTCTTTTCTAAACGTATGCCAATACATCAGTAAGCTTTCATTTCTCTAGACCCCATGAAATTGTTGCACTTTAGGAAAACTGAAATAGATATGTTAATATAATATACATATATACACTATTTTTTTCTAATTCTTAAATTATCCATTTTAATCCCCTATCAATATCTGCTGAAAATATATGATAAATTAATAGATAATCGTTTGGCTTAATAATTTCTTAATTACATTACTATTATTTTGTGAATCATATATACATACATATGTCATTTAAATTCAACGTTTACATTCACATACACTGCCTACCTGCTAAAGCTAGAAAGTCAAGTCTTCCCTACTATTTTCCTCATATCTTGATGGAGAATAAATATGTTCATACTATTCTTATGCGATAGCGAAAGCTATAGACGAGGCGGTTATTTGAAATCGGTTCGCTCGTTCCATAGGACACATTGATAATGTTACTGCTACCTGCACACCATTTCTTTTTTATTTAAGTTACATGACCCTTCACAAGTTTCTAGCTCTACCCTTGTTGCCTGCAATCTTTTATGTCAAATTCTCTAACCCCTCTTTCCCCATAATGCACCCTCGAAATGTATACTCTTTCGCTACCATTTTTTTCTAAAACTTCGCCGTTGTTCACATGTCCAGTCTATGATATTCCCATTAACTTTCTGCAGAACCACATTTCTCTTGCCTCAGGTATTTTGTTAATCTATGTCGAGATTTTCCAGCATTCTCTGCCATGTAGGGGAACCGACTTACATAATAATAAATAAACCATTCCGAGAATTCTAGAGAGCGATTGGTAAATTTATATAAATTTGTATTAAAATGATTACGTCTATAACTACGGAAAGTTAACTGTATATTATATTTGTTAAGTCAGCTATGATAATTCATACAGATTTAAATTAATACTTTACTTCTGAGAGGGGTGCTATCGCTGAGACAAATAGCTGTCAGATATTATGAATGTGTGACCAGTTATCCCCTGAGGTTTCAAAATTTAAACAAGCCTTAGTAAGAATTACATACTGGCAGACAGTTGAATAGATACGCTGACCGACGTCATGCTTATCAAGAAATGAAATATCTTAGGCACTTATATAGAATACACTGCTGATATGTGTTCTATTTCGATGGGAAATTTTATGTATTTGTCAATGATTGCTCTAATGTTGAGAATAAGGCAAAGAGTGCAAGCCGATTTCTAGATCTCAAAGATTTGATCAAGTGAAATGTGGTAGTTTTAAAAGTTGGCGAACTGATCACCTGCCACATCTCGCCAATTCTGAAACCTTTCTGATGTTGAAGGTGAAATAAATGGAAGAGTTCAATATGGTGCTTTCCATTCGAAGAATTTGACTGGCATCTACCGCTTCTGTGGACGTAACACTGGCAGGTTTATAGCTTTCAGATATTGATCGTCATATGTGAATACGGATGAAATTATAGGGAACACAGTTGGCTGGAAAACGTTGGCTAGAGATCGCAGAAATGAAAGAATGTATAACAAGACAATGAATATGTGTAATAATATAAAATCGTTCATGCAAAGAATTATTTAACCTTAAACTAAAATGAACCACATATATTAATGTTATAGTTGAGATTTTCTGTATACAAAGATGTTCTAGTGTATGTGCGTATATATATATATATATATATATATATATATATATATATATATATATATATATATATATATATGTATATATATATATGTATATGTATATATATATATGTATATATATATATATATATATATATATATATATATATATATATATATATATATATATATATATATATATATATGATTGTTTGTAAATGTGTGTTTAGATTATTTTGGTAAAATAACAGATCGGTCCAGTGATACTAAAAGCTACGAAGCATGTCCGGACCAGTTCAGATAGGAAAAACTACTAAATTCAAACATGCATAAATTAGAAGAAGCTAATTATTCATATTCAGTCTCATGAATTTCGATATTTGATCACGAGATTCAGTGTTATTTCAAAGTGAAAAGACGTCTTATTAGTTCAAACACAATATTACAATATTAGAAAATTAAAGAAAGCAAACAAAAATTACAAACTAAATAGCTTATCTAATTCCACTATGAGAAAAAAAAAAGTTCAGTTGTTAAATGCTTCCATTCAGGAAATAATCGCTTTACATTGATCGACGAATTATGGTTATTCTAGAGTGAAATTCATAAAATATTCTTTAAAAGTATTTCACGAAATTTGGCTCTTCCAGTCCATTGTTACCGTTCTTTCTACTATCAATATACCTTTACTTCCAAACATTTTATTTGTTGTAGTATAGCAAGTTAACAGCGTGATTATATCATTATTTTCCATTGTAGATAAATGTGCAAAAAGTTTTGTTGCTCATTTAACAAGTGTTCAAATCATGTAGTGTTTGATATCGGGTATAGATATTTGTTGCATTAAAAACGTAATTAAATACCATTGAAAGCTAATAGTATTTATTAAAATAAAAAAAAAATAATTTAAATATTTTAAAGAAAATTAAAAAAGAAACAATGATTAAAAGAAAAGAGAATACTTGGACGATTAGAGAAATACATAACACATTTTAAATGTTAATTGTTACAGTAAACAAAGTACTTAAAAGCTTTATATAACAACAACCTAACAATATATTACTATTTATTTTGATTGTGTGCAACTGAGCCTTTTCATTTTGGAACAAATATTCAACTAAGTATGCTATGATTTTGAATATATATTATCAGCTCGGTTCCTGCAGCAGTTCAATACCTATAATCGAAGATCATGAAAAACTTAGTGAATTTGAACATTAAGATCCTATTTTGTAAATTCTGTATTGTTTAGATAATCTTAGTAGATAACTGTACGTGGAACAAAATCTTAGTAGATAACTGTACGTGGAAAAAAATCGTTTGTAGTGGATTCTATCTCCACTTTTGCGCGAATAAATTATTTTCGCGGCAGACCTAGCAATCAGCATTGTAGGAGGACATCTATCAAGATTTTCCAAAAAAATCTACGTACATGTAGACAGTCCTCTTCTAAAGTATGTACATGAAAGCTTGAATAGTTCCACAACTAATTTAGTATGTATGAATGTTGTAATGGGCTTACGGCTACATCATATTGAAACACCAGTTCCGTAGGTTTAACGAAATTAGGCAAAGTCAAACCTGGGCAGTAGCAAGATTGGTGATCGCTTTGGAATATCAGGTGTTTTAAGCTTGTGTGTGCGGTTGGTATAATGGATAATGACTTGGAAATATTAATCGCAGAGACAATATCTCCGCAAAACTTGTATATAAAAATAAAATTAAATTGCATACTAGTTATTTAGATTTCGGCATTAATAAAGCATACAGGTTGATGTGACACTAAACAAAAAAAATAAACAAAAAACAAAAACAAAACGGTAATGTTATTTTGTCTCAAAGGTAACATCATATTTCTAACCACTTTAGTGCTTTGGTTATATCACTTACATTATTGTGCTAATGTGGTCAGTTGTTTGTGTAACAGCATCGAACTTCCCTAATGCAGTCTAGATATGAACTAACCATCACAGCGGTATCGTCAAGAAAATTTAATGTTGTTAACATAGATGTTCTGTTAATGAAATATTAATATATTTGAATGTTAAATGAACTGTATCATCAGTTATTGAAACATGTGCAACGACTAAATTTTAAATTGAACACAAGATTACTGATTCAACCGAATTACCTGCATTGTAAAATTTAAACAATTTTTCCGCATCGAAAAAATGTTGTCATGGCTACCAGTTCCACTAGAAATAAATAATGAGATTACACACACAGAAACATAATTAACACAAACACACACAGACACACAGACACACACACACACACACATATATATATCTATATATAATTATATATATATGTATATGATTATATATATATATATATATATATATATATATATATATATATATATATATATATATATATAAATGCAAGTGTGTGGTTCTTCCATTAAATAAGGAAGACAAGAAAGATCTGATTAATTTTTTTATTTATTTTTTCCAGCATCCATCTTTACTTATACAAAGCGAACAAAAAAGTGAGTAAAGAAATGTTCTATATTGTTCAAAACGATCCTGATTCGGTTTGGTTATTGATGTTAGTTTTTCCTCATGTTTCGACTGTTTAATTCTTAAGTTATTATTAAATGTATTCAGAGAACGATATATATATATATATATATATATATATATATATATATATATATATATATATATATACCACATATATACGGTAAATTGTGTATATATATATATATATATATATATATATATATATGAATATATATCTATATATATATGTGTGTAATGTATATTGTACATATATATATATTATATATATATATGGTATATATATATATGTTTATATATGTATGGCATATATATATGGTATATATATATATGCGTAAGGTATATATATATTATATTATATATATACATATATATATATATTATATCGTATATATATGCTATATATATGGTATATATATGGTATATTTATATTTAAAAATACATATATATATATATATATATATATATATATATATATATATATATATATATATATATATGGTATATATATGTATATATATATATACACCGTATATATATTTATATATATATATATATATATATATATATATATATATATATATATATATGTATAGAATTATTTATTCGAAAATTATAACATAAATATATTATAATATCACTACAAATACCTGTGACATGTGTGCGCTCGTGCGTGCCTGTTAATATTCTAATCTGTTGATATGATTCTATATTCTGCAAATGGATGGTAAGATCATATGATATTCACTTTTATAAAAAGAATAAATACTAATATCCGCTATGCGATTTATAAATTGTCGTTTTATTTACGTAAAAATGAAAATAACACTTACACTTCATTTTAAATGGTATATTTACAAAAAGTTACACAAAGAATATCTCTTCTGGGCGGTCTTCTTGATTAAGGTGAACTATGCTCTCATAATCCTTGCCTTCAGATCACTTCTGGTGTTACAAATAGCTGTGTTTATTTCTCACTTTACTCTGCACCACATATTATAATCAAAGGCGTTGCAGTCTGGGGAGTTAGGTGGCTAGATCTAAGGGGTGATGCTATTCTAAAAATTGATAACTATGTTTGTGTTTTTTCTGTTTGTGTGCGTATTATGTTATCTTTTTGCAGTTTCCAGACGTAGAGATTCCCAGCATCCACCTTCTTGGCCCAAGACAGCACGACCTCCTCAAGTCCTCCGGGTTGATTCGCAGGCCGTTTGCGAAAATGAATGGATGCATAGCGTTGTCATCACTAGTCATCATTCGAACGACCTTCGTAATCTTCATTAGCCTCATCCGACTCCTACCAAATCCTCAAAACTATCCTCAGATTAACACCCTAACAATGTGAAATATTCGTATGGATGCTTCCGGCATGAATGCCAATTTGCAAATTTCGGTCCGAGTCAATTGCGTCCTGGTGCTCATTTTCTCAGAGACGGTGCCCAACTGACCCTACTATACTATGTAGTTAAAAAATCAACGAGAATGAAAGCACATACGCGAAATGAAATATATAATATCTCGACAGTTGACACATCGCACCTTGTATTTACTAAGAGTTGCGTAGTTATGGCCTAAGGCCGCTGGTATGGAGCACCAAGTGAGGAGTGAACTGATTGATATATCGTATTGAAATATAACATGCTTCACCTCACCGTATCTCGAAGTACCCAAAGATGATTAAATACTACAATATCTCCGTGTGCGCCGCATAACTGTTACATCTTTTGCCCTATCTCCATGTGTTATGGTGATTTTCTAACAGTAGATTAATTGTGCCATAAGATCGAATGTATGGAGCAGCCAGTGAGCATCTGACTCATTACTCAGTCGTAATTGTTCTAGCAAAACCAGCTTGCTAACAACTGGACTACGTCAATGTACCTACTTCACGTATTTTGGTCATTATTTTCTTTTGCTCAGGAAGCTTGCACAAGGGAAAAATCAAAATTCTACCATGTCTTGACACTTGCTAATATTCCCTAATTAAAAGCATGTCCAACATATAAGTAAGATTATTGGAAACGCATAATTATATATAGCATTTTTCTGTTTTGCTTTGGTGCGACATTAATTTTTTTATCCAGAATTAGTATTCAGAGCGTGTAAGCAAAGATGAGGTCTTGTGTGGGATGCAAAGGAGTAGGAGGCTTTTACTTAACATTAGAAAGAGGCAGCTAAAGTGTCTGGGACACTTAATGAGAAAGGAGGGCCCGGAGAATCTGATACTCACTGGTCGAATAGAGGGAAGGAAAGACAAGATAAAGCAATGCATGTCATACCTGGCGGGCTTAAGTAATGTCTTGGAGAGATGGCAGAGGGACGAAACTTATTGAGAGGTATAAAAGATAGGGGGAAGTGGCAAGCCATGATTGCTTACGTCTTGAAAGGACATGGCACATAAAAAAATACACCCAGTTCCAAACGCTTCTGTGCTAAAATGTTTAAGTTTTCTAACTGCTGAAACTAGATTGAACTATTAAGCAGACAAGGATTAGAGTAACGCGAAAGAGAACGTGGAAGAGGATATGAAATGATGAGAATATACAAAGAAAGAACGCTATAGATAAAGGTAAATAAACCAGATAAATTATAAATATTTATAACTATAGAG
>OZ038475.1:22888304-22900804 GCA_964036315.1 Acanthosepion esculentum | reverse complement strand
AAAATTTCATGTTTACATAATGGGTAAATATTTATGCTGTATTTGGTACAGAAATAACTTCTTGCATATTTAAGCGGACTTTGAAATATTTTAAAGTACTTATAGTATTCTCTAAACATTATATATAGTATATATACATTAAAAACATTCTAAGAGTGTCTAGCGGAAATACGGGCGGCCATGATGTGACAGTTGCTATAATCCAGAGAAATTCAATTGCCATAATTTGCCAAATGTCTTTCTCTTAGGTCAAGAAATCAAATTTAATGAAGACTTATAAAACTGGCAATTGTTAAACATGAAGTTGACAGTTGTACTCAAATTTGCCTGGTGTGCTGAAAACAGGATTTGATCTCTTTAATATATTTGTATTAAATATCCCCCCTATCTGATGTAAAAAACGAGAGTTCGTCAGTCACAATTCTCTCCAAAATCTACAAGCTAATTCTGAAAGGATATGTGAAAATTGAAAGATCTGACGTGGAAGTCACATTTGGCAATATTATATTTTTACTTTTCGGGATAATATATTACCTATTTTCTCGATATTCACACGTCGATTTGTATTGTCCGCTTTCTGGGCCTTTTATATTCACAGAAAATTAATGGCGTGTTTCTATATAGAAACATTTCTATTCGCTTATATGCGAACTTCTTTTGCGATTTCATTATTTTAATGTTGTCTCACGAATCTTTGGCCAACGTCAATGTTTATCTCATGCTTGTCAAAGTTCATTTTGGCGTATGTTGGGGCCGAATAATGTAATTTTTAATGAGATTAATTAGTAATGTATTCGCCAATATATGTATTTACTGAGAATAAATACCACCATCATATTTGGGAATGAAAGTCAAAAATGATGTATTTTTGCTAATATTTCCGTTTTACTGACTTGCTTGGCGAAGAGGGGAGAAACTCGCTGTATCTTCATGATATAAAATATTTTCTACTTGGAATATTCGCCGAATTATACCTCGATTATACACTCATCTTATTTCCTACAGCCACATTTATAAAATATTTATAGTAAGACATCAATCATTTATATAAGTAGTGTATATTTTAAAAAGAAGTTTGTAGCAATGAGAAAATACAGAAAATGCTATATAGCATTCGATTTCTATGACGGAAATATAAAATAATTTATCTCAACTGTTTAGAATAATTTCGCTACATTCAATAATGGTACTTTGCATGGCTGTAAAGGTTATATACAAAAGTTGAACAAATCCTTATCAGGTATATGAGTAATTTTCCAGCAACTTAATAATTATAATCTCATACAATTTTCTCGTTTATTAATTCTATTTTTGTAGTACAAGATATCACTGTTGATATAGTGAAATCACAGGATTTAATTTCATGAAATTATGCAGAATTCCTGGCATTTATTTCAATAGCTCTAATGAATAAATGGAAGCACATAGTAGATAATATATGACCAAAGACGAATACAAAATGTATGCTATATGATGCATGGATAGACCAAGTAGACCGTAACAAAATAATTTTGTTTGGTCAGATTTTGGGAAGTGTATTAGGACGAGAATTTTACCAAATAAACTTGTATTCCGCATCAGAAATATGAATCAGTTTCTGAATTTTTTTATTTATTTCTCCATTTCACAATATTTTGTCCGTTACTTTCGAAACGAAGGTGATATTTTCTGAAGATGTACGGTAGGAATATCTATGTAATTACTGTAGGGAGAATGTGTTACGCCCGTCGTCCAAATGTAATGTGTCAGATTTGGAATGCTGCGCTAGTAACATTGGTTAAAGGAAAACCCCGGAGATTAAACATGTACATTTCAGGTAAGAAAGCACGAATATAAAGCACTAGACAATTTTATCCATATTCATTGAGACGAACAGAAGAAAAAACCAGTTGGGTATCATGAGATGATTGAAACTATAGAACACATTAGAAGGAACATTTCTATGGCTGAAGTGAATAAAATAACATTGACATACACAATGAATTATACGCACGAGCGCGCACACACGTGTGTGCATGTTTGTGTATATCTATCTCTATCTATAAAAGGCAGGATATATGTGTGTGTGTCTGTGTGTGTGTCTCTGTGTGTGTAACGAATGCACGGCCGCAATTTTCGACGGATTTGCACCAAGATTTACATGCACATGCTCCAAGTGAATGAAAAGGCCAAGACCGACTTTGCACTTCCCAACACCCATCTATAGTGGAAACATCGATTTTTTCATACTTCTACGGCAGTTTTCATGTAGTTTGCGGCCATTTTCTACTGGCCAGAGTGAGAGTCTATAGCTGGCTGCCACGAATAGGCAGGAAGATTCTATTGGCCAGCATGAGAGCAAACAGCTGACTGGCACGAATGTTAACTAGCATGCTGGCATGCAAAAAAAATCGATAGCTGAATTCGTCACAAGTAGGAAAAATTTAAATCTGCATGACACTTTACTCCGATTGGCTCATTCGCTTGCTTAAACTCAACGTTGATTCTGATTCCGCAGAACTGTGTTGGGTGTGAAAAAGGAATTTGTTGTTAATATTCTTTTTTTCATTCGTTTTTGTCCAGTTACGATTCCTTTTTTAAAGCTGATCGTTTTGTGTTCATTTTGTTTAGTTATTTTTTTCGTAACAGATTTAATGTTGAGTATAGAGCTTAGAAAAAATTCGCAGTGTGATATAGGCAAGAAGTAAGGCATGTAGCAACATCAGCACGGCAAAGGGCACTCCTTTAAAGGCAAGGAAGAGCAAAGATATTTTAAGTCAAGTGATAGCGATTGCTGTATGAGTCGTACGGGCCATGCTGCTAGTAAGATTTAAGAATATAATAGTTCAAAAGTAAAGCAGATATTGTCATAAATACTAAACCTATTGAATTAAAATTAATATTAAAAAAGAGCATTGATAACATTATGCACAGAAAGATCACTTTAATGAAATTATCAATTTATGATATTGTTTCCCTGACTTCGAAATTTCTTGGAATCGTCTATTCTTCAAGGAGTCTGTTGTTTAAATAAATATATTTCCATCTTTTTATCAATTTCGTCAATTGTTTCGCGTCTTTCTTAATCAGTTCTTTACACGCGCACGTCCATGTGTCTGACGTTTTCTACACGCGCACGTCCATGTGTCTGACGTTTTCTACACGCGCACGTCCATGTGTCTGACGTTTTCTACACGCGCACGTCCATGTGTCTGACGTTTTCTACACGCGCACGTCCATGTGTCTGACGTTTTCTACACGCGCACGTCCATGTGTCTGACGTTTTCTACACGCGCACGTCCATGTGTCTGACGTTTTCTACACGCGCACATACATGTGTCTGACGTTTTCTACACGCTCATGTTCATGGATATTTGCTTTTCTCTACGTGCTCCTTGGTAATTGTCTTAATTCTTACAACTGTAAACTTTTCTTCCGAATTAGAATTTTTAAAATTTATGTTATGCTATATTACTAATTTAATTATAATCTTTATTAATTTATGTTATATAATTAATTAAATTATATTTTATTTTGTATTATGTTACATTATTATTAAAGTAACAAAATAAATATTTGTTTCGGGACAAGTCGGTATTACGATCATTTGCATAACGGTGAATGTAAAGTTACATCGTTTTAGTTACAACAACTCCATCGCCACGCTAAACGAGTACAACCTGAAAAGACATTATAAAACGAACTGTATTAAGATAAATATGAATGCCCAATGTGCGTTTCAAAACTGAATGAATTGAAAGCAAAGTTGACACAGCAACATACATTTGTTGCGAAAATTCAGAAACAGAATATCGCTTACGTTATTGCAAATTATGAAATCAGTCGAATGATAGCCATTAGTGGGAAATTTTACATTGAATGAGAGTTCGTATAGCAATGCTTTGTACAAACAGCTAGCATTGTATATCCAGAGAAAGCAGACTTATCCAAAGACATTTCATGAATCAGGAACACCGTTGCGGAACGGATAGATGAAATGTTAGGTGATTAGAAAAAAACAAAAACATTGAAGGCTGTATCATCAAGGTTTGAACATTTTTATATTGCTATTGGTGAAACCCTTGAAGTCACTGGAAGAGCACAGCTTAAATTCACTGTCACCGGTGACAGTGAATTTAATATTTATGAAGGACGGATTGAACTCGTCCCCAGCATGACATTACATCAAGCCGGTACATATTTGAGAGTTGAGCAGGTTCTACATGAATATACTTTCCATTTGAGTAAACTTGCATGTTTATCTACTTATGTTGCTGCGAATATGGTTCAGCAAAAAAAAAATAATGGTGATGCTGATAAGGTAAAATGAAACTAGGAAACTTGCATCCAGATTCATCATTTGCCCATTTTTACTGCATTATTCCGAAGAAAAAGTTTGTGTTCAGAGATTTTAAAATTCGATCAACTGGTTTCCTTGGGCACAAAGACAGTGAACTATATCAGAGGCATGCTCTCAGTCACAGGCATTTCAGTAATTTGTTGGAAGATATAGATAATCGGTTAACTGATGTTTCATTCTATAGAGAAGTCCGCTGGTTGTCATGTCACAAAGTGCTGAAAAGATTCTATTTGTTGAGACAAGAAATAATTACGTTTTTAAAAGGAAATATCAAAATACAGATGAAATAAATGACGACAGTTGGATACAAGATCTGGCTTTTGCTGTATATATTACTGCAAAATTAACTGCTCTTATTTTGAAAGTACATGTTAAAAACTAACTTATCACGTATGTGTATGATGATATCAATTGTATCATTACAAAACTGAGCTCATGGAATTCCCAGTTACTAAATGAATATTCTGTTCATTTCCCTACGTGCAAAGAGCAAATAAACGCTGCCTATACAAAGAATGTATTTAGCTTTTTTAAGTATGACTGTCAGATAGAATTGTTGTCAAAGGAATTTCAGAAAATATTTGATTTCTCATCTTTTGATCATCAGTTTGGATTATTCTCAACAACATTCACCTTTGATGTTGCCAAGACAGTATAGAACCTGCAGATGGAATTATTAAAAATGAAATCGAATTTTAAAGCGATGTATTTTGAAGTAGGAATATCTGGGTTCTTTTAATAGATTCCTGAAATATTTAAAAACTTGAGAAGATTTAGCTCAAAGATTAGGTCAATGTCTGGTTTTGTCGATGTGTGTAAACAAATATTTTCTTTCGGGAAAGCAAGAGAAACTTCACAGAGAACAAGGATAAATGATCAACATTTGTCATCCCTGATCAAAGCTGAAACTGGACAGACTTTTAAGACAAACATACCAAAAATCTTCAGCAAAATGAGTTGTCAAGCCTCGCCAGAAAAAAAAAAACTCTGATTGAATAAGGGCAAATAAATGTCTATTTAGTTTATTTAAATTATTCGGACTGTTATCTTCATCTTCATTGCCGTATACACAAATATTCGGCCGTTGTACCCTCCGGTGTTCTTCAGGTGATTTGAATTCCAAAGTACTAAAATAAAACACGAAAATATAATTAGAAACAAAAAAAAGAAATAACTGAATGTTATCTAATATCGCAATCTAGTTACAGATGAAGAAGAGACTTGAAGCAACATAAATGCGATACTACTGAAGTTTCAACAAAAAGATAATAACAATTTAATGGAACGAACATATGAGTAATGACTAAGTTTTAAGGAAAATCGGAGCAAAAACGAAATCACACTTATACACAACATCAGGAAGGGGCAGTTAAAATTTCTAGGGTACATCAAGAGGAAATAGGACTTGGAAAGTTTGATAATCATAGACTGAAGGCAAGAGCCGCAGAGGAATCTGCGCTTAACGAGCGTGTGGAAATGACTGAGAATGTTATAGGAGAATCATCAAAAACACAACATGTTTTAAATGCTACGAAGGAATACGGCACATTGAAGCCGATCGGTGTCGAGTTTGATGCCAATGGGACTTCCAAATTAGTGGAACGCATTTTAGTCTTACATGAAATAAACACTCATGTACTGCACCAGGAACCCTTTTTAGTCATGTTATATTTAAGTGTATTCCAACATCATAGGCCATAAATGTACGTTTACTTCAAAGCTGTAAAAACTAACACGAAAAACTCCCCACTTTTGGTATCGTAACAGGTTTTCTCTCTATAGATTTTAAAGCAAACATCCTATCGTCAAAATCTGTCAGCGTTGAAGTTTGTAACAGATGCACTGAGTTTGTTTTGTCTGCGATAGTGTCCCATATCTTTAGAGGAATGTTTGTTTTCTTTTCCAGAGATAACTGAGAGGCAATATCATAGATTATGTAGACTTGGCTACTAAATTATTTACAACGGATTCGCGCAACTCCATTATATTATAATTGCCATTTTATAATGAGATCATTCTACTGATAAAATGCCACATGCTATTTACATTTTTTTTATTTAAGGCAGGGAATCGAAATGCTGATCAATCTATTCAAAAGCAACCGAATAAGATTTTAAAACATAGCGCTAAAAAGTAATAATTATCCAAATGCTCTGTTGTGGGGCTCTCCCCGTTTACACAAGATGGACTCGTCTAAAGTATACTTATTGTGACAGAGTGAAGATACCTTGAGAGCATCGGGTGTTTACAAAGAGACACGTTGAGATAAGGTTGAGTTACGTAGAGTCCACAGAGAGAGAGATAATTACGGCTTCCCTTACAGAGACTTGTACATATACTTTCTAATAACCCGTATTCCTGGACTACTAATCTTCATTTCAAGTTTGTATTATTACGTTCAATACACTTATTTTCCTATTTCAGTTACTGGCGTTGTTTATTTATTTGTGCAGGATTCCCTCCTCGGAATCCACAACATGCTCCTTTCAAATAATTGACCAAATTTAACGATTTAAGATTTTTTCCAAACACTATATAAAATCAAATTGATGACCTACGTTCAGGAAGAGAATAATATTACCTATGACAAAATTATACAAAAGTTATACTAGCTTAATATGGAAGTTTATTGATCGCTCCCACAAAACTCTAAATATCTTTAAAAGTTTATATTGATGTTCAGGTGGTAAATTGATTAACGCCCTGCAATGATAAACGAGAGAGCCGTGTTCGAAATTCTTGCATTTACTGAGCAGCAAATTCCCTTGAGTCTGCATGCATGTCTTGTGCCACAGCTGTTAGCTAAATCGTAGACTAGTCTCGCTCGCCATGTTGGCAATCACTATTTTGAATTTAATGCCGTTTGTGATCCTGTGACTAATTTACTAAATATTATTTAGCCAAGAATAGCCTCCAGGAGTCAACGCTGACAGGTTTTTAATCTGAAGGCCTTCATCAGTTCAAGTTGGTCTATGGCAGAATCTAAAAGAACAGATCTTTTGCAATGAACAGCAACATAAGAATGGATTAATACTGGGCAATGCATGATACCTACTTATTCCGAATACTTTAGAAACTGCAGTAATGCACAGTCTAGCGTCTTGTTTTTCGTGATGTATACAGAACCACATTTTATATGGCATATGGGGGCGTCTTGACGAACGTCCTATTTACGTAGTCGTTTAAATTCCTGTTTCTGATACGTATCTATATTTCTGAAACTTTTCGATTTATTTACGTTAGTTATATAAATTTTAGTAACTAATTACGTTCGTTATATAAATGTTCGTAGCTACGAAAGCGTTGCCATAAAACCAAACTTAGAAAACTCTAAAAATAGAAATAATAATATGTACCAAATATTAACAATTATTAAATTTCTTTAGGGTTTTAATTTAGTTGACATATGTAACAGCTCATTGTTGTTGCCAGACATTCATGAGCACTTTTGCGTTCCTATATATCATTTATATTAACATTAAATCACTGTTGTTTTTACTGAATAACTTCAGCATATTGCAATGTTTTTTAAAACGAATATACTTTATTTGCCTCTCAAATGGAGAAGGACTCTAAAATTATCCTTATAAACTTGACTTTATAAAATCCGTTACTTGACGTAAATTCATCTACAAGAAAAAATCTCCCAAATCGCAAAAACTATGTAATATCTGATAAATTCAAATATTTCCGACAAATATTTGTTTTTTTATTAGTTATTTATATCGCCACCTTCTATCTGCTAACAAGCCACAAATGAATTTATGCATCAGTATAAAACGTGCCTTGCTGAAAAATAAATGTTGAAGAGATCAAAGGACTCTAATCAAAATTCTATTCTTCCAGATTCAGGTTGGATTCTGCAGTTGATCAAATTAGAGCATGTAAATATGCTACTACTTTGTAGTACAAACCTTAAAAACGTTGACCTATTTGTTATACATTTGCCATGTTCGCAATATTTATTTGGAAACAGTATTTGAATAATCAAGTTCGTAATGTTAGAAGTTTTTCTTTGTTTGCCTTTTTGAACTGAGATCAAAAATGTGTCACGGAAATAAGAAGTCGCCTCGGGATAGTGAAGATAACTTGCAAAAGTTTTTAAAAAAAGAAGAAACAGAAAAAAATTATTTGGGAAAATAGAAATGCAGCAAATATAAATGAAAATAATCAGCACATACACAAACAAGTAAAAATACGTAAGTATAAACTCGCACACGAGTACAAACGCCTAACCTTTAATCAGAAATATTTAAAACAAATTAAAGCCACCATATAAACTGACACGATACTGAAAAATATCAGCTCATCATTGTAAAAAGTGGTCCATCCCACATAAGCAATTGAGCAAATACGAGTTGAAAAGATGTCAGCACAATACAAATCAAACAATCTACAAGGAACATACATCACTTAATAATCAACACTCAAAATATGAAAATAGATAACACAATTCCCAATAAGTGAAAGAATCACATTAACACGAAGATGTCAAATTATACCAAACTATACATAGAGAGGAAAATGTTAAGTAGTAGCAATAGAACAGCCAATAGACCTGAAGAGGGAAGTCATTACAAAAATGCGCTCCCGAAACTTCGAAGACGACATGACTGAAATAAAAACACTCAGTTACTTGACAAGTCACTCCACTTTAATTCTATTAACGCCCTATCCTTACCTTTTGATATCGATCACTTTAAGACAAAGACTGACTGCCTAAAATGCCTTTCCTCCAGTAAGCTACGGAAAAGAATAAGCAATGTTGTCACTTACCATTCTTACAATATATATATATATATATATATATATATATATATATATATATATATATATATAAAACAGTTGAAACCTAACCTGAACAAAATAAACTATGAAATCTCCACAAATATCCTTAAATGCCTATAATTAGTAACAGAAGCCATTGGTGCATACCAACGGCCTTCCATACTCAATACTCATCGGATTCACTCTCGCGTGGTCATGTGTGACGTCATGAGCTGTGCTGCGATTTTCGCTTTCAGCGTCTTATATGCACGTGTTTATCGTTGCTTGGAAATCATCCATGTAAACAAAAACAGACTATCATCAATTTCTTGTTCGTCTTAATATATTGTGTAATTGTCATCTTCGATAATGGCTTATGTAAGCCGAAAGCTTAGATTGGATTAAAAAATATGTATCAATATTGTGATTTTCTTTCATTGTTTAATGATAATGTTATTAAGCTTATCAGACGATATGAAAAGAACTTACATAAAATATATAGACAACACTTATCTATATTATTTAATGAAACATGTATGAATATATATATATATATATATATATATGTATATATATATATATATATATATATATATATATATATATATATATATATATATATATATATATATATATATGTATTTAAGCTTATCACCCCAAGCAAGGCTGGAAGCCACGAGCACGCAAGGGGTCACAGAAGGTTTGGAGGAAGAGCAGATAGGAGTGGTAACGGAGAGGATGTGAAGAAAGATAGTGGATCTATCAAAGCAAGGGGGTTACAGAAGATTTGGAGCGAGAGCAGATAGGAATTAAAGGTGAAAGGATGTGGAGAAGGGAAGTGGATAGATCAAGGCAACTGGAGATGTCGATTGACGTTACACTTAAATAGATGGAGATTGTATTTGTCAGGGAAACTGGAATATATGTGTATATATATATATATATATATATATATATATATATATATATATATATATATATTAGTCATTTTTCACCGCTAGTGATTGGATTAGAGGTTTAGAAACATAATATGATAAGGAAGTAATCAAATTGCATGTATATATATTGTTTGTGTTAGAAATATGAAAAGAATTTCGGTAAGTGGGATAATAATTTTTACTCTCTTTTGAGGGAAATTTAAATAAGATTAAATACTAAGACTATAGAAATATTGGACGGATAAAAACAGACAAGACGGCTGAAAGTCCGACAAGAGGGACATATTGTTATCGTCTTGGTTTGAGGGAAAATTAAATGAAGGGATATTAGTATTTTGATCAAGGTTTGATTCGCTGAAAATAAACATTAAATTAGATAATTTTTTTCTTTTTTCTGAAAACATTATTTTTATAGACATTTCTGAAGTAAGTTCAATTTTCTTAAATATTACGTAGTTTAGAATATTATTGATAATTAATTTTTTATTTAAATTTATATACAAATGTGAGTTATTTGAGAAAATAAAACTACAAAATAAACATAACTTAGCTGAAAAAAGAATCGAAAATGTTCTCAACATGTGTGTGTGTATGTGTGTGTGATCGGATGTTTATAAGTTTCCATATTTTTCATCAGATTCGATGATATTTTTTTGTTTAATATATAATTCTTCAGTGCCGGTTTTGAATCAAAATTGTTAGCGAAAATGGATCTCCACTACTTCCTGTCTGTTATAACTCTCAGAAAAATTTTACTATTTACAAACTGTTCTTGGATATATATATATATTTCATAAAAACTGTAATAAAATAAATCCCTTAAATTATTACAATAATACCATTTATTATTATGCAGTTAAATGTATATTATTAATTATCTACAGTTGCGGCCAAAATGTTCAGAACGGCATTGTTTTCGTCAGAAAAGTAGGTATAAGTTTTTATCAAAGAAGTTTTATATTCTATAATTTTCACAGACAATAAATACGATATTAATTGTTTTTGTCTGACATTTTGGTGTAATTTGGGAGGGGAAATACAAACGTTATGGATGATTTAGTGATTTACTGCAAAACCCATGTCGGCCGAAATGATCAGAACGGTTGACAAAATTAAAAAATAATCAAAAATGACAGAGAATACTGGAATTATTTAATATTTAGTGTGAAGCCCTTTAGCTTCCATCACACTTTGACATCTTCGAATGCATGAGGAAATTAAATGTTCAATTTCTTGCTGGATGATCTTATTCCATTCTTCCTGAATGTCATTCCACAATTTCCCCTCTGTGTTAGGATTTCTGGCTTTCGAACATTCTCCTAGAATATTCCACACATTTTCAATAGGATTGAGATCCGGGCTTTGAGCAGGCCAATCTATAACAGTAACCTTTTCAGCCTTGAGGAGGGTCATGACCACCTTAGCCTTGTGTCATGGGGCATTGTCCTGCTTGAATATGGGTGGTCGGTTAGTTGAATATCTCAGCACAGGCAAGACATGATCTTTTACAAGTTGTTTATAAACTCCTGCATTTACCTTTGCATGTAATCGCACCAAAAGGCCTAAACCATCTCCAGATATCATCCCCCAAACCATGACATTTCCTCCACCGAATTTAACACTAGCCTTAAGGCATTTAGACAACAATTTTTCACCTACTTTTCGACGAACGTACCTTTTCCATCTGGGCCAAATAACATAAAATTAGATTCATCACTGAAATGCACCGTTTGCCATTTTTTTGAGCCCACAACACATGTTCGTTTGCAAAGGTAAGACGACACTTTTTATTCATCTTGCTGATCAGTGACTTCACTGAAGGTGCTCTTGATTGTCGGTCATGTTCAACTAAACGACGAGACACAGTTTTTCGAGATAAAGTTATCTTCAGTACAATGCTCATTTCCCGAGAAACAGCAACAGCAGCAGTTTTAAATCTGTCCCTTTTAATCAACTTTACCATAGCACGATCTTCTCTCTTGGTCGTTTTTCTTGGCCTACCTGTAGACTTTCTTGCTTCACATAAACCACAATCATCGTAGACTTTAAGAATACCGTGAACAACATTTTTGACTTGTTAACAATCTTTGCAATTGACCCAATACTGAAATTATCCTTCTTTCGAAGCCTAATAATCTGCTGACGAAGTGGTAACGGAGTAAGTGGCATTATATTAACAAAGTACACTACAGATTTTCTTACTAATGTTTAGTAAACGAACCGTCACGTAAATAAAATTAAAAAATAGAGTTCGGCGGTTAAATATACTAAAACACGGAGTAAAAGCAACCGTTCTGATCATTTTGACCGCCATGGGTATTGCACTAAATCACTAAATCATCCATAACTTTTGTATTATCCTCTCAAATTACACTAAAATCTCAGACAATAACAAATAATATCGTTTTTTATTGTCTGGGAAAATTATAGAATAAAAACAACTTTTATAAAAACTT
>OZ038475.1:22863304-22883304 GCA_964036315.1 Acanthosepion esculentum | reverse complement strand
CACAGTCAATGTCCGATTTGGTCCGGTGATTCTACTCGGAGTGATGTCAAGTACTGTCCGATTGAATCTTTTCCTCTTCTCTACTTGTCTCTATACTGTCTACTTTCAATCATCTGGCTAGATTTCCGTTGCCAAAGCGTCTTTGCTGTATGTCTGCCAAAATTGTCAATGTACACTTGTTTTGATCTATACGCTTGTATGAAAACGTGTTGCTAGGGCAGTTGACTGGTCATCATACTATAAATATGTGTGCATTAAATACAGAGACATTGCCAGAGCCTTTCAGTATATCACCGTGGTTTTTCCCCGTTTGTATTCAGATCTATCTCAATTTTTCCCTTGATCCTATATAGACATCGTCCGACAGCAGCGAGTTTGCTTCCGCGATATATTATGTTATGGTTAAGCTGACTAAATGTAATCTCCCTCTCCTTCTTTCAGGTTCTTATAATTGCCATTAGTCTTGTCGATTTCGCCAATGATTAATCAGTTCTTTCTCTTTTTTCCTGGTGACTTGGCATCCGCTGGATATCTTTTACTAGAGAGTCAATGTTACAAATATATTAAGTCTATTTGTATATGATTTACGTCAGCGTTTTTATTCATGAAGGTTGAGGTCATTTTTATGTATTGTATTAATAAATGTGCAATAATCTCATGGCTGTTCAAAAGGGCTCATTTGTTTCGCAGTTAATTATCACGGTTTGTCTATGCCACGATATTAGAAAATATGAATTATTTCGATTGCTTCATCGGCTCGTTTCTGTTTTCAGAAAGAATGGTTAGTAGGAAAATTAAAAAAAGAGATATTGGTAAAGAAAAAATAATGTAGAAGCAATAGCACGATGGAAAGAGACGAAATGGTATGAATGAAAATGGGAATGGAAGACGAAAGAAAGTATGATGGAATAAATGAGAAAACGAATGAGATAACAAAGAAATAAAAGAAAGATGGAATGAAAGTAAGAGCGAATGAAGCCAAAATTAAAATGAAAAGATATGGAGTGAAAAAAAGAAACATGAATGAAAAGACACATGCATTCACATATCTCTCAAATCAACGAGAAAGAAACCTATCGCAGCGGAGCAATAAAGAAGCTGCATTGCTCAAAGCCAGTTATCACTGTTCGTATATATATATGTGTATATATGTATATATATATATATATATATGTGTATATATATGTTTATGTATGTGTATATACATGTATATGTATGTGTATATATATATGTATATATGTATATATATATATATGTATATATGTATATATATATGTATATATGTATATGTATATATATGTGTATATATGTATATGTATATATATATATGTATGTATATATAGTGAAATTCCCAGATCAAAAAAAAATCTGATAGAAGAGATTGATAGCATTTAGAGGGTACTAAATCAATAATATATTCAGATGTGCCTGTTGGAATGTGACCAGGAAATTTCATAGTTCCTGACTATGAAGGATGGTGACTAGAGTTGTGAAATCTTGTATGGATTGGCCTTCACCTCTTCTTATTTATATCTGCATTGTGTATCCCCAGGTAAACTGACATCTTACTGTTCAAATACGTAACTGGTAGTGACTTATTTTGAAAAGGAACAACATTTCCCATCATGCTTTTATCAAGTAGCTGCAAAAATAGGTTTTATCCCTCAAGGACATTCATACTTAGATAGTTGCGACATTAGCGGAAGACATTAGTGGGCAGCTGAATCAGGGAGGGGAAGAAAGATTACACAACGTTTGGACGTTCCGCCACTGCCCCCACCGAGAAAACATTAAACGTGTTAATCTCATGGGTATAGGTGACAGGCGACTGACTATTAATCAAGTAGACAATCCTTTTAGAATATCCCGTGAGAGATTTAGGAATATTCTGCACAATAAACTTGGCATGACAAAGGTTTCTATTCTGTCGCCGCCACGTATTCAGACGCCTGAGCGAACGCGTACCAGCTGATCACATCATTTGGAAATTTAGTACATTATATGAAGCCGATTTATTTTTAATATTCGATATTTAAAAATAAAATTATTTCTTCGCATTGTAAAGAAGTAATACTAACAATAAAAATAGGCCCCAATTTAACTTGTATTGAAGCGTTATTCTATACAATTTTAATTCGGTCTATAACTGATATTTGATCATTTTTTTTATTGACAATTTATTGGGAGTATACATCCATGGATCCTTCACCATAATGTTAGTCTTAAAACTGCTCTTCATGAGACAGTTAACGTGATTTTTTTTTTGGTATGATTTCAGGTTTTTCATTTATACTGAAGAAAATCATCCTCTATATATTTCTTGAATATAAACTTATTTTTCAATTTTCTGGCATAGGAGGGGAATATCTCTACAATAGCTGTTTTAAATATGAATGTTATTCTTGGTTATTATGAACATTAAACATTCGAAGTCATCCTTTTATCATCTTATGTATAAAGTACAGTGTATGTTTATGCGTGTGCGTGTGCGTGTACATGCAACCCCTCTGCTGCAACTGGTCCGATTTCAATATTCCATAACTCATTCAAAAGTCCTAGAAAAGTTAGGCGCAGAGGAAGATATTCGTTGTCTTCAGATTCAGGGTTGTTAGAATTTGCGAGCTTAAAAATATATATTAATATATTGTATTAGCCATTATCGTTGCGTTCATGGTTCAAGGGGAGTAACTCTTATTTCTACATTGTCTCCAAAAGCTGACTAACATTAAGCTAACTAAAATTTCAAGGTAGCTTAAAAGCCAGCCTATCTGGCGGAATTTAATCGAACTCATTTGGAGTACTCTTGGTTTGGCCATCATCACACTAGCTAGGGAGTAGATGCGATAGCCATTAATAAACTACAGATGAACTCAAAATTGATCGCTGCATTTAAGTACTGAATAAATGTTCAAGCTTACCTTTTAAATGTTCAACGATGATCCTTCTACTGCTACTTAATTTAAAGATCTTTTAATGTACGTAGATCCTTATTTGTCGTACAAACAATTATTTTTATTTCATGGGTGACAGAACAGGGGGCAATCTTTAAGACAAAATTAATATAGGGTAAACATGGAAAATATAAATTAGTTATATATTCA
Source organism: Acanthosepion esculentum (assembly GCA_964036315.1). NCBI lineage: Eukaryota > Metazoa > Mollusca > Cephalopoda > Sepiida > Sepiidae > Acanthosepion > Acanthosepion esculentum. The sequence goes on along the minus strand of OZ038475.1, from coordinate 22,880,203 downwards.
ACATTTGAAGAGTTAAAAAAACATAATAACTAATTACGTAAAACCTATGTAATGGAATTTATATGAAATATGCGAAATTAGAGCTCGATCTCCTACAAATTCTGAGACTAAAAACAGCATCTCTGCTTTATAGTAATTTAAACAATAAATGCTAAATATCTGTAGTATATATCATCTATTTCTAGGCAATATCACTATTCAGGTTAAACTAGTTTTTATATTGATTAAAAAAAGTTTATTACATTAATTAACTGTCCTTCATTTGAGTTCTTTTATTTGACGATTGTTTTGAACTGCATACCAACAATAGTTCTGTTTAGGAATATCATCTGATATAAATCAGAAAAGTGTGTAAAATTTGCATTTACTTGGCCTTAAAAATTTGGCATCTATTTGTAAAACTTTCCTTAACTATAACGTGTCAATTTATGAATGAAATTTCATTTAAAATCTTTGTTTCAAAGATTTCAAGTAGTGAATATATATTACTTTGCAAAGAGATATCGAGCGGGCGAAGCCTGCTAGTCTACAATAAATTCATTTTAATAGATATGAAGAAAAACATTTGAGTTCCTTAACGCTCTAAATAAGCACAATGACAATATTTCTTGCAGAATTAATTTTTAACTGAATATTTTCACACTTTCTCCTTAATCTTAAAACTCGATAGCGAAGCTGCTTTTGTGTATATTATATATTTGCTTACTTATCAGCAAATAACATATACTATGTTGCTTATGAAATATTTTTTATTATCCAACTTCTATATTGCATTATACATTTTCTGATTTTATCGTAAGGCCAGCATATCTATGGTGGATATCATATGTGTATATCTTTCGCTTTCCACCGTAAAGGATTTTTAATATTGCTGTTATAAATCTGTTCTGCAAAACACAACAGCCAAATAAAAGTCTCTCTCCTCATATACTCATAAATCAGATTCGACTGAACAGTCTCTTGTAGAAATACCACAAAAAACGTACAACGTTGCTAGATTTGTTATATGACACATTTTCGGATCCGACATTATGGCCAATAATATTTCTCATGGAACACTGAAGAAGCAAGATGAATAATGTCATAACGGAAATTTTAAATTTCAAAGTTGCTTACTTACAAGGACGGGATTTTTACGTAAAAGAAGTGTTATATACTGAAATTAATTTGGGATTTGATAAAGGGCAGATTTTGTTGGGCATCTTTTTGTTACATCCTGAAATATGCATATTTAAATTCAGAGTTGTTAGAAAGCTATACAGTTACATAGATTTGTCATCGACTAAATTAATAACGTTGCAGAAAGACGTCAATATAACTGATTCTTGAAATAGAAAAAATAAATAGAAAATACTCGATAGAAAATAGATAATTGTATAAATATGTGTTTATATTTTTCATGACATTTTGGTATAGGAGTATATAAGAGGGAATAGAATTTATCAAAATATCGAAAAATAATGTCTCAAAAATTAATGAAATTCGCTCCACCAAATCGAAGTCACTCAGGTGATGCATACTACATAACACATGACAGAAAAATAGCAGTAATTATTTCAAAGCTATCAACTGGACTTTACGATAGGCCAAGAATTGAGTTTCTTAATAGCTGACCTACAATAACCGTCTCGTCCAATGAGGAGACATTTTTGGCTCACATAATAATAGCATGCATCACGGGAGAGCTTTGTCCGAAGACGTAAATCGCCATTTCATATTGAACAAGCACGTAAGAGATCATGACTCTTCACAGATTATTTTCTTTATTATTTGCGTATTCTTGGAAGAAAAATTGGGATTTTTTTATTTTTTTATTTTCCACGTTTTCGAGTTGTTTCTACGTTTTTTTTTTTTGTTTTTTTTTTAATCCAGTGTAATTATTCTCTTAAGCAGCCATCGAAGATTAGAGATGTATGTCTGCACTGCTACGTAAAACATACCTTGCCTGGTATGCATAAGAGATGGATTCATAACATTCCCAAGGGTAATAGCGTGAAAAAAATACGGAACAGACAAAGCGGATCATTAAACTCGTTTCAGCAATAACTATTACGTCATTGTAAACAGTTTCGCTACGTTCACTTGCATTAACTCATTTTATTTAGTCATAAAATGCACTATTCGAAACATCATTGTAACATAATCATATATTATTTATGAATCACTTCAACATTTTGATAATAAGCACTTATTTCTACTTTTGCTAGTAATAATAATATTTAATTTTTATAATTCTTTCTTTGATCATCAGAATTATGGTAGGAGAGTTGACATTATAACTGAAACATCTTGTTTGTTTTATTATTAAATTTTCGATTTATTTCGATTTGGTTAGTGTGAGAAAGATACTTTTTCCTCTTTACAATTTTTCGGATTATTTTAATCACATAGAGAGGCTAGCAATTCTGCAAAGCTTCCTCTCATGGAATGAGTTAAAAAAGACATTCCTCGATGGCGTGAAGTACAGTGTTTTCACATGTAATTTCTATACTGTTCACCTGACTTAATTTAATTTTCGTGTATTCTAGAATCTGTAATAATCGTTGACACGCTTATTATTTCTTTGCAAAGTTGTAATCCACGTTATTTCAAACTGCCTAGTCTTACTCCTTTCATCAGATTGCATTGAACGTTTAACATGATTAAATGGTGTGAGATTTTCTATTTCTCGGCCGTCAAAGAGGGGGTTCAATACGGGAAAGATGTCAAAATCCTTCAACACTATCAAGCATTTTCTCAGAGATTTGACGCGTCACTGCATATTGTTCGTGATAAAATGATGAGAGGTGTTAGCCGAAATTATTTTGTAGGTGATGAAGAATCATCATTCGGTGTTGATATTTCTAAAGAAATCCTTGTCTGGAATGTACATGAATCCGTTTCAACAGCGACCAATGCGAGTAATGAAAACATTGATACCGTTGCAAAAGTTTGCGATAATGATGTAAACAAAGAGGCGATATTCGGTAGATGATTTTTGCTGTTTTACATAGAACAACAGACAATGATCCATTAAGAAGAGACTAACAAATAAATGTCATTACATACATGATTTGTAAGGTTTATATACATTTCCGGTAAAACAATGTAGAAGAAAATCAGCTCTCATTAAATAATCCAATTCAGGCTTACGTACGATTCTTCCATCCCATAAACTAAATTCGAGTGAATTCATACACCATCGCCTGATTTTTCAAGCATTCGTTTATTCCCACCAGTGCTTACTAGATTTTGAAAAGAAAATGCGCCAAATGAAGGCTTTTCCAAAAATCAAGAATGTATCATATTAAGATAAGGCATTGTTGTCCTATCACCTTGTAGCTATTCAAATATATCTAACTCAAATTATGTCAAATTTCGATCTTATAAAGATATAGAACGTTCCTTGCCTTAAGCGATTACGATGAATATATCTCTTCTATGTTGGAATGCCTCACCTTGTCTGCCAATGGACTTCGCTACAATTTGTTAAATGAAGAGATATAAAACACGAGTGCGCACACATGCACACGCATATATATATATATATATATATATATATATATATATATATATATATATATATATATATATATATATATATGTTTGTGTGTGTACATAAAAATAACTTACAAACACCTTGTGTTTGTGTGTGTGTGTGTGTGTGTGTGTGTGTGTGTACGTACGTACGTACGTACGTAAAATACCTTACTGGTTTCCTGTGTTTGAGACACTCCCTCGGGCAAATCAGCTTTTGCCAAATTGTGTGGCGCTCTCACACATATACACATACACTAACATTAAATCTATAAATGTTTTCTTTCCCTATTTCCCCGAGTTGCCTATCTGACAGGCTTTTCTATAGACAAAATGTGTCTCAAAATCCTCTACGCGATGAACTCATTTTGTTCAAAGTTCTATATTTTCCGGTAACTCAACATTATTGCAAAGAAAATATAATTAGTTAGAAACAACAAAATGCTTTGTTATGTTTTTGTTTTGTAATTTCATTTATTTGCTCCAGCAGTTAAGTTAAAAACAGACAATATGCTCTGCCAATATTTTTTTTTCTTTGAACCCTATTATTGCGGATATTTTATTTGTGGTTTTCTTCCTGTTCTATGATTTAATACCTCGTTCGGTTATTCGTTTGATCCTGACCCTTAATAATACAACAATAATCTTGTTTCTTTAACTTCATATATGAACTGGGATCATGACCATTCCTTTGAAACCAAACTTCAATTTGAAAACTTTGAAAGTCGTAATTATTGAAATACTTCCAAAAAGACACCGTAAAGTTGTAATTCCTTTTGACTACGGAAGCAAACCTGAATGGCAATTTGACGTGCTTCTGTAAACCTTGAAAATATTCTGAATATTTTTAAAAGTGCTGTGTCCGCTTTTTTGTGAACATTTTTAATTATTAGAAATATTATTTAAATAAGTTAGAATCAACAGTAAAAAAAAAACGAGACAGAGAGAAAGATAGAGAGAATGTGTAATTAAAATAACCATAAAACAGTTTCATTTTAGGCGAAGGAATATTAATTACCTTCGTGCACAGATAACCCAAACCAGGTTAATGAAATTGCATTATCACTGGGAAACAAGCGCCCCAGAGCGTGTCGGATCAGAACAATAGCGTTTCGTGAACATTAAGTGTGTGTCAAGTCACGCTCACGGAACAAACGGAATTTAAACCCAGGAGATATGCAACTAAATGAAAATTTCAACCTGTTGTTGTTGATGATGATGTTGATGAAGTTTATGATAGAACATCAGTTAATAAAGTTGAGTTCGTTCATATTAATCAAGAAACTGTCATCAGTTTAACGATTACCATACCGATAATTCTATACAAAATTTACAATAAAAAAAATCAAAATTTTATGTGTTTGGCTAGTGATTATAATGAGAAGTGTATACGAGTAATTTCTCAGAGGTCACATTTCAACACTAAATTCTATATCTTAAGCGTTTCTGCATGTTATATATTTCCATATTTACATTAAAATTATAAATACTTTTGGACAAATATATTCTATATCGTTAGATGTCATTAATCTCATTTAAATTAGAAAAGAAAATGTTTTCTGTCATTTTCAATCTTAACAAAGCCTTTAGGTAGATAAAATCTTAAGATATGAACAGGTGTAAAATCCCTAATTATATTTTTCTTTCTAATATAAAAAGATTGAATTGAAAATCTGATGACATCTGTTCATTTCCCAACAACTCTCCGCTAATATGATAATCACTATACGAGAAGATTATTATTATTATTATTATTATTATTATTATTATTATTATTATTATTATTATTATTATTATTATTATTACTTTATTTCCTTTAATTTCTGGTGCGAACACATTTCTTTCTGGGTCCCGCCCAGAGACCTAAGATTAGAAATGGCATGATGACATATTTCCCCGACAAAATTTATATATATATATATATATATATATATATATATATATATATATATATATATAGAGAGAGAGAGAGAGAGAGAGAGAGAGAGAGAGAGAAATAAAGCCCTTCGTAATTTGTAGGCTGTACTCGGAGAAACATTATGTTTCTGTTGTATACACTTTTCCTCTCGTGTCCCATCCAGAGGCCTAAGGTCAGTAATGGTTTAATGACATCTTTCACGGATCATTTTTAGAAAAAATAAAACAAAGATCTTGTACGATGCATGCGCTACCACGAATCAATTCAGTGTGTCTATCGGATCATTTTCCACTCAATCTGATGTCTCCAACTACAAGAATTATCGATGATTTAATGTGCCAAATGTTTTAGATTTTTACTTCAACATACATTCATTTGATTATTATCATTATTATTATTATTATTATTATTATTATTATTATTATTATTATTATTATTATATATTTTGATTTCTGGCGTTTACACATTTCTTTCCGGGTCCCGCCAAGGGGCCTAAATTTAGAAATGGCATCATGACACTTTCCACTGACAAAAACAAAAATATAGATAAAGCTCTTCGTAAAGTGTGGACTGTACTTGTTAGAACAATATTTTTGTATCTCTTTGAAGCATGCACTTCCAGGTATCCCTTCAATTAGGCTACTGGAGCCTTTTCCAAACAATCCTAGGTCTCCAACTACAACAGGAATTGTTGATGTTCCCATGTGCCACATTTTCGAGATTTATATTTCAATGTCTTTGTATTTTGACAGTTTTTTGGAATATCTTCAAAGATACATTGCAGTCTACAGGAACTGCCATATCAATAAGGAGGCACTTTTTTGTGGTCTCTAATAACAATGTCTGGGCGGTTGGCTTTGCTTGTACTTTATTATTATTATTATTATTATTATTATTATTATTATTTCCTTTCATTTCTAGTGTATACTCGTTTCTTTCTGGATCTATATTTAGCTATATTTCAACAAGCTCTGGATAATATGCTTGCAGATTGTGATTTCGCAGTAGCTTGTGTCGATGATATATTAATTAAAAGTGTATCTAATGAATAGCATATTGGACATTTGAAAAGATCCTTTGAAAAATACCAGATTATCGGTTCAAACTCAGTGAAGAATAGTGTGAATACTTTTTACCTACAATCAAGTACCTAGGAAAAATTATTGACAAAAAATTGTCGTCAAACAGATCCGTCGAGAACAAGTGCTAGTAAGAATATACCTCGTCCAACAAACATTACAAGGATACAAGCATTTCTGGGACAAGCAAATTATGATCAACGTTTTATACCTAATATGCAGAATTTGTAATCATCACTGAAGAATTGGCTTCAAAAATGGCGTAAATCGGAAATGGACATATAAGTGCCATAAAACGTTTGAAGATATCAAGAAAATAATAATGTCATATTTCTTATTAGCGCACTACGTTTCAAAAGCCGAAATCGTTATTTCTTTAGATGCTAGTGACTATGGTGTAGGAGCAATAATTCTTCATAAGTATGTAGTCTGTCACACATATTTACTACTGGCAGGAAACAAACTACAGCCAGTTCGAAAAAGAGTCATCGGCAATAATATTTACAGTGAAATAATTTAACATATTCACAGAAGAATTTTTCATTCACAGACAGATCATCGACCTCTATTCTCAATTTATCTTTTGAAAAAAGGAATTACTCCGCTTCCAGCAAATAGATTACAACGCTGGGGTACGATCTTATTCAATTACGATTTCAGCATGGAATGCCAACTATTTTAAAAATAGGACACTCTGATAGTTTATTAAGGTTGATACAAAAAAATACCTGGAATAAATAAAAATAAAAGCAAAACAAGACATGTATATTTCGAAAATAAATACAAAGAAAGTTTTTAGAAAGCAGTCGAGATTGAACGCTTACTCACTCTGTGACTGAGTACTTACGTTTGCACAAATCGCAGTAATACCTACCATATTACAAAATCGGGTGTAAAATGAATTTCATAGAGGATATTCCGGAATTTCTAGGAAAATATCTCTTATGAGAGGTTATGTACACTGGGCTAAAATGGAAGGAGATATTGAAAAATCAGTAAAAAACTGCAGTTGTTATGCTCTAGCAGTTAAATCACTTCCCACGAAATAAAAAAAATGGGCAAAGACAGATACTTCCTACACTAACTGCACATAGATTTCGCAAGTCTAATAAACGGAACACATTATATTGTGGTAGTAGATAGTTTCACGAAGTGGCCTGGAAAATGTAAATACAAAAAACAACAACCTCCATGGCTACAATGGATTTTTTACACGAATTGCTTGAAAGATATGGTGTTCCTGGCGCTATAGTCTTGAATAACGGTACACAATTTACTTTTACGAATTTAAAGACATTTATAAAATGTTCTCAATTGAACATATTACTACTCAGCCGTATCATCGAAACGGACAAGCTAAACAGTTTGTGGGTACATTAATACAGGTAAATAAAAAACAAATAATGAAAAAGTGAGTGAATAAGCACTACAAAATTCTTGAGTGTACAGGATAAGACCGAATGCCAATACATCGTCTTGCATGTCGCCGTCAGATTTGATGTCCAAGTGAAAAAATCAATCTGTCAAAAATAGAAGAGGAACCGATAGCAAAATGGACACTTTTTTTGTCAAATTGGCAAAAAGTATTTTTCAGAGTATATAAAAATGGGAAAAAGTGGGAAGACAGCATAATTAAGTCTCGAATTGCAAAAGTTTGTATATATATATATATATATATATATATATATATATATATATATTTATATATATATATATATATATATGGCAAAAAGAAGAAAATGGAAACACAAAAAAAGTATTGGAATCAGTTAAAGAAAAGATTTACTGCAGAAAAGAAGAATCTATGCTAGTACTGTATGAAACTTTCCATGAACCAACACACCAAGAATTCGTTGGGCGTACAAGTATGATTACCAAACAAGGGAAATATACGGAAAAAAACTAAAGGTTGACCCAAAACGAAATCAATAAAAAATTCAATACATTGGCGAATTCGCCAGAAAGTTGAAAGATAAATACTAAGTATTAAAATAAAATATTTACTAATAAAAAATAACGAACGTGGAGATGTTGCGGAGTAAAAAAACATCCCCCGGTAACACAAATAAACTAAGCAAGACGCCTTAAATAAAGAACACCAATAGAGTCAGAGAAATATGTCGGAGTTAGTCCCAGGAGCGCGACAAGACAAGACTTCGGTCTTCGGGCTGAGGGTGACAAGACCTCCTTCTTCGGACGGACGTCTACTGGGTCGGGGCACCGTCTTCGGATAGAGACTCGGCCGAAAAAAACAAAGTTGGAGTCAAGCCGTTCGCTGTCTGGCTTGCTACTGACAAGACCTATGTATTCGGACAGAGTGTAACTCAGTTGGGGCTCTCTCTTCGGATAGAGACTCGGTTGAGAAAAAGAGACCAGTACTGTACCCGAAACCGCTTTTGCGGGGGTTGGATGAATTTTGACCAGTGGCCCAGGTGGAAACACTCGAGTTCCCCACAGTAAACGTAAGTTAGTGTTGCAAATCTCCTGCAAGTGGGGCGTGTGTTAAATACTAGTCAGAGTCAGGGAGTCTGCTGTCAGGCTCGCGACTGTCAAACACTCTGTCTTCGGGCAGCGTGTGACGCCGTCGGGGATCTGTCTACGGATGGAGACTCGTTTGAAAAAAATAGATATGCTCGATAATGCGGTTGGAGGAGCTCTGTAAATTTTATCCTTTGGTCCGAATATATGCGCTCGGATTCCCCATATTAAAACCCCTGGTGTCACATTTCCTCCCAGTGAGGGAGACTGGGGGATTTACAGTCAGGCAGTCAGCTGCCAGGCTTGCCACTGTCACGTTCTCTGTCTTCGGTTAGAGTACGACTCAGTCGTGGCTCTATCTACGGACGGAGACTCAGCTGAGGAAGACAGACAGTACCGATCACTAGGTTGTTTGGTCCGAATGTACGCGCTCGAGTTCCTCAAACTAGGCTACACATTCTTTTACATCTGTTCTCAATGGTGAAACTGGGTAGATACCAGTCTCTTGAAGTCAGTCAGGAGAATTTCTAACAGACGTCACGGGGTATAGCCTAAGCTAGACAAAATACTATAACCGCAAGGAATGAGTTATAACATCTTTGCAAGAATCTAAACATCTCTGACACCCTTCTCTTCCAAAGGAAGAATGTTTTTGTTTTTTTTTAATGGAGAAAAGAGAAATCAAATTTCGTCAGGCAGACACGATCAATTTATATGAGTGTATAGACGTTATTATCATTATTATTATTATAAGCAAAAAGTTTCAACATATATCAAATTGTGAGGATCTGCGAATCGAAGTAATGGAAAAAGGATATGATAGGGGAATTTTGTATGATAAAAAGGATATACTGAAAATAATGTCAGTAAAATTTCTGGACATCTTATACACACTATAGGTAACTTTGTGCGGAACTGCACATATCCGCAAAATCCTTTCCATCTAAACGAAATGTTCCAAATGTGCATAGATAACATTCTGACAGTGCCTTCTTTACTCGTAGATCCCGGAGGAGACACAGTACTCTTTCAATATGACAGCTCACACCGTAATAATATTTATACATATAATTTTGACCGCTTATTCACGTGTATGTGAATTTTAGCGTACCATATACGTAGACATCATTGAAGATCAGGTACCATTGGGTCGACCAAAACTGACCGACGATTGAAGTGTTATCTTTCGGCAGTCAATACGTGCATTCTCAGCATACGTAAATGGCTTCAAGAACTTGATAGCACATTGTTACTGTGCGTAGCAAACACTTCAGATGCCGTTTCAATCAAGCACTTATTGTCTGTGTTGAACTTACGTGGTATTTCAGCAGAATCTCGGTCGTGTAATCTGCTGCCGATAAAGTAATTGCTTTTAAGATACAGTCATTAGATGCCGGAAGGAATATTCATAGGAATTGAGTAGTTTTACTAAGATTGAGTAGTTTTACTACGTCTAAAGATCACAACGATGGGTTAAATATTGCATTGTGGTGAGACAGTCACCACGCAGTGCTTATACTTATGTTTAAATTGACTCTCTGCTTCTGCTAAGGAGCACATTCCCTCAGTATAAATATAGAATATATATATATATATATATATATATATATATATATATATATATATATATATATATATATATATATATAATTCGCACATTGCTATCAATGAATTATCTATTCCATGTTATCCTCCCATTCGCCGAAAATATTCCTGCATTCACATGCAAGGCTTTGGTGTTTTACATCCGGGATAATCCTCCAATGTCAAGGGAATTGCCACTCGAGTCTCCAGACAACTTTTTCAAATACTTTGACGGTCTTTATTGTACAATGTTAGCTATCTCTTCGTTTATTGCTCGCCCTCTTCTCAGGACTGCAGTATATTGACATAATCCCAGACAATACAAAAACGGCGCTCTTTCTCTGTTCTATCTGTGAATCATTGCCTTCGGTGATTTTAATTCGCATCATGGCACGTGGGTTAGGCATTCTTATTTTACCAATGATGCCGACATTCAGTCTTTCAGTTTTTCCAATCCATTACACAAACCTTTCTCTACGCGTGCCCCATATAAATCCGAGCAACATGATTCTTTACTTGATTAATTTTTTAACTTCCTCTCTTTCTCGAATGCAAGAACGATGTCATTTTAAAAATTAATATTTTCCAAATAAGTGTATACACTCGTGTATAAGTCGATTTCATGTATAGCGGGATTCCGGAATTTTAATCCCTCCATAAAAAAATCTGTTTATATTACAATCATTCACCGAAATACATGATTTTAATCTCCTTCAAAAATAAGTTGCAAATGTATAATGCGACATTCTATTTTTATGTTAAAAAATGGCCATAAAACTCGTACAGTATTCGGGTATATAGGGTAGGAAGAATATCAATAATATCCTTATGGCAAATATGTTTTTATACTGTACTTTCACTTAATGATTTGCCATATTATCTTTTGGTGTCTGCGATGTATCAAGTTTAAATATGTCTTCTCAATAATCCATCAGATTTTTTTTTAAAAACAACACGGTTTGAATAGTTACAGTTATTTTTCAGATATCAACTGCAACTTTCAACGTTTCGGCTTGTTTTCTCCTATTTAGAATTATTTTCTCAATATCAAATCTAATAGTTGTGTAAGCAGATATAATTCCGGATATAACTGTTTATGTAAAAGCGAAGATAAGTGCAACACAATGGAAATTCCTCAATTCTCACTTGTTTAATCTTCCGTGAACCAACCAAATACAAGCGGTTTTTATGTACTCCGCAGTCGTAACTGAACAAAAACGTAAAATTTAAATATTAATGTCATTCAGTGTCATATGTCCGCGTAGATGAGAGGTTAGATCGTTAGTGTCTCTACCATGAACCCGGGATGTAATCTTTCAATGTTCTAATTCTCAAGGTGGAGATGTCTTCATGATATCGTCTTGGGGTGTAGACCTCATAGTGCGATTCTTTTAGAAAGTGTTTACAAATTATACCACGAGTTAAGCCAAGCCACTTGGGTGTAAATTTGAGAAGACACAACTTTTCCGAAGTTGCCGATGATTTTACTAGCCACAGTTTGAAGGCAAAGCTTTGTCGAACTAGATTTTATCTTCAATAAACATTATCTAAATGTCGCTCTGGATGAAGCCGTGTGTGTTGATGAAACACAAATGTATCTGTGCAGGTGTCTGCAACTGTGATCATCTCGCTATTCTGGTGAGAGCAGACGATATAATCTCAAGAGACTAATCGATGCCGACGGTCGATTCACCATTATGTTCAGGTGTTAATGCCAACAAGAATAATCATATATATAGAAAGTGAACGATGAATAGCAAAATAAGTTTAACATATGAATTCATATAAATAATAGAAAGAAGAAATATATAAGGAAGAAGTACAATGAAATATATTTGGGGAGAGGGCGGAAGCAATCATGTTTACTTTCTGGCCAAGGAACATGTTTCGAATCTAAGTGTAGGTGATTTGTCAGGGAGATAATTTATTGATGTTATCCGATTGGGGAAGACAACGGAAGCCGTTGCGAATTGACTAATACTCGGATATTAGGTTGAGCCAAGGCCTGGTGTGAAATAGTTTAAACTCTACTTCTAGGAAATTGTCGATAGTGGTGAGTGCACTAAGTTGTTATATTTGTCCTTTCTTTTAAAGAACATACATATATATATATATATATATATATATATATATATATATATATATATATATATATATATATATATATATATATGTGTGTGTGTGTTTGTGTGTGTGTGTGTGTGTGTGTGTGTGTGTGTGTGCAAATATACTGAAAAATAGGAAAGAACCCTTAAATTGATGATCCGAAGTTCTTTAGTATTTTTGTTTTTTTTATTTTTTTTAAACAGTGCTCAATACACAAGTAGAGCCTAGATTATAATAACTTAAAAAAAAAATGATTCCATCGCTATACAACAATTACCATGTTTAAAAAACAGGAGCTAAAAACTTACATTTCAATAACAAAATTTAAATTAAATTACCTAGTTTTGTTTCATTTTCAAGCGAAGTTTTGGATCAATATATATATTTGGTTATACATACATACATACATACATACATACATATATATATATATATATATATATATATATGCATCCTGTCTTCATAAAAGTAGACATTGAAGAAAAGCACTCAGAGACGACATTCCGTTTCCTGCTAAAAGCAATCTTCAGACCATGTACGTCATATTTACTCCTCGGAATTTTATATATACAGGCCAGTGGTGCATTGTGGGCAATTTATTGCATTGTGGATAATGTATTGCATTGTGGGTGGCCTATTGTATTATTCTAAATGGTTATTTTGGTTGGCGTGGCTTGCTAATTTATTTATTACTTACTTTATTATTATCTTTATTTAGTTATTTATTTGTTTGGATTAATTTATTTTAATTGTCTATATTTTACTTTATTTTCATTTATTCTTGTTTTGTTTTTTTCAATATTTGATTTGTAAGTAACGAACTAAAAATTTATGACAGCATTTTGAGATAAGTTCATAGTTTCTTTTAGTCTGGGAAGTTAATTATTGCTAATTTTTCTTCCAAGTAGAGTTTCCAGTTTTTGGATTTCTTGTGGGCCGATGCTCTTTTTCTCATTTTTCAATGATAATTTTGGTGTGACTTTTTTTTTATAAAGCCTAGTGCTTTCCGTGTATTGCAAAGGATGTTTTGTGCGCGTAGTTCCATTTTTCTAAAATTCTTCAGTTATTTCTGTGTATATACTCTCTTCTTTATCTGCTGATTTTACACTGGTTTCATATTACATTGTTCTGCAAGCAACTGCCGTTTAAGGGAGATTTGTTTTTTATTCTGCAAGTTGATATTACTTTAATTTGTTCAAGTGTTTTGTTGATTGTTTTCTTGTTGTGCAGGTTTATAATTTGTAACATTATGTAAATTAGTTTTACTGGAGAGTTTGTTGAATATCTTGTGGAGAGTACGTGATGCGGGGAATTCTTTGTGTATGAGATTAAGGAATATTTTTCTTCGTTAGTTTTTAAACTTTTGTTGCATAATGGGTTGAAACATTTTATGCTTCTCTGAGGGCATTTTGTTGTGTGTGTTACGTATGTGAATGTTGCCGGGAATCCACAGACTCTTAGGGCTTGCCATGCTTAGCTCCTTTGAATATAGTTTCAGTAGAAGAAATGTTATATATATATATATATATATATATATATATATATATATATATATATATATATATATATATATATATATATATATGTATGTATGACGTACTCTCCCGTCGAGTTCGACGTATGAGATTCCGACGTCCGCCTACTAATTGTCTGTATACCTATGACGGGCATGACTTTTGAGGACAGCTCGAGAATTGCACAAACGTCGACAAAGAGTACAGGAGATAGTACTGTATGCAAGTACAGCAGGAATATTGTTAGCTGTTTTATATTACTACGGTGTTTCATGGAGTTGAATGATGCTTACTTCTTGATGGTACTTGAATGGAATGTTGACGCAATACATATATATATATATATATATATATATATATATATATATATATATATATATATATATATGGAGAGAAAGAGAGAGAGATGGAGTGAGAGAGATTCAGTTGTATGGATATTAGTTTGTGACTCTGGGTTTCACGCTTTTGCGAATCATCGGACGAAGTGTTTTATGTTTGAAAAAGTTGATCAATTAATGCTTATGTGTTTTTGGTAATTTCTATGTGGTGGTGGGCGGGAAAGTTTCTTCTCTTTTGGTTTGGGATATGCTGGAGTGGGGATTTATATTTATACAAAATATGGTGTTCATTTACACACACACACACATATATATATATATATATGTGTGTGTGTGTGTGTGTGTGTGTGTGTGTGTGTGTGTGTACATATATATTAATGAAATGAACAACATAGTTTATAGACATGTTGAGGAAGTAAATATCTGATTGCACTCAGTGTCTACGTGGATCTGGCTAATGTGGCCTATTTTATGGGAAAGAGAGATAGATGAGAATCAGATTGGAAGATAGAGTCGGTCTGAAAAAATAAATAATTGACAGAAATGAAATATAAAACAAAAACCTAACATAATGAGAGAATCAATAATTTTTTCAAATCAAAGTCTTCTTGTAAAAAATGCTCCGAAGAACTCACGGTGGTTCTGAAAAAGACAACCACGTCAGAAATTATAACTTAGATGCTGCATCAAAATTATGTTTTAGAGTATAGGAATGCATTAAAGATAGCATGTTCAAGTGAATAATATTCCTAGGCATGTCTGCACAAACGAGAATCATTAATCGCTTTTCACACATGGATACACACACGCATATATATATATATATATATATATATATATATATATATATATATATATATATATATATATTAGTGTGCGAGCGTATGCGCGTTTGTGTGTGTGTCAATTCATGTATTATAATGTGTATTGTAATGCGAATGGCATTGCCTACTAATCAATCAAACTGATTTCTTTCTTCACTAATCTTTTGAACGGACATTGAGTTGTCCGTTGAAATCTATTCTACTTGGGAAACTGATGAAAATATACAGAAACATCAGCATGACAACATTAGTAACATCATTTGATTTACTGAGGTGAGTACTGCAGGACAGGTTAGACTTGAGAAATAAGTCTCCTCGAAACTCCACTAACATCTATACTTACAGATACCATCAGACAATTACTACAATAGATTGTATTATAGTACGAGTGATTTTACGTCGTACAGAGTGAATCTTTGCACTCATCAAACAGGTTAGTGAAGATAATAGCATTATAAAGGAGATTTTATATATATATATATATATATATATATATATATATATATATATATATATATATATATATATATGCATGTATGTATGAAAGTTAGTTAAGTTATACCTTGCTTTTCTATCCGTTTTACATTCCAAAATGCGTTGTGAGGGTCACATGCTCAAAGCCCTCATTATATACCCGAGAAATTTAAATGTTCTTCCAGATTCGATAAATTAAGTTTTTTTCCATGTACCATGGGATAATATCCTTGTTCACACGTCCTGTTGATTGTATTATCTCTATCATTATACTACGTGTCCTTCATCACAAATTTCTTCTCCATCCGTGAGGACAGTGTCCAACATTTACTGCCATGATTCAGGTACCATATTACATAATTTAATCTGTTTCTAATCACCGTACTTCACTATTCCAGTGAGTCTTCGAATTTCGGTCTGGTATTCACAGTCCTGTTTAAATTCGTATATATTTCGATTTGTGTACTTCCTCTATATCTCCGATTCCCACTTCACATTTTGGGCTGTTCTTTTGCTGACAAACATATATCTTGTTTTCTTACAAATTTAAGTCTTGTCCTTTCTAATCACTTTCTTTACTATATTCCGCAGATGTCCCTGTAGTTTACTTCATGTGCCTGCTCTCCACACGTTTAGTTCATTATAACCAATAATTTAATCATGAATACTTCATAATAAAAAATGTGCAAAAAGAGAGAGATTGATAATAAAGGAGACATGCGTAATGAATATGTATCTATATCCCTGAGATGATGTATTATGTACACTATTTACATTATTCGAAATATTGTCCTCATTTTTGTCGCCATGATTATCACAAAGTTTCGGCCGATGTCCGCTCCGGCCTTATTCAGGTGGCTGTATGTCGAAATGAACCATTTTTCCGCGCGGTGGGGTGGACTGTTCTAGTTCCACGTGCCATGTCTAATGGATGTCCGTTATCTCCTGTTAATACCCCTCTCTGTTCTCCACTGTCTTAACCAGGTATTGAATTCACTGTTACTGGATCTAACTAACGCCTTTATCCTCTGAGGCATGTATCCTTGAGGACATCTTGTATGAATTTCT
>OZ038475.1:22815804-22855804 GCA_964036315.1 Acanthosepion esculentum | reverse complement strand
AGGCTGACATTGATTAGTAATTCATCCTTAAAATTTATTTAAAATTTCTCGCTAAATGTTTGACGGATTTTTTGACACAAACGGGATATTTACTATTTGATTTCCTATTATTTTATTCTTTCTTTTAAAAATATTTCTCGTGTTTCTTTTCTACGCATTATTGGTTAACAGTTCCGTTGTACATATTTAAAAAAATACATTAAATTTCATGAGGAAATAAATGTAGAATTGATATATTACGTTTTACCTTTTTTCACAGATTTCCAGCTTTGTATTTTCGCTGTTGTAAAATTCACTTGAATGTCAATAACGAAGAATTAGATTCTATCCTGTGGAATTTGTATTTACTTGATCTTGGAGGCTGATATAAAAAATATAAATAGTGTCGAGCGAATTCAGATAGAAGCAAAGATGGGCAAACACTTTGCATACAATCTCATATATACTTATTAAAAAAATCGGGTAATTTATGTGTGGAAGTTTTTTCGTTAGATCCTCAATTATATATATGAAATATTATCTTTGTTTTGAGACTTTGCTGAAGGGAAACATGTGAGAAGAAATTATTTTCGAATGAATATAAATACTTCATTTCTTACAGCCCATATTGAGAGAGACACAGAATACCTGCGTAAACGTTTCAAAAATGATATGCTAAAATATGAGTGTTTATTTGACGAAGAAACAAACTACCATAGAACGTTCTTTGTTATTATATTAGGGCGTTAGTAATCTATATTTGAAAGTAAGTGTAACATGGATGGTGTTTAGGAAGAGAAGAGAGGAGTCAAATATGGTTATTTGAAGATATAATTTTAAAGTGTGAACGGACGCAGAAAATGAACAGCTGAATATGCGACTTGGATGTTATTAAATAAATAAAAATTGGTTTTATGAGATGAAAATAGCAAAAAAATAAAATAGAAAACGAACAAGAGACATATACGAAGACTGAATGCAAGCCAAAGTGGGATATTGGTTAATAAATGATATTATTTCGACAAGAAAAAACACAAATAAAATTTTAATTGAGGGTTGGTCAAATTAAAAATGGCGGACACCAGAAGAGACGGAAATAAAAAAAAGGAAAATAATAAAGCACAATGTCACAATAAAGATATTAACAGCAAATAAAATGCAACGAATAAGCAGAGTTGTGCGTGTATTATTAGTGAATATCAAAGAAAATTAAAAAAAAAATCTGATGTGATATAATATATCTGCACATTGTAATATTTTGAGCAATAGTGATTACTTGAAGGTTAATTTAACATTTAAATAACAAAGAATAAATATTATGAGAAGCGTACAAATAAAAACATCAATTTGTTTATAGGTAAATGACGTCGTAATTTATCACAATTTTGAGAAAGTGTGATTGAACAATTATAAATTATTATTTTTTTGGTAACGGGCATCAATATTGTGAATACATTTTAAAGCAAAATATATGAGTTCACAATTGTGGATAACTTTACTGTTCAGGCGGAAGAAAAAGAAACGTACTTAACTGGGAAGTTGTTCTTATTAAATAAAAGTGGTTATATTTTTACTAACTTATTTTAATTGCAGAGGTCACGTGACTTTATTAGCAAGTAACCCATTAATTGCTTATAAGGGAATTGTTTTTTTTTTCTTTTTATTCACATATTAATGCAAGTTGGGCACCTCGGGTGGTGTAATGGTTAGAAAACTTATCTCGCTAAAACAGTAAGACAGAATAGTGAGTTTGATCCTCAATTGGTGCCCCTTTCTTTCAACCTTGTGCCACATCTAAGCTCCGCTTGGAATATCACTATATTAATACGTACTATATGAATACAACATTAGTAACTTGGAGTGTTTTCACGTAAGTTCGTAGGAAGTTTTGTTGGATATTCTGTGAAGTACGTGTAATTTTTGTTTGCCACTTTCTTTTGTATCTACTGCTGCCTTCATTGTCACCTTTTCCGTATAAATTCCGTCTTTTTTATATTGTTTTGAATTGTGTGCGGTGACGAGGGTACGCCAACATCATCGCGGAGGCCGAATCTCCTAAAGCCTCGCCTACTGAAGTGAATTCTTCGGCATGGACAAAGGATAGACCCACCCCCACAAAAAGGGCTTGAGTATTACAAAAAGCTTAAAGACAAATTTGAATCATTTGTTAATGGAAACAAGTTGCTACCGCTGCCGTCTCTGTTAGACATGGTGAACAACAGGACTATTTCTTTATTAACAACAGGCACATAGAAAACTAGTTACAGGGAATAGAGATGTGATAGCGGAGGCTCTGGAAAGCTTCAAATAGCGACAGGATTTTGGCAACGTGAAGTAGGATAACGTGGGACATTTTGTTACCTACAGAAAATTTATCTAAGGTAGGCTACAGACTGGATACATGAGAACAAGAAAAGCGAACGTTCCTCTAAATAGTCCCCATTATTCATATCCGAAGATCATCTCGGTTTTTGCTTTTCGAAGGACGTAGACCATTTTGTTGGGTTTGTGGTACCGAGTGGGATTTGTCGAAGGCTTGCCCGGGGCAAAATACAGAACCACAACCCAAGAAGAAAAGTGAGAAGGGATCGGCAACAACGCAGGCAGCAGCACAGAAAACGACAAATGCTGTAAAGAAAACTGGCGAGTGGTCGGAAGTCTTAAAGAAGAGATCAAAAGTGGCTACCACCTCCCTTCAGGAGCAGCAGCAGAATGAGAAGCCCCGGCTTGAGAAGAAGGACCGGCACGGGGACCAAAATAAAGTAGAGGTAGAGATGAAGGAGATGCCCCTACCGCGGTCGTCATCACTGAAAAGGGGGAGAGAAAAATTGAAGAAATAGAGGAAACAATTATAAAAAGGCTAAGCGAGTTGGCAAAAGTAAGGTCGAAGAAGGAAAAACAGAAACAATTAAAACGAAGGCTCAATCTGTCTTGGTTTTTCCAGTCAAGAATCTACCACAAGGAACCTCCCTTCTTCCCCTTCCACTGCACCCCATTCCCAATACTACTCCTCCCAAAACACCCCCTCCCAATACCACTGCAACCGTCGATATTTTTATTCCTCCCAACTCCGATCCTTTCCACCAGCACAACGCCCAGCGACTTCCCAACGCCCAGCACGTTCCACCAGAGTTCTTCCCGAAAATTCCCGAGGGTGTGTAAGATCATTTTAAATAGACAGGCGGAAAAAGACATTTCAGCACAAAAGAGAGCGCTATTAAACCCCCTACTCAAAACATCGTCAGTAGACGGGCGCCGTATAGAAGACACCCGTTATTTTCTCCAAGTCTGTTGGTGTAATAACTTGGATAAGGAACACAGGGAGAAAACTTACTATGTAGGATCCCCTACATGAAGCCAAAGATGACTTTCCGGAGATTCTTATGGTGAAAATGGGGACTCCGGACCTAAGAAGCTACAAAAATATAGTGCGAGGAGGGTTCCTGTAATCCTCCATCCTTCATTATATAGGGCCGTAAAACTGACCTATTCCGCCGACATCGGTGGAATTGTTCTATATGATGGAATGACAACAGAGATGCGAATTGGGAGCCTGGGACAACCAGTCGAGTTCCTTTCATCCGCAGATTTCTGTCCAGTCTGTTAGCAGAGGAAACAACTTGAAACATGTCTCTCAAGATGGCTAGTTTGAACGCGAGGTGTTTGAGGAATCGGAGTATGGCTGCGCGTCGGCTTCGTGATTTCCTGTCCTTCGGCGTAGATGGAGCTGCGATACAGGAAACGCACTTTGCCTGCGAGGTTGATGCTCGTATGTTGTCTAGCGACTATGTTGTTTATTAGCATACGTGGACCATTCCGCCAGAGGTTTTTTCCTTGCTGGTTAAACTTCGAAGTTGTGGGGGTTGATCGTAGCTGATATTGCAGTGAACAGTAGTTCGTTTCGGGTCGTTGCGGTTTATGCGCCCAAAGATCAGGGGATGCCTGTCTCGTTTTCTCGGCAGTTGGAGCCGTTGCTGGTTAATTCTTCGCGCCTAGCCTTAGTGGGGATCTGGACCCCAAGATAGATAAGGGCGGGGATCTAGCGGGAGGTCATTGGGTAATCGTAGCCTGGTGGTTCAGATCGGCGAATTTCGTCTCGTCGATAGATACCCGATCGATAGCCCTGGGCGGGAGATGTGAACATGGACGCATAAGTGGTTGTTTACCTCGGTAGCCTACTACCTGGATAGAAAGTGATGAGGGCCGATATAGATATGCTAGATTGTCCCACGTTCTACTGGTTAGGCTATTCGGACCATAGACTCATCACCGACCGGATAGTGTTAGATACTAGACCTAGAATGGCTGAACTCTGGAAGTTTAATCTATCTTTACTGGACAGGCGGTACATCCAGCAACAGCTAATTAGACTAGTACGGCGGAAACTAGTGGGGCTAGTATTGCGAATATGTGGGCGAGATGCTTAACGATAGCATTAGGTCATTCTCCGGTTAATGTCGCCAGCGGCTCACACTAGATAAGGCTAAAAATTGAAACACTTAAAGAGAGCCTGTCCCGGGAGGAGGATGTGGGAGGAATCCCTAGAGATATTTTTAGCTAGGGAGTCTGTGCAGCGCGCAGCTTGCGAGCGCTCCCAGTAACAGGTAGATAGATATAAATTAAACAAGATATCTAACGAAGCCGTGAAAATGGGCGCACAATTGCGCAAGGAAGAGATCGGTCGAGCCTCCGATCGTTACATTCATAAAGTTAAAACCCCGGGGGTGTACTCTGAGGTCTACTGACAACATGTGCGAGGCATTTCGGCGCCATTTCGAGAGCCGATTTACCAAGAAGCCTGGTCTCAGTAGCGATAAATTTCACAAAAATGTAGCTGATTTTTCTCGGCTTTCGCCGATTGAAGCGGCTAGCTGTCAGGGTGAGATCACGCAGGACGAAATGTACTTGACATTGAAGAGGGTCTGCAGTGGTAAACCTCCGGGACTTGATGGTTTACCCTATGAATGTTACTTGAGGCTCTCGCACATCTTGTGCCGATTTTGACGGTCGTGTTCAGCAACTAGTTCCGGAAGGTTCCATCCCCAGTCGGATCAGCAGGGGTATGATAGCTCCGTTAAAAAAAGGCAAGCATGCTGAGTGGGATTTAGATGATTACAGGCCCAACATTCTGCTAAACACGAAGTTAAAGATTTTGTCCAAGATCCTGAGAGAGCGTTTGCAGTCATTTGTCGAGAGTCTGTTTGAACTCGATCAGACTTGTGCTGTGAAGGGCCGAACAATTCAGAGCATCTTGCATCTGATCCGCACGATCCTAGAGGGTATAAAAGACGTCAAGCAAGCCGCGCTGCACAATTTGGATCAGTCCAAGGCATTTTATAGGTTCGACCATCGGTATCTGGCTGCTGTCGTGCAGGCCACCGGATTCGAACCCGACTTCTGCAAGCGGGTTAACCACCTGTATCACTCCCCCAGGTACAAGTGTACGGAAATCAATTGCGCGTTTTGCGCTGTCTCGGTCGGTTCGTCACGGTTGCTCACTGTCGTTCCTACTTGATGCTTTGGAATTGGAGCCTCTCCTTTTCCAGCTGAGGGATAGGGCATACATTCCGGCCCTCCGTGGAATCGCTTTCTCCCGTACGGCGATGATGTATCCATTTTCGTGTCGTACCGCAGCGACATTGAGCTGGTACAGAAGGCGCTTGGACGGTATGAAAATTTCACTGTGGCCAAGATTAACCGCAACAAGTCTTCCGGCTTGCGGTTAGGGGGCTGGAAGGCGGTCAGTCTTCCGGGGTCTTTTGGTTGGACGGACGGCCCTGTCCGCATTTATGGGGTGTGGTTTTGATCAAACCTCCAACTAGAGAAAGATTAGTCAGAATTGCTAGCAAATGTCGGAGCGTCGGTCCGGATTTGTCTCCGGAAAAGGTTGTCCTTGTTGGGTAGACCTGAGGCGTGTGCTACTTACGTCTTTCCTCTCATCTTTTACTGCTTGTCTGTATTTCCTATTTGCAAGGACCATAGGAAGTCGCTTGTGGTCCACCCTCTTGTGAGATTGACGCAAGCAGAAGGTCCGAAAAGAAGCTTGTGTCTGTGTCATGGGGCGCTGGTGAATCATCGACACGCCTCGAGATTGCTTTTCCTACGCTGCGTTTTGACTGAGGATTCGATTTTGGTGGGGAGTGTTAAGGTCGTTTCCCGAGTCGTAATATCACTCCTCCCATTTCCCGAGCCAAGTTCCGTCGTCCGGGAAATTGTCGACTTTCCTCAGCGAGTGTCGAGCGGTGCGGTGGGCTTTTCCTCGGTCCAGTAACCTTTCACAGTCTCTAAATTAATTCGTGGAGGTCGTCGCGAAGAACCGTCTCTGTGAGCTGCTCGGCTCGTATTGCTCACACTCAATTTGTGCTCATCTATCTCGCATACGCGTGCGACAATGTGTCTGTACTCTGGGTTTAAACAAATGTTGTTTCTAAATTTGCTACCCGTGGCAAGAATGGTGATATGGATAACGCGAAAAGACAGAATCTTGCGATAGGAACGCTATTTTCATCAGGCTCTGATTGGATTCTTTCAGTAACAGCTGAAAGTGAAGATTAGAACTGAGAGAAAGTTTTTGGTGTCGACCGATTTCAACGAAAGGTGATTGAAAGTCACGAGATTGGTTTGTGTGAAAGGGGATTGGGTTCCTTTATTTAGTCCTCTTTGTCAGAGAAGGTCGGTTTCCTGTGAACCCTTCCATGATTAATTTAAACTCAATTTTGTGCACCTAGTTAATATGTGTGAGTGTAGTTCCTGGCCTGTTTCCGGTTTCTCCATTTGGTTATTATACAAGTTGAGATTCCCAACCTCCCAGTTTGTGTTTACCCCCCTTCTTATATCTCGACAGTATCAGCCTTTCAATTCCGCACAACCACATTTTTTTTTTCTTTCCCATTCCATTAGAGAGTTAGATTCTTGATTCTGTCTAATGAGTGAATACAGCGACAACTCTTTTTTGTGGGGCTGGACGGGTCCTACTATCATCTGGTATTTTTTGTTTTACATTTGTTATATTTTGTTTGGTTTGTAATTGGAATTCATACCACTCCTCCTCATTCCATATCATCTTCAAATTTACATATATATATGTATATATATATATATATATATATATATATATATATATATATATATATATATATATATATATATATATATATAATAGGAAAGATTTAAAATAGGAAATTTGTACATAAGAAATTATTAAATCATGGGGTTTATTTTGTAGGTTCCATTTGTGTATGGGTTATTATGGTATATGTACGAGTAAAAGGCGAAGGGTGTCTTCTTTTGGTATATGTGTTATTTACATTGAATGAATGGGTTGTGAATAGGTTTATCTAAGTATAGGATAGTTAATGATTGCCAGCCTCATCCGACTCCTCACTTTTTTGGCCATGTGCCGCATTTATTGTATTTTACAATAATAGATATTTACATAGTGATGCAAGATTTAGACGGTCACGTAACGTCGCGGAAAAGAATATAATTTCGCAACTTAAGAAAATATTTTTCTTCTTTTCCTAGGCCTCAACCGTCTTCAGATTTTTTTTGGGTGGAGATGTTCTTGACTAGAAATATATTCCTCTCAGTGTCGAACATATGAGAAGTTCTTATTCGGGGATAAGACATTTTTTCATTATACAATAAACGGTGAGATCCTTAAATAGCAGATGGAAAATGATTTAAATTCAAATTGTGCGTAATCAATAAATAGCGTACTCTTTATAATCCCGGTTGTGGGGTCATAAAATTTATTAAAAACCCTTCTGTCATTTAGGCAACGACTATTATGCGTTTCTTTATGATAATTCGAGATTGTTGCTCGACATATATCATTTGACAGTAAATATTTAATTTTGTCATTGCGTGTAATATCATTCTTCATCAGTTTCTGTGACCTGCAGTCAAAATGTTTGATCCCAATCGTTAAATAATTTGGGCATTCATAACTTAAGCTGACAAGGGAACTAACTTGATTCATTAAGTAACATCTACTCATAAATCTTTTACTTATGAATTTTAACAAATTTTAACAATGGCAAAATTGAAAAAGTGGTAATTAAATTAACTAATTTAATAATGAATTAAAAGTGTTCTAAACTCAAGGAAAGATGACGCTTTTTGTCAACCTCTATAAAAACTAATTTCTTTTAAGTTTTACTGAAAAATGTATAATATATATTATATTTAGTTATGGTTCTATATGTATTTTTTGTTATAATTTGTTTCAACGTTTTCTATAGAAGAATTTTCCGCACGGGGTATTTGGAAATGTAACTTCAGAAATATGCAGGTCTGAATTTCTTTCAGTATTTAGTGATTTCTCTTTCACTTATTATATTTTTGTAGAGAACAAAATCTCAACTTGGAAATTTTCGAAGTAGAAAATCTGTTTATGATCTTACTGAGTTGGCAAAAATCTAAATTGAAATAAATAAATCGTTAATTACATCTGCCGTTTTTGTTTCTAGAAAAATAAAGCTAAATAACTTGCGATGGTTGGAGAGTGATCACTCATTAGCTGAATCCTCTTACGTACCAAGTTTCAAAGTATTCAGATAAATTATTGCCATCAGTGAGAAATTGGTCTTTTCTTAATCTAAGCAATTGGCGTTAATTGTTTTTGGTAGACACCGTGGAGACTTTGCTTTTGATTTATTTATTGAAATCGTTTTCTCAGGTATTTTTCTTTCTACTGTAATTTATATTTGAGACGACGGGGGTGATACATTAAGGAAAGTGACAAATCAATGAAAGAAATTCTCCTAAACTCTTTGTTGGCTGTATAATCATGTTGACTCTTACACAGCCACCAAAACACTTACACACACAAACACACACACACGCGAACACGGTAATTAGTGTCAAGGGTTTAGAAACAGACACAGAAAATTGTAAATATTGCAAAAATTATTTGCATTTACAACATCGCCTTGTTGTCTTGTTTCGATCACAAGGTTACATCTGGAAGGTTATCATAACATACTTAAGTGCTCACCAAGATTGATAATTTGATTTTTAATATACCACATTATTATTCAAGAGAAGTGTTTCACGTCGCAAATTAATACTTTCCATTAGTGAATATATTTGATAATATCTTTTATTCTCGGTGAAATGATTGGCACTTGACTTGCTTGGTAATAATTTCAAATTAAATCTTCTATTCGGCTAATACATTTTTGATATATATATACATATATATATATATATATATATATATATATATATATATATATATATATATATATATATATATATATATATACACGTATTTTTTTTAATACGACAGACAAGGTGCTTTGACTTAGTATTTTATACAATTTTTCATGTGAGGTATTTTTTTTCTTTTCGGTAGCTAAATTATATAAAATCTAGCCAACTGTTATTATTTTTCAGAGCGCTTTCGGCTATACATTTAGCCATTTTAGGTTGAAATATATTCACTGTTAATAATACTTTTACAATTTCTGTTTATAAAAAAAAACAACTAATAAAGCCTCTTGCCATCTTGATTTCTCCAGTGAATCTCCTCTTAGATATAAAATAGATGTTATTAAAAACTCCCCCGAGAAAGAACACAAGAATTCAATGAAACGTGCACGAAAGAAGGATTTCTGCCTAAATACACCCCCCATATATATATATATATATATATATATATATATATATATATATATATATTTTCTTTTTAAAATAAATAATCATCGAAACACTGAATTTCCCATGTTTCAAAATTTAAACCGCTATATAAAGTCAATCAAACTATTTAAATTTAAAATACACATTACGTTCCATTATGAAAAGTTGCTAAGAATAATTTTTGAAATTGATTCACTTAATTTATAAGTCCAGACAAATTTGATATTTTTAGATGCTGGGGTTAAGGAAAATTCCATGTTTTTCTTATTATTATTTTAGGGGTATTAATATTTAACTTATTCAATAAAACTCATGTGTCTGATATATTATAGGTATCAAGTCAGTACATGAATGTGGTGGCTGGGGTATCTGTCTATTGATGAAAACTATATTTTTCCAAGTAGAAATTTGTGGTAGTTTTACTTAACCACAACATTTCAAAATATCAAATTTGTCTGGACTTATAAATTAAGTGAATCAACATCAAAAAGTTATTCTTAGCATCGTTTGATAATGGAAAGCAATATTGTATTTCAAATTTCAATGTATGATTGAATTTGGGAATTTCGGTGTTGCGATGATTATAAAAAAAATAATATTATGAAAAAAATAAATACAATATTATGCTCTACTTTTTTATCGAGAATTATTTTTTAAAATAAAAGTAAATCCTAAGAACTTTGAATTATAAATCTCATTGTTCTTTCCAATTAATTAAATATATAAATATATATATAAATATATATATATATCGGCTAGCGTGACTGGTGCCTTTAATTTTGGACGTGACTTTTGGATAGCTTATGGTCGTGAATTGAGCCTGTTCTATGTATTCCTTGCATATGTAATTAATATATTTGAAAACTTTCGTATTAGTTAATATTTATTTATTAAATTTTTATTTTTATTTTTTTTTTATTCTTAACTATAAATGCCCCCCACCTATTTGATGCCGCGTTCCTTGTGTATGTATATATAACTTCTTAATGTATTTCCAAAAGTTTTATTGTAAATTATTTATTTAATGTCTTGTTTTCGTTTTTTTTTATTAATTTGTATTTCGCTTTTGTTAACCGTCCCCCCCGTCTTATTTTAGAAGTAACTATTCTAACGTAAGTGGTAATTGTTTTTTTTTAAATATAGGTCATTGGGACTTATACTAAGTTAAAACTTACTATTAGTGTTAATACTCATTATTGAACACATACAATGGTATGTCATTCCTATCGCACAGTACTCTCTCCCCACTACGTCCCCCTCTTTTGTTCTGTCTTGTCTTCGTTGAATGTTATACGTAATAGGAGTAGGTAGGCTTTCCTACCGCCCGGTCTACACTCCTCCCCCCTCTATTGGACACGTTTAGAGGCCCAAACCTTGATTCGTGTCTAGGAAGGGGTCCCCGGATTTCTCTCTCTGTGTCTCTTTCCCTTCTCCACATCCTTTCATTTCTCATTCCTATCTGCTCTCGCTCCGGATCTTTTTTGGCCCCCTTGCCTTGATCGACCCACTGTCTTTCTCTTTCTCCACATCCCCTCCCTTGCCACTCCTATCTGCTCTTCCTCCAACCCCCTCTTTAACCCCTTGCGTGATAGTGGCCTCCAGCCTTGCTTGGGGTGATATGATTAAAAAAATATATATAAATATATATACATACATACATATATATATACATACATATATATATATATATATATATATATATATATATATATATATATATATATATATATATATATATATATATATATATATATATATATATATATGAATCATTCATACAAAAACAGATTAGTGAAGTTAACGATATAAATGGCAAGAATACATCTTCGCAAACAAATGTATTAAAATTACATTAACACACGAACCTCTAGATGAATGTTATGATCCCTGATTTTAATAAATTCAAGTTGTATAAGGTCTTTTTCGCTGTATTTTCATCTGTTTATACATACATAATCAGGCATGGAAATTGATTTGTTTTTTAGTACATCCAGGTGATAACGGGACACGAAAGGTTAGACGTGAATCGAAATATGTTTTGTTTAGAAATGTGTTATTGTTAACGGTAAGAAATTTTGGAACGTGCCGTCGCAGCGCTAAGGTTGAATTTTTTGAAAACTTAAAAGATAGTACATTTTTTTACTGATATGGTAATTGGAGAATTATTTTGTTGTAATAGTTTTTTTTCAGTTGATGTGGCATGAACTAAATTGTTCAATAAATAGAGCAATGTCGCAGCTATTATCAAGAATGTTGCACGTCGGATCAGTTCTTTTTAAATCAAATATGTGGTGCAGTTCAATTTATATTACATGAATCATTCATACAAAAAACAGGTTAGTGAAGTTAATGATATATATATATATATATATATATATATATATATATATATATATATAATTTTATAGGTAGAGATATTTAATAATAAACAATATTAAGAACATTTGCCGGCCTGGATGTCCGAGAAATTTCATAGAAAATATCCATCCTCCGACAGGAATCGAACCTGTATGCTACATGCAACTGTCACATAGTCTGACGGGCAAACTATTTAGCTATAATGGAAGGGTCTAGTTAGCAACGTCGAATGACTGCTTGCTTACAAATTTCCCATGATTTCTCTCGAACGCTTATATCTTGTCGTAGCGTATCTTCACGTAAACAAATAGCATCATATTGTAATGGACGATGTTCGACAATTATTTTAATATATTTATTGTTTATACGTCATTTTGTATAGATAAAAATATCTTAGTAAATGCTCCGTTTATAATAAACATTATTAACAAAATTTACCAGCCTGAATGTCCGAGAAAATTAAATTGTTAATACTGTTTTTTATATACAGAGCATTTTCCTAAATATTTGCATCTATAAAAAATAACGTATAACCTTATATTACTTGAAATTCATTTTATTTTATATATACATCTATATATCTATATCTATATCTATATATATATATATATATCTATATCTATATATATATATATATATATATATATATATATATCTATATATATATATATATATATATATATATATGGAGAGAGAGAGAGAGAGAAAGAGAGAGATTGATAGATATGTATATAATATTCCTAAAACGCCTCCAAAATATATGCGTTTCTATCAACATAATAATACTAATAATAGTAATAATAATAATAATAATAATAATAATAATAATAATAATAATAATAATAATAATAAACTTGATTTATGAAACAAGAAATGATTTCCTTTAAATTGATCCGAATGTTTATAAAGAATAAAGAAAACTAATAATACATTTGAAAATAATAAAACAAAACAAACACATAAATCATTATCATCCCATGATAGTGTGTGGTCCAACTCTCGTCGTATGTCTCTGCTGAGTGTAAATATATGTGACTTTGTGAAGTATCTTCTCGTTCAGACAGTGACGTTGTCAGCCGGTTTTCCCCTATGTCTGCCTCTTTTTCATAGGTTTCTAATGGTACGTGGTAAGATGACATTAAAAATATTATTGGCCCTTATGACATTGCCATACACTTTCATCCATCTACTCTCTTCCTAGCAAGATGGTAACTCGCTCAGCATTATTTGTGATGCGATATACGTGGAAGAGGACTAGTATGA
Source organism: Acanthosepion esculentum (assembly GCA_964036315.1). Classification (NCBI taxonomy): domain Eukaryota; kingdom Metazoa; phylum Mollusca; class Cephalopoda; order Sepiida; family Sepiidae; genus Acanthosepion; species Acanthosepion esculentum. The sequence goes on along the minus strand of OZ038475.1, from coordinate 22,842,562 downwards.
TTATAGCCTCTTAATACTAATGATTGGATACTTTGCTGTAGTTCTGCCCTTGGTGTTGAACATTTCAGGCGCATAATAAAAGAGAAAACAAATCTTTATATAATACTGACACCGATTCTTGTAAAAGCAGAAAAACTCAGATTTATAAGAAAATGCGTATTACTTATAAGTATTTATATTTAATTGGTTTATCGTAGTAAAGACGGTATTAATCTTTAAGTAAATTACAATTCCATCGAATGAAAGCTGTAATGTAAGAGTGTATTTCTGCTTGCCTAGCTTGAAAAACTACCTGTCGTAACATATAAAACTATGAATACTAAAAAGAACTATACTTTTAAGCAAAACAATATAACGACTATGTTATGCACACCATGACGATCAAACTACTGCTATATTATTGGTCTGTTTATCATTGCAATACGAATTCGCTCTTTGAAATGTTTATTTAATAAGATAAAGCACATTTCTTCTTAAAAATAATTATAAAATAAATATATATTTATAACATTTTGATGTCATCTTCACAAACTGGTTATCGAATCGATGAATAGATAACGTTAACATACATCATTATATTTGCTTACATATCTGAGATTTTAATTAATGGGACTTTTATATATAAAAGAAAAAAAAAATTTTTTTCATAATAGATATTATTTTTTTATTTACTCTCCATGAAAGTATTCTGTTTTATTCATGGATAACAATATCATGGCTATTTTCTAAGTGCAGCTTAAATATAGCACAAAGCCAAATGTGTAAGGCACACAGTGAGGATATATTTTACTACTCAGTCGTAATTGTTCTAGCGAGACAAGTTTGCTAACCATTACACCAATTCGAGGTGTCCCTTCAGACTATTATAGTCAATATGTTGCATGTGTTTTTGGGATACTATGTCATAATGCTTAATGAACTCGACGAAAAGAAAGACACTTTTCATATATTTAAAATTTTGTACTTAATTTTGTTATCTCGATTTTAGAGTTTGCATATTGGGTTGATCATTTAACTGGCAACCGCATGTCCTGCCTTCTTTCAAAAACTGGCATTATTGTTAAATAACAAGGACAAAAATGGTATAGCAAGATATTTGTAATACTCGTTATAATATCAGGTTTGGAAAAATATTTAAATGGATAATGTATTAGGTCATCCCATGAGTTCTGTCTGAATTCTAACTTTTTGTTAAAATGAACCAAATTTAAAGAGTATTTTATAATATTTAATGGAGCTGAACATTATTTTTATAATTAGATGCATTTAAACTGATCATAAACTTGGAAAATGGGTGCCTCATGAATTGTCTGTAAACAACCTCAAATCCCGAGTTGACATCTGCTCTTCTGTCCATTCTCTCCAAATTTTTCACCTTCTTTGGATAGACTTCTGACTGGCGACGAAAAATGGATCTTTCACCGAAATGTTAAGCGGCGTAGACAGTGGCTTGGTAAAGGGGAAGGACCTCAGTCACAACCGAGAATGGAACTACATGGGCAAAACGTTCTTCTTTCAATCTGGTGGGATTATGTTGTGGTAGGATCCACCTAAATTGCATAGTGGAGTACCGACTATATAAATATGGTTGGTACCGGGAAGACATGAGAGGCGAATCAAGAGATCCAACTAGAGACTCTGCCCGACTGCGACTTAGTCAACACATTCTCCAGGAACGGTCTTCCCAGGAATATACAAAAGACTATATGTAAATATTGTGTACACTTTATTGTTTCAATACATTTTGTTCTAAGTAAATTTTGTGTTTCATTATTATTCCATGCATTAGTCAAGTTTCAACAGATTACCAAGGAATAATCCACTTTGAATTCTTACCACCTAATGCAACAATTAATGCTCAAATATACTGTCAGCAATTAGAGCGTTTGAACCAATGTTTGAGGAAAAAAAGACCTGCTCTAGTGAATCGAAAACGGGTGATGTTTCATCAGGACAATGCGCGACCACACACAGCAAGAATCACGTCGCAAAAGATCGAAGAACTTGGTTGGGAGAAAATTCCTCATCCACCTTATTCTCCCGACCTTGCTCCTTCAGACTACAATTTGTTTCGTAGTTTACAGAATCATTTGGAAGAAACAGCTTTTGTAAACCAGGAAGAGGTTAAAACTGACATTTGTGAGTTGTTCGAATCAAAGTCAAAATAATTTTACAGTAATGGAATTAGTAAGCTTGTTAATAGATGGAAGGAAGTCATAGATAATCATGGAAAATACATTGTTGATTGAATCTGTAATTAAATGTAACATTTGGTCACTTGTTTTCTTTATTCAAAATTCGGACAGAACTTATGGGATGACCTGATATATTTCTTCTGATATAATCACATTTATGAAATCTGTGCAGTGCATGCGTAAACCAATGTGGAAACCATTATAAAATCGCCATCGGTAGAAGTTCTGAACATGGTTTAATTATTGATTGTCTCATGGATATATAGAAATATGTCAATAAAGAAGGAAACTTATTAAGTTAATCTTGTTGCCTATACAAACCAGGAGTGGAACAGTTGATTTCTGAAATGTTCTCCGATATTGACAGCCGGGAGGTAATTACAAATTTTATAAGACATTTCATAACAATAATATTAGAATCATCTGGAAATATTTAGTTCCAAGTTTTCTGCGATTTATACATTAAGGAAATATAGATATATTACTGGTAGCTTGGTAGGATTTGTACAGACAAAATTTGCCACACCAAAATACGAAGGCGAACTAGAAAATAAGATATGCCTTCAATAAAATAAGCAAAGTATTAAGACAGGAATAGAGGAATCCATCGATTATTCCGGCTAATGTGTACCCCGGTAACAGTTAAAAAAGACAATTTTCAATTACTCTGGTTAAACTAAATTATGTTTTACCGCAGTAATTGTGTATAATATCTGCACTAATCGAGTTTTGGTATATAAAATTGTTAACACAGAAACGCATTAAACGATTGCGCATTAGTGCTCCGTTAGAAACTAAGAAAGGAAAGCTGAAATGTAATACTGATCCTCCTATATAGCAGTGAATTGTAAAAAAAAATATCCTTAGAGATGATGAAGCAACTTGATGTGACAGAACTTTTGTTACATAAAAGGATGCTGAGAAAACAATGTTTCACTTTATAGACTTAATAATACAAACCGATCGATAAAAATTGAATCCTGAAGATAATTTCGATATTACAAGATAGTAACCCACTATATAAATTATATATCAATAAACAATTTTTTCCCGTTTTTATTTCTCTGATAAGGAGTTATCATTATTCATGAATTATCAGCTGTTTATAAGCTGCTTAACGTGGCAAAACAAGGAAAATCGTCAATGTGATAATCATGTAAATAATAAATGATTAACTGGTTGCATATAGGGCACATAATGAAGAAAGATTGTTTTGAAAATCTGACACCACAGGACATGTTGAAGGCAAGAGCGACAGAGGAAAACATAAGCTAAACAAAGTGCTTGTGTAAATGGATGACAGAAAAGAGTTTATTAAGAGATAACAATCAAACATTTACCAAGAGCTATAAAGGGCAAAAAATTGTGGAGAGGGACACGGCATATAGAATATATATGTATATATATATATATAGATACACGGCATATAGAATATATATATATATATATATATATATATATATATATATATATATATATATATATATATATATATATATATAGGGCGTAACAGCAAAATTGTAATGATATTGTAACAGCTAAATTGGCCAATTGGTAAATTACGCTCTGAAACGTTGTATCTTAGAAATGATTAAAGATATAGTACTGGAATTCTCTGAGGCTTTTATAACACTGTTGGACACTACTTTGAGCAATACGAATGTATAATTACTCTCTAATCATAACAGAATAATCGTAATGCAATCGATCATAAACGAAAATCACATGTTCACCATTAAGTATTATAAGCTCATGAAGGCGTGAAATAAAATCCAAATATATATATATATATATATATATATATATATATATATATATATATATATATATATATATAATGCAGTGTTAATTCCAAAATTATTCAAGATGATATTCGTCCTCTCTAATCTTCTAAGATTCTGTCCTGAAGTATGAAGGTGCCTCATAATTTTCACGCATGATTTCATTTTCAATTTTTCTTCACTGCTCCTCGAACTGTCCCACCTGCCAAACCTCTTTTGAATTGAGTTTTATCTTTTCTAATTGTTATCTTTAGCTCTAAGTTGAAATGATTATCTCTATTCCTGCAGCGACCTCCTGATCCAGTTTTCATCTCTACTGTTCCCTCTTTTTTAAATTTATTCACCGATCTCGTGATGGTCATTGTGTGTAATTTGAAGATGGAAGCCAGCGTATGAATGTTGGTAGCATTACTGAAGGACTGAATGATATTTTCCTCTCATCATTTTTAAGCTGAAAAGATAGTGGGTTTTACGCAAAACGATTTTACCCCGTTCTCTTCTTAGCTGACCTGGTGTGAAATTCTCCCATTAGATGTTCAAAGCAACAAGACTGCGAGAGTGCTTACATTCCTCATAACTGAACAAAATCTGAGTATTTCTTGCCGATTTAGTTCTGTTACTAGCATTGTTTATGAGAAGTATCGGCAACTTTTTTGAGAGAGTGGGCCAGAATGTAATACAGTTTCTTGGAAATGGGCCATATTTTCAAATGTACCTTCAGAAGGTTGTCACGTTATGGAGGTTTAAAGAAATAGCAACGAAATTAATGTTATATTAAATAATGTTATATTATTTAAACAAGTTGCCTTATTTTACTGCAGTATAACAACTAACAAAATCAACAAAATATGACGGTTCCGGATAGAATACAGGTTTGATTCCGGTCGGAGAACGCATATTTTCTATGAAAATTTCTCTGCCATTCAGGCCGATAAATGTCGTTAATATTGTTGATTATTATTACTTAAATATTTAGATCTATAATGAACGTATAAACATTAAAAATATCTTAAAATAAATGTCGGACTTTGTCAATTTTATAATATATATATATATATATATATATATATATATATATATATATATATATATATATAAGCTGTCTGCGTGCAATCTGTGGAGTTAACTTTCAAGATAGGACATCTAACGTAGACCTGTTTAAAAGGTTTAATATTGGAGGAATCGTGACTTTTCTCATACAGTCTTAGTTACAGTGAACTTGTCATGTGTTGAGTATGCCTGATGACAGGATACTCAAGATCCTAATGTATAGCCAGTTAGATCAGGGCTACAGGAATATAGGACACCTATGGCTAAGATAGGCAAGCTAAAAAGCAATTTGTCAGCAGTCAATATACCACATAACACCCTTCAGCGCTTAGCCTTAGAGCGGGTAGAATGGAGATCAACGTGTTTTAGAGGACTAGGCAATTTTCAATCTGCTTGTCTGAATCATCTTCAAGAAGCGAGAGCAAGATCTAAAAGGTCAGCCAATCCAACTGCGATCTCATCTCATAATCCTCACACTTGCTCCATATGTGGTCTCCTTTGTAAATCACTAGCGGGTCTTAAATACCACTTAAGATTATCTCACAAAATTTCATAAATGAATCAACTAAGCTGCTAGATCCTCATACGTCGAAACCGACGGGAGAGTCCATCATATATATATGTATATATATATATATATATATATATATATATATATATATATATATATATATATATATATATTTCATTCATTCAGTTAAATGGCATACTTGATGCACGCTTCGTAGATCATGTCTCTTTTGATTCATGACTGACTATGCAGAATATTTCCCCTCAATAGGTTGCCGTTATTTCTTCCGTAGACTGATAAACAGCCAAGGCTATAGGACTGGGTTATACTGCTATTAAACCCAAAGCAGGGGAAGAACAGATGAATTCATATCATTCCGAAGGTTATTTGCGTGGAAGTGAATATTACAAACCCGACTGGAATTCAAACACGGATTTTCAATTTCTCATTCGGAAGCAATAACCATTAGCCCTCCGCCCGTCGCACACCCATAATAATAAATACGTGTACTGCAAAGCAGAGACCTGATTTTCGGGACGCGATTAACACAGATCAACAGAACGACAAGAATTGCTATTCATATTTTATTTGCGATAACTACAAAGCCAATATTTACCGCAAATACATCATTACAGATATGAATGCCGTACAAAACCGACAGTAAAAGAAATCTGAAAGGAATGTATACGTATATTCCCGACATACGCTGCTTTTAAATACCCGAGAAGTTTTCAGAATATAACGAGATAAGAAACGTTCGTAAACTATTGCCAGACATAAGTCCATTAAAAAAACAATGATGTAAACCAAATTAGCCATGAAACAATTATTTTGATTTATATCTTCGGTTAAAAAAAAAGACAACTTGTTTCCCTGCTGACATTTACAGAGATATTAAATATATGATGCACATTACAAAAAATAAATTAACCATGTAAACAATACAAGAATCGATAAAGAATCGATCGTTTAAAAACCCTCTCATAAATCTCCTCATTATAACAAAGAACGATAAAAAATCCTCCTTTCTCTTTAATTTTTTCTCCTAAATATAGTTAGTACCTATATATAAAGACATGCACAATTGTGATAAAAATTTGGCAGAGACATGTGTAACATCTTTTCTCAAACAGCTTACTGTCGGAATTCAAATTTGATATGAAAACGGACTTCGAATAATGTAGAAATTAATGAATGTGTTAGCATCACACTATCTTTTTAAATATAGGTAATGTAATGATTTTAATATCAGTTATCGTGCTTGTGCTCTCATATATATATATATATATATATATATATATATATATATATATATATATATATATATATATATATATATATATATGTATGTATGTATATATATATTTATATATATGTACTGAACAATAAAATATATTAAATAATTAAAATCTTCAGACACATTGGGATGTATATTAATATTCCTTCGTTTTTATTATTATTTCATTTAGATGCCTCGACTAGTTTCGGCCAATATAGCCATCATCATCAGAAAAATAATTTTCTATTTGCTGATAGCAGTGAACTACATAATTGAATGCCTTGATGGAGGATATACATATATATATATATATATATATATATATATATATATATATATATATATATATATATATATATATATATATATATATTTATTTACGTTTTTGGTTTAATTCAAAAAATTGATCTAATCATTGTTTTCAATAATCGTCATATACACAACCTTTCAGACAGTAACCCATGGTCTTCTTCAGATTGTTTATATGGAATACAATGCATGTGTTGATTATCCTTGTCATTTGGTTCATAAGTCGATGAAATCTAATTAGTTAAATTATATTTACAATGCTACATATAGAAAATAAAGAAAGATATATATCTAAAGCACAAGGAAATCGCTGCGTTAGCCAAATTTAAAACATATCTGACATTTGATTTAAAGTTTACTAAGTCACGTATCTAATACCCCATTCATAGTTTTACATTTTGGTTCGATTCGAAAAAGCTGTAAAGAATAACACAAATGGCGGACACCTTGATAGGCACCACACTTTTTTGATGATGCAATTTCAGTTTTCAAAAGTGTTGGTGTGCATCATGAATGCATTGAACCGTACTTTTGCGTTTGTCCTGAAGATCCCGTTTCGCATCACAAGTCATTAATCCATCATGAAATGGATCACTTGTTCGTAGATCCATCATTGGACAGACTTCAACACAACGAATTCTTTACTTTCAGTGAGTTCATGTGCAACACATTTATCGAGGTTTCTCTCCTTGTCAGTGCTCCGATATTGTTGAAATGATGACATCCATTATCTCAGACATTCCGCTGACACTTTGTGGTGCATATTGTTCGACAAATTTCTTCAGATGTTGCTTGTCAGTTGCAAATAGACGATCTCTACCATTTTCATCTTCAAAATTCGTATTCGGACTGCGGAAATTTAGAAAGAAGAACCGAACTCTCCGCTCACAAGTGGACCCTTCGCCCAATAAAGTTGGCAGCAGTTTGAGGATTATTATGACCAAGCATGATCTTATGCAAATAAAAAGGAATGCTTTCTCTTTTTCGTGTTCAGGTTGCGGGATATGTAATATTTTATGTTAAATTCTGAAAAAAGTTGATATAGAATTAACAAAGAATACACTGTAATTATTAGAAATAATATATTTTTGCGCAAATATATTATATTAGACCACAATTAAATGGTTCATTCTCAGATCGGACATTATATTTCGAAGAAGGTAATAAAATACATAAATCGGATGTCGGGAATTAATCATTGTATCAAATATGTTAATCGATATAGGACAAAAAATAATTAACACCATAATTAGCACATGTAAAATATCCCAGATCTATCAAAACAAATGCAGGTGATACTTATTTGAAAGGTGGTTTCTATTATAATCCTGAGCAGTGTCAAATATTATACAACAGGGGAAAGTAATTACAATTCCTTATCTCAAAAGTAAAATCAAGATGTTCAAATGTATATCATAGTGAAGATCAATTTTAAAAAAGTAGATTAATGAAGTAAGTCACCACGTGAAACTAAGGTACAAGAAGTCTGGCATATATATTCTTGGTTTTTATACCCAGGCATTAATTAAATTGTATGTATATATATATATATATATATATATATATATATATGCCCGAACCTATTGTTCAGAATCAAACTAGCATCCTATATTCTAATAAAATGACTACGCTTCTAAGTAAGTACCGGAAGAATCTTTATATATGCCATTTACTGCTCAGGATAAGAAATATCTTTGTATACAGTGTCGTTGAATAGGTGAATTGAAAAAAAATAAAATTAATTAATTCTTTAGGAACTGATTGTTTACGTTTCGCATACGGAAATGAAATGAACAGATATGCGTTTCGATTACAAAATTGAACGAGTGAGTATATGATTGGTAAAGGCTTTGAGAGTAATTTCTGAGGACAAATCCAGAGTTGGAGTCGCTAAGACAATCCGCGGGAATTCAGATTCTAATTTGGTGTGTGATGCGGGATAATTCATTTTATGACTTGAACGAGATCTTTAGCCTTAGATGGCAGTTTTTTTAGAGATGGTGTCTTGAATAAAACACCCGGACGTAAGGTTGGAGACCCACATTTAGCATCAGCTCCCAGAAGATCTTTAATGAACTCCACTAACTGCACTAGGGTCCAAGTCCCTTCTTATTCGGTTCCCAATTCAAAACGTGTTTCTCATGAAACGGATGACCAGTCAATTAAGTAATTGCGAAAGGGGATATGCAAAACAACCAAGAAAAACTCTTAATCAAAGTTCATGAAATAAAAATTCCTATTGTCTACTGGACTTTGATTTCACGAACTTTGTCAAAGACCAGCAGAAAACAAAAGCTAGTTTTTTTACACAAAGTAAAATAAAATTGACATCTTGAACACAGGTACCATCATCTTGATACTGACCTGAATTACATCAACATTGATCAAAACCAATTTATTACCGCCTGAGCTAACAAATAATCCCAAAGATCCACAGTCGGCAGATTTGGTTTATTTCTCTCTCCTACAGCCTGAGGAAACTTCAGTCAGTTATGTGCCATGCGTGATGCACGCTTAGGTAATCATGCATCTTTCGATACTTGAATGACGAGGCAATTATTTTACGCAGTAGTCTGCCATTCTTCTATGCGGTAGTCCAGTTACCATCCAAGACTATAGCAGCTAGTTGATCCTGCTTTGCACCCATAACTGGGGGATAAGGAGAGGTTACATACCTTTCCGAAGGTTATTAGCACGTAAGTGAATATAATGGATTCGATTGGATTTCCAACTCGACTCTCCGTTTCCTCAATCCGAGCCGATATTCATCATTCCACCATAACTCAAGAAACTTACCATCAGTTGTAAAACTATATGATCGCATAATTGTTGCTGAATTTAACAGTAAGCCTAAAAACACATTAATTGTTAGGTACTGCCCAAGTAAAACATGTAATGAAAAGCTAGTGGACGACTTTTACTCCGATCTGAAGAGATTAACAGAAAGTCTCCGCACACACAAATTCCTCGTCATCTCAGGCTATTTTAATGGCGAAATAGGGAAGGATGATGCTCCATTCACATATAATCAGAAACCTAAGAGAAAAGGGGAAAAACTTTACTCAAGAGTTCCAACTCCAAATACCCAACACGAGTTTCATGAATCATCCAAAACCTCTGTGGTCGTTCCAACATACATTCAAACTTCGCTCACAACTTTATTACATCTTCGATAGAAACAAGTTCAAGAACAGTGTTCGTAATGCCCAGGAATACTTGTCCTTCGCTTGCATCGCTTCTGATCACAGACTTGTTTCCATAGATGTCATATTTAAGCTAAGGTATTCCAAACCCTTACCACCAGACCCCATGAAACACGTCAGTTAGAACAGGGTATCATCAGACCTTCCTTTGCGACACCTCTTTTCTGTAGATGTTAAGAATCGTTATGAAATGCTCTCTGGTCAATCTGATGATATTAAAACACGATACAACAACCATATGTCATCTACAGAAGAAATTGCTCTCTGAAAACTGCAAAAGAGGGAAGAGTTTCAGCACATTCCCATCAGTTCTGATGTCCGTGGTAGGAAGGCAATCAAAGATCTCCAAAGAGTGAAGCCGAGTTATGAACAAATGCTAATACGAAGTAATTTTGCACATACCTTTAAAGCACAAGGGATATTATTTGAGGCCCATGCCAATGTAGACGAACAGTACATAGAAGGGGTGGCCGACGAGATACGAAGAAACAACATTCTGTAGCCGTGAAAACAATAATCATACTCTCAGGAAGTTACTCAAAGCATTCCATTCGGATCAATATTATCCTGTGTTTGAGCCCCATAAATCTTTCCATCATCTGTAGCCAGCTTCCAATTCACTACTAAAAACAAACCTTCCTTAAAGTTATTGTGACCCCAACATGTTTCACGGTGGGGATGGTGAGCTCAGGGTGATATAGTCTTTCTGCCATGAGTGATGCTTTGCATTAACACACAACTGTTCAATTTTTTGTCTCATTTGAGCAGATCTTCGTCTTCCAAATGTTTTCTCTGTATCTCACAAGGATTGTGGTAAACTGCAAACGGAATTCATATGATTTCTTCAGCAATGACTTTTTATCATGCCACTCATTCATAAAGTCGATTAATAGCTGTCCTATGGACACGTTCTCCCAACTTCCATGTCCTCTTGGTTGCTTGTCTGATTAATGCTCTCCTTATCGGTCTGTCAGTTTAGGTGGACGACCAAGTCTTGACATGTTTACGATTGAGCCTTACTGTTTCCATTTCCGAATGAGGGATTTAATACTCCCCTGGGAGATGTTCAAAACATGGCGTGATATTTTATAGCCTAATCCTGCTTTATATATTTTTACACGACTTTTTCCTGACCAATCTAGTGAACTCCTTCGTGAAGCAGTTTTTTTTATTTTAAATATAATCTAACGAAAGTCTGGACAACAGAACAGGTTTAATTAACTGAAGAATGTAGAAGCAAAAATTGTAAGAACTTTTTCTATTTTTCCATTACTTAAAAGAAATCTAGTTATAATTAGGCGAATTCTCTTTAATAATTATCTGATATCTGAATGCATTTGGTTGAACAGGATTTTACTTTGAGATATAACAGTATACAGGTAAATATATTTTTCCTCATCATGTTCTGATTTTGTTTTTGTAAATAATTTTAGAAAAGATTTAATATTTGTCCCTACTTCAAATAATGCACAATTTTTGCTTGATCCTTTAGCTGAAACATTTAAAATTGTGACCCTAACGTGATAAATATGGTGTTCAAGGGGGTGAATTATTATGCATGACATTATATATCTGTTAATCAATTTTGAAATAGAGTTTGGTTATATTTGTTTCTAAGATTATATCTGAATAATACCGATTTAAAATAATATAAAGTAAATATACTATTCCAAGATAAATTGCGAATCTTTTCTTTTCAAATATAAGGACAGATTTCTTAGTACCAATACAATAACGTGACCCGTAACACATTAGAGTCGTTGGACTCGCACAAATAGTGCAATTCTAACAACGGTGAGTCCGTTAAAGGTAAACTGTCTCGATAAAGCCTATCAATCTTTAATCATGTTTGGAAATTTGGAGTAGTCTTTCTCCTGAACTGAAAACCTCGAAAAGGCGTAAGTGCCTACTGATCATAAATATTTACATATCTTTTGAAAGAAGGGTTTTCTTTCTCTAGACAGGCTTGTAACTGAAGCAAAAGTGCCCAAATAGCATGTTATTTAATCCACAGCTAGAGAAGAAGAATCTCGTATCATATTGACCATACAATTATGATTTCAAAACCGTCTACTGTCATCCACCATTCAGGTAACTAATTGATTATTATCAAGAGGATCAATTCATAGAACGCAAACCAAAGTACGGGAATTCATTATATTGATCGGTTTTCATGTTGTCATTGATCCGGACTCGAGCTGAGTTAAAAGAATGTGTAAACAGTTAAATTATTCCGGTGGTAGGCACATAATCTGCCAATGGGGAAATGGCAAAATCTTATATCCTGCGCTTAAACCAGTACAGTTATAAGCCTGAATGTTAAAATATAGAATAATAATATATGTTATGCAAAGGGTAATAATTGAATTAAACTGAAGAAAATAATTTGTAAGCACGAATTCTAGGTGAGCTGAAACATCGACTATTCTTTCAGGTGAAACAAATGCGTGACTATTTCGGCCACTAGGCAGGTCCGAAAACTTTACATATCCCTGACCTTTTGAAAAGACTAGTATTTTCCCTAGAATAATTGCTTTACATTTCTAAAAATGGAAAGAAGCGAAATGAATGTGCTTGAACAGTATAAATCAATATGATTAATTGATTGTGACGACTTAGAGGCCTTGTGTTGCCATTCAGCTATCATATTAACGCTAATATTAATCCTCTTTGTCATTTATATACAAGAAATTTATGTCTGCCAGTCTTTATTTAACTGTTGATTTTATTTTTCTTTCATCCTGGGATAGTCATAATTCGATTCTTTTCGCGTGATATTCCGATCAAATGATTGTATTTTCCTGTACGTTTGTCATTTTTCATATTTCTTACGAGTGAAATAAACTAAAAAAAAAAATCATTCAAATATCTTTCGTTCTCCGTTTTGTTCTGACGTTTTTCAGTCACAAATTTACGCTCTCGTGCACGTTCTATTGATGAATGAAGCATAAACGTCCGAAGAACACGTAGTTTGCAAAATAAGACTTCTTATAGTCGAAGCCAAAGGGTTTATTATATTTTACGAGTAGTCACCGTCATCTTGTTTTTTTCTTGCTTTTCTATCTGCTGTGTCCCTTCAGGAGGTTGATGATCATGGCTCTACGTAAACGTCTCTCTTTTCTATCGGTTATTAATTGTCCATTTACTATTCTTGCCATATACGCAAGCAGGGAAATTAGGATACGGTTGTTTTTCGTGTGTGTGTTTTTTTTTTGTTGTACTTACTTTCAGGATGTCTTGCGTATGCCAAATTTTTAAAGATTCTTTCGGTATCATATGACCCAGAAATGACAACTCTTCCTTTCTAGGCAGATATGATAACTTCACTGTTGCTTACATACATTTTATGTCTATGGTATTGACAGCAACCTTTTGTAGAATTAAGCCACTATTACCTTAAGTATCCTCTACATCTGTGAGTAAAGTGCCCAACGTTCACTTTCCGATATGTATATTGATATCACATAGCAAGAAAGTATTCTCTTTATTATTTTTAACGATTTTCTCCATTTCATAATACTTTTTCTGTCTTTACAGGACATCATTCACTATTCAAATGCGCCTTCGGATTCTGGTGTTAAATCTTCTGCCATTTGTTTAAAAAAGTAATATAAAGAATTACACGAAGCAACTGTTCATTCAGTGATGTGTAACACGGTTTGCGAATAGAGCATATTTAGAATTAGTTAGGGACATTATGATATTTTAAATATCAGCATTCGATTTATTTATTTGTATATGGTTTGAAAGCGAACTTCTCACCATACGAGAAACAATGTAACTACATCAAAGTAGAGGCAGACACAATGTAACAGATAGATAGATAGATAGATAGATAGATAGATAGATAGATAGATAGATAGATGGGGACGGTATGAGATAGAGAGATAGATAGATAGATAGATGTGGACAGAATGAGATAGATAGATAGATAGATAGATAGATAGATAGATAGATAGATAGATAGATAGATAGATAGATAGATGGCCGATTATTAACTGATTTTCTATGGGCCCAATAAAATTATATGGAAACTAAAAACGATGTGAAAAACTTGATGTATGCACGTTATATAAGTTACACTGTCAAATACCGTGGTATAATGCTCCTCCCTTACTTTTCATTCTACCATTTCATCCCAAGTAAATGAGGACAATAAAAGAACAGTATTTAAGGAGACAGAATATAACGACTGACATTATATTTAAATTGTTGTTGACAGGAATGCAGAAACATGAAGAGGGTTCCAAACGTGTGTTGAAGATGTTAGAAGAGAACTTACGGTTACACCTAGTAATTTCATAAGTTAAATCATCTGCAAATCTACTTACGCGCTCAAATGAGTAAAGTAGAAGTATCAAAGAGTTAATGTTTTCAGAACAATTACATTAAATAAATTCATCGAAAAGGCTGATTGGAAGCTGCGTTATGGCGCTGGGATAGCCAAGAGGCCAAGTCAGGACTGAGAAAAAGTTTTCCTTTGATTTTCAAAAAAACAATAATCACTAGATGCATAGCAGACCAACCAAAATAGATGTGGCAACGTGGCAGACTTATGAATGCGCGAGGTAGTCTGGTGTTAAAAATATATCTTGCAAGTCTTACTCAACTGACTTTCATAGCATCAATCGATTCGATATAATCATACCACCTCATGTCAGTGGTAAACGTGAAACCACACAGGCACCATGAGTTATATCCTGGACCTTAGCATCAGCCATTTTGACGGAAACCATAAAACGTTCTTTAAAATGATGAATTTACAGATAATTAGTTTTGAAAGCGTTAAACGGAACTAATCATTTTTAACCCAGTCAAAAACAATTCGAATTTGCTATTTCTTGCGCTAGTTGACTAAACTTTTAGAACAAGTAATTAGATTTTATCTAAACTATCAAATAATATTAAGGAAGAAGTAAAATATAATATGATGTCATTGATACCACTGTCGTAACATATTATATCGGGACGGTCTACGATGGATTTGAGGAATAATGTATATCCAACAATAGAGCCCTGTGGGTGTACCTGGATTTATTCAACTACGAGATGTTTTGAATAAAACCGTCATGACAAAAGCCATCAACCGTCTCCAAGATATGTAAAGCAATATCCCGATATTCTCCATCCTTACTCTTATCTAAATGTTGACAAACTCATTCAGCAATAATCGTCAATATATCGTTGGTTGCATTAGATAAACGAAAGCCATTTTTTTGCTTGAAAGAAGAATCTGTGACATGAAATTCATATCCAGTTTTAAGTTATTTTAAGTTGATTACCGTCTCTTGTTCATTGCCACAAATTGTTAAAAGCTAATATATAGGTCAATAATTCGAAGGATCAGTCTGTTGCCTGATTCTTTGACCTATCATAAAAACAGAAACTACAGTTCATTTCTGACAATCTGGGAAGCTAGAAACACCAAAATATTTATTGTAGAGAAGCATTTCAAAGATATCAAGTGCAATGTGAAAAGTATAATGGTAAAAAGAGAAAATCAGAGAAATACAAAAGATGTGTAAGATATGAGTTTTTGTATGTTCGGCGTCGCCCAATGGGTGTCAGTGATTCGGCTTCAGAAAAATAATTAGACTATTCGGCACAGCCGTTTAAGCGTCAGGTTGTTTTGACGTCACTTTTTTTTTACCGGAAACGCCCCACCTCCCAAAAAGGATAAAAACATTGAAAACATCCAACTTTCAATATGACTTTTTATTCATTTAGGGAATTAAGGATCCTATTAAAACACTAATAGAATAATGTAAATTAAAAACTTAAATTATAAATATTGTATTTCAAAAATAAAATTAAAAACATAGTAAAGCTATTTAGCCATCGTGTGTCACTGTTTCCTCCAAGTTTTGATAAAATATGTGCTTCCATTTTGAATGAAAGGGTTTTCACGAATGAAAAATATGAAGCTGGACTGAAGGAAATATAATATAAAAATATCTCCAACTAGACTTTTTCGTAATTTGGACTATTCGAGAATATAATGATGAAGTACTAATTTGACTACTAAACGAGAGAGAAAGAGAGAGAGGGAGAAAAAAGAAAGAGAAAGAAAGATAGAAATAGAGAGTATGAGAGAGAAAAAACAAATTTGACTATAACGACGGAATTCTAATCTTACGCCTAATCGTCCCTCTGCCGAAAAATTCCTATGTCGAATTCGCTACGCCGAATCGGTCCGCCGAATCAGCGACACCAACTGGGCTACGCCGGGACGTCCCATTCACGTAAAATATACATCTATAAGTGCATGGGTCGTTGCTTATTTATCTCTAGGGATCCCGCTATATCCATAGCCTAATGACAAGAAAAGATTTTCTTTTACAAACCACGGATTTCTATTTGATTATCATGTTCTCCTTTCCAGGCGATTGAATGTGATGTTAATAATTCAGGTCGAGAATTAAACTGTACGTCGAAATTAAGCAAGCAACTACGCGCAAGGTCACGGACTTATATTAATTTACCCCAGGTGAAACATATCCTAATGAAAAAGACATTAAAATACTCTAAATATATTTTATCATTCACTTGATATTTGCCTAATGAAGTCTAACTTTCATTACTGAATGAATATGTTCAAAATATGAACCTCATATTTTTCTATGAAACTCGTTACGCATTAATCAGGGCTACGGCAGATACATAAATACGATTAAAATGCTGACTGAAGGATCAGAGAAAACGAAATTTTGCTAAATTAGGCTAATTATCCGAAAAAGGACATAGGATAACCATGAAGGAATGTTTATTAAAAAGGAAAACATACTTTTATCTAATTGTAACGAGGAAATTGCGCATTTTGTAAATCAGCGTTAACAAAATACGTGACCTGCTTTCCCCATCTCCTGCCCATCTTTACACGAAACGTATATCGTGCCTGATTTCATTGATATTCTCAAAGACCGTGAAACGAACGTTTCCCCCAACGTGAATTCTGCCCTAAGGTAACATAATATTAGTATATTATAACTTTGAAACAGGCTTTCTCTGATTCCTCGTCACAATTCAGGAGAATTAAATGTTTCGTTGTCTTAATTACTGATTAGCAACCGAAATTCGCCTCAGGAACACGAACTCTCAGCATATAATTGGGAGATCAATGGAAAATGCTTAAAACTCCAAAATGATTTAACAATAATAATAATAATAATAATAATAAATGTACTTTGTGATGATAGATATGATGGTGCTGCAAATTACTGGAGATTAGCTGCCATTTCATTTCCCTACTGAGTTAAGAGGGCACAGAATAACAGACAAGTAAACACTCGGTTTGAATATTCAACTCAGTCTACAAGAATATTATTAAATTTTTGACGTGTTGTAGAAGCCTTACACCAAATCAATCCTGCGTGATTACGTACGTAATAATAGGAATAGAAATAATAATAATAATAATAATAATAATAATAATAATAATAATAATAATAATAATAATGATAATAATAATAATATAAAAATAGAAGATCAAAATGGAATTTCAAATGGGTGTAGAAATACAAGTAAAGAACAATACAAAAATGCTTAAAAACAAAAGCAAATCAAATGCAACAGACCAGATACAGAAACAATGTCAAGATAAACGGCTTCAAGGTCAATACTCGTACCCGAAAAAAAAAAGCCGATGTAGACAAACTTCGTACCCACCAGTGGCTACGTAGTGCAGGGTCAAAAGCTGAAAACGAAGGTTTTATCATTGCTGCACAGGACCAACGCTTGTTAACTAGAAATTATCGAGCACACATACTAAAATATTGTGTTAGCCCAAAATTCAGAGTCCGTGATAAATATCCAGAAACAATTGAATATCTTGTATCATGTTGCAATGTATTAGCACCCACTGAATATAAATCACAGCATGATAGTATGGGCGAAAATCTGCACTGGAAAATCTGCAACTTCTATGAGAAGCAATAAATTGGTATGAACACCACTCTGACCCTGTTACGGAGATAGGATTTGTAACAAGTTTATGGGACTACACAATTACGCACAAACAGAACAATCAAAGTAAATTGCCCAGACATTGTTATTAGAGACCGCAAACAAATGAATTGCCTCCTTAATGAAATGGTAGTCCTGAAGACTACAAAGTGTCTTTGAAGATTTTCAGAAGCTATCAATTTACAAGGACCTTGTAATCCAATTCATAAAATTGTAGCACATGGAAACAGCAAAAATCCGCGTTGTAGTTGGAGCCCTCGGGTTGGTTAGAAAAGATTCCAGTAAACTCATTGAAGGGATTCCTGGATGTCCCTGCGTTAAAGAAATATATAAAAAAATGTTTTCACGAGTACAGCCCACCCCTTACGAAGGGCTTTATCTATGTAAAATATGTGTGATGTTTTTCAAAATTGTTCAATAAAGAATGACACGATGCCATTTCTGACATTCGGTTTCCCGTCTGGAACCGGAAAGAAATGAGTACACAGCAGAAATCAAAGGAAATAAAATAATAATATTTTCCGTGAAAGACGCCTCTATGAAATATCGCTGCCTTGCAAAACACCTTCGAGTTACTTGAAAATATTGCCATTGCCCAGATGTCAGCATTACTTCGAATATGCTGAGGTAAGTTTTTTGTGTTTGAGCTTCGGGTAGGAGCTGATATTTTTATTGGTGAGGATATAAATGAATTAATTATAATAGTAATAATATTAATAGGAATATCACTAATAATAATAATAATAATAATAATAATAATAATAATAATAATAATAATAATAATTATTATTTGCAACTTCTACGGGAAGGAAAATGGTATGAACACCACCCAGACCGGGTTAAGGAGATACGACCTGTTACAATTCTATGGGAGTACAC
The DNA here is from genome assembly GCA_964036315.1 of Acanthosepion esculentum. NCBI lineage: Eukaryota > Metazoa > Mollusca > Cephalopoda > Sepiida > Sepiidae > Acanthosepion > Acanthosepion esculentum. The sequence goes on along the minus strand of OZ038475.1, from coordinate 22,823,393 downwards.
AATACACACTGACAGAACAATCAAAGCCAACCGCCAAGATATTGTTATTAAAGACCACAAACAAAAGAGTGCCTCCTCATTGATGAGGCAGTCCCTGCAAATTGCAAAGTATCTTTGAAGATATTCAAAATATCAAGTTATATCTAGTCCAAATACAAGGAGCTTGAAATAAAATCACAAAAATGAGGCACATGGGAACATCAAAAATCCCTGTTGTAGTTGGAGCCCTAGAATTGGTTGGAAAAGATTCCAGTAGACTAATTGAAGGGATTCCTGGAAATCCATGCCTCAAAGTGATACAAAAAATTGTTCTGACAAGTACAGCCCACACTTTATGAAGGGCTTTATCTACGTATTTTTTGTTTGTCAGTGGAAAGTGTCATGATGCCATTTCTAAACTTAGGTCCCTGGGCCGGACCCGAAAAGAAATGTGTGACGCCAGAAATCAAAGGAAATAATAATAATAATAATAATAATAATAATAATAATAAGAAGAAGAAGAAGAAGAAGAAGAAGAAGAAGAAGAAGAAGAAGAAGGATACAAATATCCACAGCAATAATCATGTTTATTATTTATTTTGAAATGTACTACCGAAGTTATGTAAATATTAATAATAATCGTATTGACTGATTACCTAATTTTTCCTTTCCTTTTTTACTGTGCTAATCCGGCCATGTTGTTTTGACGACATTTTTGAGTGAGAATCTTAGTATTTAGGCTTCCGTATTATGACGAAGGTGAGAAATGGCCCCAACTGTTAAATCGATAGTATTCTTTTTTTCTCTTTGTTTAATGAATTCCTTAGCGATTCTTTGGCTAAAATGTTGTTGACGGGCGTGGGGGAGGTTTGATTATTATCTCTCTTATTGGCGTCGACAAGTCGAACATTTTAATCTTTGGCTGATGCTACTCTGTGTTCATCTTTCAGTATGCAAGCTTTTTTTTTTGTATTTTTTATTTGAATTTATTTAACTTTAATGTTTTCTTTTTAATTTAATCTTTTTTTTTGGCCGTGATAACGCAATGTAAATGTATGAAATGTATGTGCCCATCTGACCTTTGATCGTGCAATGGTCACTGCGGAACAAGTTCAAAATAAAATTTCCAGTGGGTGTAGAAATGCAAGTAAAACACCTACTGCAGCAGCAAGATCATTAAAAAAGAAAGGAAAGGCAAATGCAGTCGACCAGATACATACATTATAGCAAGGTAAACCTCTTCACGGTCAATAATCTGTCAACGCAAAACAAGCTGACGTAGACAAAACCCATACCGATCAGTGCTACGTCGTGCAGTGTTTTACTCTTGCCGCCGAGGACTAATGCTTGCTAACTAGAAATTACAAAGCACACATGCTGAACATTATGTTAGTCAAAAATGCTGACTCAATGATAAATATCTATAAACAATTGATCGTCTTGTATCAGGTTACATCAGTCTTGTATTGTATTGTATTGTATTGTATTGATCGTCTTGTATCAGGTTACGGTAATGGAACTCACTGAATAAATAAAAAAACGGCATGACAGATTGGGCCAATAACTATATTGGAAAATATGAAATTTTTACGAAAAGTAAACTGCAAGAAATTAAGGCCATTGCCCAGATCAGGTTACGGAGATAGGACCGGCAACAATTTTGTAGGAATTTAACATATACACACATACAAAATAATTAAAGCTAAGTGACCGTGATCAAGGACTGCAAAAAGAAAGTATGCCTTCTTACTGGCATGACAGTACCTGTAAACTTTAATGTATCTTTGAAGATTTTGAAAAATCTATTAAAGTACAAGGAACTTGAAATAGAAATCTCAAAAATATGGCACATGAGAACATCAACATCTCCAGTTGTAACTACAGTCCCCATATTGGTTGGAAAAGATTCCAGTAGCCTTATTGAAGTGATTCCTGGTGGCCCATATATTAAAGAAATAAACAAAATGCACTCACAAGTACATTCCACACCTTAGGAACTGATTTATCTATATAAAATATATGTGATCTTAGGTTTTATGTTATGTGTGTTTTTCATCAAGAAATACTCAGTGGAAAATGTCATAATTTCATTTCTGATATTAGGTTTCTGGTTGTGACCCCGATTTAAACGTGTATACAGTGTAACCCGGATATAAGAGACCCTGATATAAGAGAAACCCGGATATAAGAGAGATTTTCTCTTGTCCCAAATTAGAGCCTGTGTTAATGTATATATAATAGACCAAACCCGGATATAAAAGAAACCAGGATATAAGAGACTTCTTCTCCGGTCCTGACAACTCTCTTTTATCCGGGTTACACTGTACAATAGAAACAAAAGAAAAGAAAATAATTATAATAATTTTATTTATTTCTTTGACATAAATGCTGAGTTCCGTTAATTAGGCTCTCTTTATAAATCGAGAATGTTTTTTTTTTCTTGACAGTTATAGCACCCAGTCTAATGCAGTCTCTAAATAGTTTTAAGACGGTTTTCTTGTTTATAGCTTAAATCATACTGAAGAAAATCATTACAGGCATTATTTCTGACCGTTTGAATATCTGTCTTCGGATGATGCATTTTATGACAAGTCAGTAATTTTCTTTATTTGGAATACATTTCTTCATTTCAGATATACTTCAGATGATAAAGTTTAAACCTGACGTCAGCAACCTTTTGCAATGTGCCGACTAATGGTTTTAAAGTCATTCAGTGTACCAACAGTATACGTTTATCTTTATACAAGACAATGTCAATATACCCGTTCTACAATACATTTTATATAGTAATATATATATATATATATATATATATATATATATATATATATATATATATATATGTATATATATATATATATATATATATACATACATATATATATAAATATATATATATATATATATATATATATATATATATATATATATATATATATATAAATATAAATATATATATATACTTTAGTATATATAAAAATTGAAACAACTAAATATCTTCATTGCGTTCTAGCAATTATTTGTTCGGACTTCGTGATGTCATTTGCGGCTGGGAGCCATTGGAAATTGCATGGCGTGCCACGTGTGTCATGCATACCGTCTGTAGTCGACCCCTGATTTAAACTATAAGATAAGACGTGTGCAGCTGACGAATTTATCGTTACAATGTTGTTGCGAGCGCTGAGTTCAGAATGCAAAGTTGATATTATCCTTCTCTATAATTTATATCTGACGTTTTCATTGTTTGCATATTATTCGTGACATTGCAATGGCCGTTCGGGGTTTGCAAAAAGATATAGGAAATATAATAACTTAGAAATTTGAATGATATGCTACGTGACACATATTAGTTATTGCTTATGTAAAATGTGTATTAGTTACAAATATATATACAGAAAAGAACGGTTGAATGTTAATACACGCTTCAGAAAACTTACAGCGATGAACGAATCAAGGTCACATGTTGTCAGATTAAATAATTTATTTTCTGATCAATCATATTACTTTTATCATTTAGACATTTTATGTTCTGTCTATATTTCTGAGATGAGGTATTATGTACAGTATTTACATTAGTCGGACTATTGTCCTCATCTTTGTCGCCATATTTGTCACAACTTTTCGGCCGTTGTACGCTCCGGCCTTCTTCAGGTGGTTGGAATTTCGAACCGAACTCTTTCTTTCGATCACTGGGGTAGACTGTTCTAGTTCCACGAGCCATGTTTGATGGATGTCAGTTATCAGTTATCTCCTGGTAATTTTCCCTCTGAAAGTTCTCCACTGTCTGAACCGGGTATTGAACTCACACTCTTTGGGTCTGTCACTGGATCTAACCAACGCCTTTATCAACTGTGCCATGTGTCCTTGAGGACACCCCAGTGATCGAAATAAAGGGTTCGGTTCGAAATTCCAACCACCTGAAGAAGGCCGGAGCTTACAACGGCCGAAACGTTGTGACAAATATGGCGACAAAGATGAGGACAATAGTACGACTAATGTAAATACTGTACATTTTATGTTGTTGAATGTTCTCTGAAATCTTCATGCTTATTCATTTTGAATTCTCCAACGACAAAATAAAGCAGCTCGCTCAGTCACATTTGGACACAGACTGTGTAACCCAATGGAAGGATGCACGTTTCTGAATACGTATGCTGCCTTCCTTCATTAAAGATCAGGTTGCGTCAGGATCACCCAAACTATGCTTGACATATTTGAACGGAATTCGTTTGTTACATTTAGTTTTAACATAAACGTACAGTAAAGAAATAAAATCAACATATATTAGCTTAAAGGAACACAAAAATCAACCTTCAAATGGTCGAGATATTAACGTACAACGCATTTAATATCACCTACTTGACAGAATGCAGTATAGCCACTCATTCATCATTAAAAGCTATGCTGAGATGATCATGTGACTGAAATTGATGGCTGGGTGGTATATCAGATGCCGCAGTTTCAATCCTGAATAGATGGTTTCAAGTCAAATGGTTGCTTTTTTTAGATATTTGGTATGAAATCATATCTCATTTGGAATCTCAGTAGTGAGATTAATTGATGCTCAAAGCCTAGAAAATGTGTCTAAATAGAAGATTTCATCGTATCCACGAGAAGGTGTGTAATATGAATAAAGAATGGATTCAATCATCACACAGACTGTTGTCATTCACCTAATAACTACTTTGTTTTCTTTCATTCTCTTTCGAATTTTGATCACTTTTAGCACATAAATATAGTATAGTATTAAACAATATTCAATCATTTAAAATTATATATATATATATATATATATATATATATATATATATATATATATATATATATATATGTATATATATATATATATATATATATATATATATATATATATATATATATATTAAATAGTTAGGTTGCATAGGTACTTTTCTGTAGGTGTGTAATATTTGCTTACTTTCATTCGACCAAGACAAATGAAACAAAGTTTGTCGCTAATTGGGTTCTCTAATCTATTTATATATGTTAGTTATATTTCCGCTTTGTCGTGTCTATGCCATATACGGATGCGTATAAATATGGGTGAAAGCGAGTCCGCTACGTCGGTCTGTTGTTGTTCTGCTATTACTCAATTTGCACCAAAATAATACCGAGCATTCCTCCTAATAATTACTTACGAAATTCACTTTCAAAAGACTGAAGAAATGGCTTGTCTTGCACAACATAAATAATGTCTTTCAGGATGAAGAAAAAAGATCTGATTAATAACGCCACTATCTGATATAATGCTGTAATAATTGCGTTTATTGTTTTTCTTTTTACTGTTGTCGCTACGCCGAATTTACTTCAATTGTTTACCCATTCATTCCTACGTGTTTCATCGACATGACAGAGAACATGTCTGCAGCATCTATTACTAGTAATGCGGCAAACATTTCTTATGGAATTAAGAGTTCGTGTTTTCTTTGCTTAACGAAAAACAAGTGCCTGGTTAATAAGTTTGTCTAATATACAAAATTGTTGCTGTTGCAAATGCTCATAAAACACGGGCGGTAATATATATGCGTTGAGCGTCATTTCATCTTCAGAATAGTGTAGCGTCTGTCTTCTGCTTAAGATCAAAGCGTTGGCTATGTAGAGAATCAAGCAAGCGTTTGCTTTCAATTCTGATGCAAAACATTAATTTGGCTCATTAAGTCAAAAATATATGTTATATAGTGTTAGTATATATTCATACATTTTTTCACCAATAGACCTACAATTTCGTTTACCTTGTGGCACGTATTTTTTCAGCAAAATTCAACGAAATGGCTTTCACATGAAAGTGTATATGAAACAAATGTATGATATTGAATTCTTCCTTGCGGCAATAAAAGCAACCATCGATACTTGAATGTGGAAAAAAAAATGAACAATGGATATAATCGCAATTAGGTTTTAGAATAATGCCTATCAACACAGGGAACATTGATATGCGTGACAGACCACGTTTCTGAGTGCGGTATGTAGGCTGTTAACTGGCGATAATTAAAAGTCAAAGCAGCTTAAAATATGAAAGAATGATGACCACATGCTGAAATACCGATCTTTTTAAATGTAGCGTTGGGGAATCACTCCACGTTCAGACACACACACACACACACACACACACACACACACACACACACACACACACACACACACACACACATATATATATATATATATATATATAGGTAACTACACTCGTCTCGGAAAACCTTCGGTTTCTTGATTTGCCAATGATCAAATCAATATCGAAGGAAAAAAAGAACGAGCCAGGAACATGAACGTCTGTCGAAAATAATCGTACAGCTTACAGGTCCAAAGCCCAAAGAAAAAAATCCTCGACACGAGTAAATAACTAACTAAAATGTGCTCAGAACAAAAGTAGAGCATACCTAGTCAAACCTAGAGAGCCAGAGAAACCTTCCAAGGTTTCACCTAAGCGGATCTTCAGGGAATATATATATATATATATATATATATATATATATATATATATATACATACATATATATATATATATATATATATATATATATATATATATATATATATATATATATAATAAATTGCCAAAACTGTTCCTGCCATTGTATTGGAGAAACAAAGAGAATTTTTTAAAAAAACGCATCTATGAGCACAAAAGAAAGTTCACAAAGATAAAACCTAATGCACTAGTCATACATAGAAATAAATCCAACCACAATTTTAATTTTAAAAATGTTACACATATAAAACTATATATATATATATATATATATATATATATATATATATATATGGGGGTGGGGGTGGAATATATGTGTGTGTGTGTGTTTCTGTATGTGGATGCGGGTGTCTGTGCTTAAACGCGAAACAGAAATAATCTACTTCCCAAAAGAGTGAATGTCAGGCGAAAATTCCCTAATATATCTTTCCAGTAAACACCAGTATTTCAGTCATCCAGTATTTTCTGATCTTTCCCAAACCTTTTGTCTCTCCACCATTTAAGTATTTTTTTTTTATTCAGTCATTAAGTTTTCTTTTTTAGCGTATGTTCCCTCTAAAGTCGTTCCTGTTTTCTGATCGATAATTTTCTCTTCTATTTTGTGTACGGATAACATTTATCTTCCGGATACATTCCGTGGAACTGTAACTTTCAAAGACTCTCGTTTTTAGAGAACAAGCTTGCACAAAATAAGGGAAAAAAGCTCAACGGAAGAGATTCAATGATTCTTTAAACAACATATTCATTGCAACCCGAGGAATGTATAGAGTGTCGACAAAGACGAATTGCGAACCAAATCGCACAAAACAGAACTTTCTTCCCATATGTGCGACCATCTGGCCATATGAGAAACTTCGTCTATCGTGGGAAGCTTCCCTACATATCCATTTGCAAACATCAATCATGTTACACAAACACACATATACACACAGAGGCACGAGGGTTTTATCGTATTCAAGTGTTGTGCTTGCTTATGTATTGATAGTTTGAAGATTACTTCAATTCGATCGTTCACTATATATATATATATATATATATATATATATATATATATATATATATATATATATATATATATATATATATATATATATATGTATGAATGTCGAGAACTGTTCCA
>OZ038475.1:22790804-22810804 GCA_964036315.1 Acanthosepion esculentum | reverse complement strand
ATTATAAAGAAATATTAGACTACATATGGGTTCGCCTCTAAAATTTTGTTAGCGTGTATTTCCTAAGAATTTCTTGAAACTTCTTGAGCCTTTATTTCCGAAGATTTTCTTGAAACTTCTTGAAAATATTCTAAACATTATTCCCGATATATTGGAGATATTCTATTAATATTGTCGTGCTTTTAAACTAAACCGGATTTTGCCTGCTCGACGACCTAATGCAGAATGTGAAAACGCGTCTCTGCGCATTATGGCTCGACGCATGTTTTCGGTATTAAATGATAAAATGAACTTTATTTACTGACCAGTAGAAATAACTTCCGCTAAAAGACACATAATGGAGCCGATACGACGGATATAAATTCCTTGACTCAACGCCGCAGAAGATGGAGAATGAGAGACCTGGCTGAGATGTCGACGCGCAGAGGTTGGTAAAGAACACATCAGTCAGACTGAGACTGAACCTTTTTTCATCCTTTCGCCCCCGCCGTCTTCACAAAACATCAGCCGACAAACATCTTCCTCTTTCTTTCTTCCTTCCCCACTCTGTCGCCTTTTACAATCGCAACGATTAGCATGCAGGCTTTGCACATATATGTAAATAAATCTTATATTTATTTACCCAAAATAAGACGTATTCCTTTTTCCTCGACTTTACGTTTGCTGAGGCGAAGAAGATATTAACTTCTACAGCAGAAACAACAATAGCGACAAGTTCTGCCTTCCAGGTTATTCATTCTTCGTTTCCGCAACAATATATTCTCAGAAAACTACAATAACTGACCATATAGATAAGATAAACTTTTCAGAGTTGAACGTGCGATAAATTTCACTTAAACAACAATTATAATTTTAATTTTCTGAGATATGATGTCACACCATACTGACAATAGCATAAAACTAAATGTCAATCCTAAATTAACAAATAAAAATTATTTCATTCATTTCTATTCGCAACATAAGAGTAAAATAAATCCGGAATAAATACCGGATTATTTTTAACAGCAAACATACTTTGTAGGCCTGAATATTTTAATGAAGGGAAATATACTGAAAATACGCTTAAGCACTTTTGCATATTCAATGCGAAAGAAAAAGCTAGTTACATATTTCCAGAAAGAAAAGTCGACTATTCTCAACGAAAAAAAATTTACACACCATCTCTATCACAAATAAAACTGAAAAGAATTTATTTAAGTTTAACATACAATTTCTTAAAACTACTTCTAAAACACGAAAAATCTTGATGAATACTAAACAAAATAATAATAAGATAAATCTAGAAAGATGAATTTGCTCAATTAGCTGAGATAACTGCCCCCAAGAATATACCGAGAGGCCTCAAGGTATTTAAATATATTTTATTTTCACAATGTGGGATACTTAATATCCAGAAGTGGTAAAACAAAAAGAAAATTAAATTAGCTAGAGTATATTTATAAATATATCATAAAAAATATAATTAAATGTAAAAGTTTCAAATTTCAGCGTCCCCTCTCCTTCGGGTGCATGTGTAGATGTTTCAACAAATTCCATTAATACAATATATATTTGTCACTACTGAACGTGATACGGATGCAACTAATTTGAGGAAATATCTGTATGCATTGACAAATTGAATATTTCATAAATTTCCATTAGTCTGCTTTCGATATCTCATGCGAAAAGCGTGAATTCAAACACATAATGTTCCAGTGGTAATTGTTTTCTCTGTCGTTAAATATAATTTACCTAATGTTCAAAAGTCTATAATTTGTGTTTTAGTGAAATAGGCATTTTCATGTTTCTAATTTTACCGTGAATGTATCTGTCTATCTATCTATATCTCTCTCTCTATATATATATACATATATATATACATATATATATATATATATATATATATATATATATATATATATATATATATATATATATATACATATATATGTATATATATATATATGTATATACACATACACACACATATATATATATATATATATATATATATATATATATATATATATATAGAGAGAGAGAGAGAGAGAGAGAGAGAGAGAGATCGACTACATTTCAGGATATCACTGATAACAGTCTCGCTTACCTTCACTTCTTACTGTCTTTAAACAACATGAAACATCGTATTATATGCAATCGTGAATACAAACATATAGATTCTTTAGTAATATGCAGTAATAGCGAAGTGTCTATGGAAAAAATCTAGAGTGAATTTCCATTACATTTTCCATGATTTGAAATTTACAATATTCATTCTTTTAGAGGTGCTGCCATCAAAGCCTTGAGATCACAATCTATTCAACGTTTGAACTCCTAGGTAGGGGATAAGTGATCGGTTGATATCTTTTCAAGTGTATTTGTGCAAAAGTGATCATAACAAATGAGCCATGAATTTGAAATCGACTCCAGTTTCTACGCCGATAACCGAAAAGACACAACACAATTTATACAGTACTAACATGCATATACACACATACAAATGCACAGATAATCTTTTATACATGAGGGTGGAATGGCATATATATATATATATTCGAAATATAACCTACGAAAATCAAGCGGATGCTCACATCGTCCAAATATTATCAGAGCGGAAAATGTAATTGGCGAGACAAGTTCAAATTCTGACCAAATCTGTCATGTTCATTTTGCTTTAAAGCATGAAGTAATGGATAGTCGAACCCATTACATTCACATGTGCTAATACCCTTGGGAAAGGTATGAATCCTCCGCTTAAATAGCAGGTCAGACCGGGTTCTATAACCTTGGATGGCAACTGGTCTACTGCAGAAAGAAATAGCAACCTACTGCGTGAAAAATCTACCTCATTAGTTATGTATCGAAAGCGTGCATCATGCATGGCCCATAACTGAATGAAGATTGCTGAGGCTGTAGGAGAGAGAAGTATACCAAATCTGCCGGCTGTGGATCCTTGTGGATATTTGGTATCTGAGGCGGTGATGAGTTTGTTTTGGTCAAGTTCGTTTTAATTCAGATCAGTGTCAAGATGATGATCCCAGTCTTAAAGATGTCAGTTTTATTTCGCTTTGTGCAAAATACTATCTTTTGTTTTCTGCTGGTCTTTCATAATGTTCGTGAGTTGAAAATCCAGTAGACAATAGGAATTTTGCATTTCATGAACTTTGATGAAGATATTTTTTTTTGTTACTGCAGAAAGAAATGACAACATACTGCGGTAGAAATCTGCCTCGTCTCTCATGTTTCGAAAGATACATGATCGCCTAAGCATGTATCACGCATGGCACATAAAAAATGACCCGCTTCTCCTCCAAGCTAGTAGTTAAATATTACGCTTGTCATTAAGGTTGTACCGTAGAAAATCTAGTAGACTATTTCCAATTTAAAAACTGAAAGAACTTACATAAAATCACAAAGGTATACCAACTGAGGGATATGGAATAAAAACGAATCTCTCGTGGTACATGACTGCCTACGTCTTATAAGTATAGGGCATCTGAAACGAGAAAAAATCTAACTGTAGTAAGTATTGATTATTCTTGCACTTTTCCCCAGTTTTATCCAAATTCATAAACTTAAACTTCAGGTTAATATAAAAACCAACTAATATATTATCGGATATCACGAGCCTACAATTATCACTATGTGTGCATATATTTCATCTCTGCCATTTCTCATATCACATTCCAAGCGACTGACGATCAAAACAGACCCACACAAAAGCCTTCAAACTTTGACAAGAATGGGGAGAAACTTTCCAAGACAATGTTATTATGAATTGCTGGTTGAGCAGTAAACGACAGTTATAGGACAATTGCTTACACAGTCCAACATCCGTGGAATTAGCCTGCCAAACTTGCGTTATTGTTACTGCTCTTCAGCGTTTTCGTATGTTTATAATTCTTCGTGTTGACAAAGTTTGTACACTGACCATCTATTTATTTCAGGTATGATTTAGCGCTGATTAGCGATTCAAGTATGAGCAGACGTATCTTAAAATGCAAGCAGATAGTAAAGAGGCGTTTTTATAGGACGAATAATGCGACCATTAACTTGTGTCAAAAAACAAAATATTTGTGAGAACTTTTATGCATGATTTTCAAGACTGTTCATTGAGTCAATTTATTTTAACCTTTACTGCATTTAAGAAGTGTGTCCGGGTCTAAAATTTTAATATATGCCTGCCACTCCAGGGTACAAACGTCGAAATCAATTAGTATTGTTTTGGTTTACGCAACATTAATTTCTATGATAATATACAACTCTCTTTCCTTCGTTGATATATAGTATTTTTTCCAAATTTAGAAACGACAAAATATTACGTCTTTCAAATATATGAATATTTCATTAAACAAATTCGTTTATAGTATTATTCTGGCTAGCAACACTATATTTCAGTTTAATTCTTTGCTCGCATACGGAAATATTCAGTAATTAATGCGATCTCTATTAAAAATATATTTATTTTGTGTTCATCTCTTTGTGTCTATTACTCGTACCAGTGTATATCAGATTATGCGATTACTGAAAATATTTAGATATTAATCAAAACATTTCGCCATATAATATTCAATCAACATATCTTGTGCATCGTAAAGGACGAGAAATATATATCTTAAATTATAGTTTTAATAAAATAAAAGCGGATGTTGCTTGTTTGATGGTTTAGTGACACAACAACTATTTATGGGTCATTTATTGCCGATTTTATTTCTTGGAAGCATTAGTCATTTTTTCTACAAAAATGCATTTTTGGTAATTTTTTCTTTTAAAATAGCAAGCATGTATTTTATTTTTATTTTTTACAAAAAGATATTGCTGGTAATTATTTTACTATGGAAATGGATTACTGGTATTTTTAATATAATTATTTTATACTTTCCTAGTTTTTTTTTTACACGAGTTTGGGGGTTAATTATTAGCCCATAGTTTGGACCTCCTAACATGCGTTCCCATCCCAGTTCTTGATAGATTTGGAAACGTGGTTCCGCACTCCTCAAAATCTCCCGATCAGAGTTTTTTTGTTTTGTTTTTTTTTTTCTGCTGGATGTAGTTTATCCTCATATCCAGTAAGCAAAAGCGAATTTTATGTAGTACATATGTATGTAAACCAGTATCTATGCATATATTGGTAATATCTCTATTAATATTTATATATGATGTTTGATAATCCATTACATTTTATGAATAAGCATCAAGCAGTCATTATTCGCAAAGAATTAAAATTTCATTTTAAACATTAATTTTAATATTAATCATTACAAACTCATATTTTTGCCTCCTTCAAATTATACTAACATGTTTGTAAGTTATATTTGTAATATTAGTGAACAGTTAACTGTAAAACCTTTTCTCGAATGAAGGTAGATTATAGTTGTCTAAAAAAACTTTGTCGTAGTATTATTTTCCTAAAGTGAAAAATATAATCACTGCCCTTATCTGCTAACTTAGAGTGTATGGTATTTTTTGTTTCTCCGATTAAGCAGAGATGTTTCTTTATGAAACTTAAGTCTATGTAAATATTTTCGTCTTCCTTAGTATTCCATATAGACGTGTTTTATCATGGCCCTTCGCAACATCCAGTTTTTTGTTGTTAATCGCATACAAAAATAAATATTGTTTCGTTTGCGAATTTAGAGAATGTCCATTCATATATATTTATGCCTATCCCGCATAATTTAGTAATCTTTTAATGAAAAAGTAAAAGATGTTTTTTTACTGTTGAGTCTTGACTCATTGTTAAATCTCGCCTAATGCATGGAATAATAATGCAACACAAAACGTACTTAGAACAAGAATGTATTATAACAAGAAAGTGTACACAATAAGTACATATAGTATTTCTGTATATTTCTGGGAAGACGTTCCTGGAGAATGTGTTGACTAGTCGCAGTCGATCAGAGTCTCTAGTTGGATCTCGTGATTCCTTCTCCTCGTCTTCCGGTACCAACCACTATTTATATAGTTGGTAGTCACCTATGCAGATTAGGTGGATCCCACCACAACAGTTACTTTTTAAAATTCTGTCAAATACAGAGACATAATGCATTGTTATACAAATAAAAGCAGGATTTGGGCCCACCTACGCAATTTCAGTATCAGATAATTTTACATGTCATACTGTGGTAAATCTTTCGAGTAGAGTATATTTCTGTACTGCACTAGCATTTCCTTCTTTGACAGGAAGAAAATAACATTTTAGGATTTCTAAATGAGATCTGTAATATATTTGCATATTTTTATTATTTAAATATTTGGATTTGGTTCATTATAATAATTAAGTTAATAAAAGAGAGCTTGACATTACACTCGAAAATTGTAACCTAACGCGGTAAGGAGCAAGTGACGACAGATGATCTCTATTAAATATCAGCGAGTCATTCCTCAGGATTAATTCCGTATTTCGCATAAATCGAATCACTTGCAGCCATATGAATTCAATAGTTTGCCATATATTTTAGCTGAGTTTTCTAAAAGTCATTTCGAAACGAGAAGTTCATGAGATTCTATATTTGTGGATCCCCAATTATGAGGTGATGAGAGAGGAATTATGTCTGCTCAGCTGTTATTTTTAATTGTAATGTTTACTTTAATCTTAGAAAAAATAACCCAAGAATATGAAACAATTTAAACAGAAACATTCGTTTAATAAATACATTGATATTCATTTGAGTAGCACCAAGTCACTGGGAATTAAACGGGGAATATAAAATAACAATAATTCTGTGTCATTCGAAATATTTTTGTAGCTAGACAATAAAGATTCAAATAAAACCTGATGAAGCATAACGCCATGCACACCGATATTAACATCATTTTTCAAGACAATGTTGATTTAAAATAAAATGCTTGCGTTTGAGCTTAATTTTAATGAGAAAAATTGATCAGTTGACATAGACAATGGAGAGCAATGTTCAAACTTTTAAAAGTCAAAACAACAAGCTTTACAAATATATTTACTAATGTGTCTTCTCACCAGATGTATTCAATCTCTATCGCGAAGATATCTTGAAGGTTTTGGAGATTCTATCAGGATATAGTTTAGTTATGTGGATTATATATATACAACACAGTAGTCACATTACAGTTACAGCAAGATAAAGTATTAAATGAACTATGGAAGAAAGATCCAACCATTATTTGAAATAAAACGGAAAGTATTGTAGTCAGCAAAAAAGTCCCAAATAATATCACACACTAATAGGTCATGTCAAAATAAAAGAAAATTACAGGTGCTAAAGCATATGGAAAGTCTATTAACAAAGAATATGACACCAAAATCAGAACGCGCAGTGGAATGGCAAAACAGTCAGTCCGAAAACAAAGATTATTAAAAACTGGAACATATTATTAGATCAAAAGAAAAGAGTGATGAAAATTTATGCATGGTCTCCATTTCAATCGATTTGAGTTGTTATCATCCACTGCTGATAAAGCTGAATACTTTCCAGGTAAGTTCTCCTCAAACTCTACTCTTGACCCATCTCGAGTATCCCTGCCTAACGTCCTACTTAGAACTGCTTCTCTGTTGAGTGCTATGCATAAAACCCCTTCCATATCTTCTGCTATCATCTCTAACCTTGAACCCAATTAAGCATGTGAACCTGATGGTATTAATTTAATAGTTATTAGGAAGCGTGCTCCCGAACTTGTTATTGTTTCTCTAAACTGTACAATAAAAGCCTCGCTGCCTCCTGCTTTCCTGATTACTGGAATCATCGTCTCTTTTTCCAGTTTTTAAGAAATCTGGTGAACCGTCCGACCGAGCCAACTATCGGCCTATTAGACTTCTATCACTTTTTGAGAAACTCCTAGACGCCTTAATCAATACTGAATTGCTTCATCATCTCTCCTCTCAGGGACTTTTTTCAGACAAGCAATACGCCTTTCGTTTTTACAGGTCAAATTATGATGTATTAAAGATAATTGCGAAAAGGGTTTGTCATAGTATAGATGAAAACTATGAAGCCCCGGTTGTAGCATTGGACATCTCGAAAACCTTTAGAATGTTTTCGCATTCAGATCTTCTTGACAATCTGAAAAGTTACGCTAAATGCGGGCACATTTTTGATCTGATTCAATCGTTCCTGTCAAATCGTGAAACGAAAGATCTACTGAAGAAAGACACATCTTCGTCCTTGCTCCTACTCTGTTTTTATTCTTCATTAATGACCTTCCCGTTGACATCATCCCTCAACTTGGCATTTACACTGATGCACTACCATTTACACCTGCCTCGCGAGTAACGCTGATCAGTCCGACCAGGTCAAAATGATATCTGATGTCCAAAACGACTTCAAGACCCTCGTTAACCGGAGTAAAAGATGCCTTCTCAACATGAACGTCTCCAAAACTAAACCTCTGCATTAATCATCTGAAAGACCTCTCTCTGCCTTCCGTCAGCATAGCTGATGCTTTCCTAAGGAAAGTGACTCGCTACGCCACCTTGGGCTAAAGCTTTCCGCTGACATGCAATAGTAAGAGTATATTGAACCTATTGCTAGGTCAGTTGTTAAGAAAATCGGTTCACACTGCCGGACGAAACAATTTTTCTCTCTTACTATTTCTCTAAACTGTATAATAAAAGACTCGCTGCCACCTGCTTTCCTGATCATCGTCTGTTTTTCCAGTTTTTAAGAAATCTGGTGAACCGTCCGACCCATCCAACTATCGGCCTATTAGGCTTCTATCACTATTTGAGAAACTCCTAGACGCCTTAATCAATGCTGAATTGCTTCAGCATCTCTACTCTCAGAGACTTTTTTCAGACAAGCAATACGCCTTTCGTTTTTACTGGTAAATGATGATGTATTAACGATAATTGCGAAAAGGGTTTGTCATACTCTAGATGACATGCAGTAGAAAGACTATATTGAACCCATTGCTAGGTCAGTTGTGAAGAAAGTCTTGTTCGCAGTGCTGGCCGAAACTATTTTTCTCTCTTGCATATCTATAAGTCTACCATTCGTCCATGCTTAGAATGTTGCTGCCATATATGGTCGGGTGTCCCTGCTGTTTACCTAGAGCTCTTTGAAAACATCCAAAGAAGAATCAGCAATATTATTGGTCCTCGTCTGGCGGATTTGCTTCAGTCACTTGTACAACGCCGTAAGGTTGACTCTCTGTGCCTTTTTTCTAAAAATACTTTCATGGTAATTTTTGGATGAGTTCTTCGCTATGTTTCCTAGACTGTATGGACTTAACGTAATACTAGAGTAGTGGCAAGGTTTCATCAATTTACAGTTAGCTAGCTAAATTTAGCCGTAACGTCTATACTGACAGTATCTTTTCACGCACGATCCCACTGTGGAAATCCCTTCTGGCTCCATGATATTCAAGCCAATTGTAATCTGCAAAAAAATAAATGTAATGTCAATCGCTATCTACTTTCCTCCTGATTGCTCTTTTCTATTTCTACACAGTGATAATGTTTTTCTCCCTAATTCGTCCACACCCTGTAGTCCATTGTGTTAGTAGCTGTATTGCCTTGCTTGCGGTGATATAGATGAAAAAATATAATGACATTCATCTTGTATGTCAGTAACGGCTGAAAATTTCCCATACATATGAAGCGAAAACTTGAAAGAACAGTTATGTGGTTCTACCGAAGGATGCTAAGAACTCCTCGGATGGAGCATATGAGTAAAGAGGAATTTTAATGGTAACTGGAAACAAAATGGATACTTATACCGACAGTGATAAGTAAATTATCTGAGACTCGTCATGAGGAAGGAATGTTTGTAAAGTTTTATAGCCACACAGGCAAAAGGCAAGGGCGGAAGACATAACGGAAATTAGGAGAGATGGTAAAAAAAAAGAATTGTTACACAGAGCTGAACACGATAAGAGGTTGTTGAAATCCATGATTGCCAACGTTCTGGAGGAGCACGGCTCATAAAAGACCAATAAATTCTAATTATTCCTTGTATCTGATTTATTTATTGATTGATTCATGGATTTGTTTTCACCGCTTACGAACCCTTCTATTTAGAGAATATTTTTAGATTTTCAAAATTTTGTATTTTATCGAGAGAATCCATGTCTTAATAATTATTCCATAGCTGGTAGAAGAAAAAGTAGAGTCATAGCTTTTCCAAGGGTAGTTCAGCGAAAGTGAGGTAAACGAAAACAAGTTGATTTAGGACTTGTCTTTCTCATAAAAAATTTCGAACCATTATGCATTACACCGCCAAGCTTACACCATTTCGTATACCCAATCAGTCACTCATCTCGGTACTGGCCTAGTCAGTCAGGTCACTACCTAGAATAGTGATACACGTCTTACTAATTAACCCATGGCTCGGGGAAGAAGAAGGCGAATCATACATTTCCTAAGAGTAATTGCGTGAAAGTGAATATAACGAACCCATTTTATTTTGGTGCCCGTCTCTCCAAGTTATTATACATGACATCACCCAAACACCCAAGCTTACAGCACCTGGTATTTCTAAGTGGTCACTCATCTCGGTACTGACCAGGATTGACGTTGCTTAACTTCGGTGATCATATAGGAACTGGTGTTTTAATGTGATGTGGCCATAACCTATTCCTTTCTAATCTTAATATCGACCATTATCATTAAATTATAAGCAACACAGATTTTGACGAATGAATCATGAATGCATTGAACTTACATTCTTGCCACTGAGGAAATATTAATAAGCTCACTTAATTGAATTTCTCCCAGTTTTTTTTTACTTTTTCTTTAAGCATATAGATGCAATCGCATGGAATATAACATGAAAATGTTAAAACAATTGTCGGATATTATTGTTTCTATAAATATACCTCTAACCAAATAAAGGGCAAAATTTAATGGCATGTTTAAAAGTGTTTGTTCTGTGATAGCATCCACTATCTTCATGTAAAAATAAAGATTTGATGTTTATAAAATTTATTTTTCATTCGATAAAATGTTAAATATACTAAAAAACGCAGTTTAAACGTCACATTATTCTTGATTATTGTGTAATAACTGCACTCTCACCAGTTACTTAACATCACAGGCCACACATGTCAAATGACATGGAATGTCGCTTCTAGCATCAGTCATTTTTGTACGTTTCCTAAGAATGACAGCAGACTTAGTTTTAACCAACGAAGATTTTTCAAAGGTTCGCGAATAATCACAAAATATCAAAGTTAGCCAATCATACTAACCATAATCTCACTTCTCTGAGGCGTATTCATACCATCTGTCTCCTGCTTACTAATTCGTACTGGTTTGTCTTGTTTTTTTTTTTTTTTTGTTTATATTACTTTGGCTTTTTTTTGGCAAATCCTACTATTTTCATCGGATTCCTTGCAGTTCACATATGGGCATCTGTTTCTGTCAATATGTATTTCATTTATATTCGCTTTGTTTTGTATCTTTTGCAATTCAACAGCCTGCACTTTCTACCAGATTCGTGTTTGTTTTTTTTTCTACAAGTAATCTAGGATACTTCCTAACGTATCTATTGACAGCTGTTTTGTTGCAGCTTCCCATACTTTCAATTTGCCGACAGTGCGTAACATTCTATAAGGAAACTGCATACTAAGCTGCTCACACTGGAAATTTCTTTTCGAATATGCAAATTAATGATGTTTCCCTCATTTTAACTCTACAGTTTATTATTGCATGATTCCTTCCTCTATTTTATCTTGAAAACATATGCCATTAATTTCACTGATTGCTTCAAACTTTTTGCGTATATTTCAAGAGGCCAGAATGTTCAATTATGAAACAGATATGCTTTTCACGTCGTATATATGATTTGTATATTTGCATTGATGTAAACAAATAAGCAAGGGTGAACATCCAGTTAGGTTATTAGATAATTTTCCTGAGTTTTCCCACGCTGAGAATCATACGTATATGACATACACACATGTACATTGTATGTCAGAATTTATTATGCAAGTGGACGCTGTCACAATAAAACTGTTATTACCCTTTCGTGGCGGGTGAAGAATTTAGGACATTATATGAATTTAATGTATATATTTCCGCAATGTTTTTTGTGTTGCATTGCAAGGGATTTCAGATTGGAACTAGAAATCGGAGACCCGAGTTCGAATTCCAGTAGGATTAGTTACGTTCACTTACGTGCAAATAGCATTGAGAGATGTATAGATCCATCTATTCTTCCCGCTGCAATGAATTTAATAGCAAGAAAAAGTAGGTCCTATAGCTGTGTTTGCCATCAGTTTAACCCCAAAGGAAACGGCAACATACTGAAGAAAATGTTTTTATTATAATCATTTATAATAATAATATAATAGCAATATATTTCTCTTTGTTTTGATTACATTTTAAACGAGTAAACATCATGAATCAAACGAGACATGATTACCCAATTGTGTATCAAGTATGGAACTTAAATGAATGGTTTCAGCCAATATTCTTTTACAATAATGTATTTCATTCCAAATGGTTCCAATAAATATTTTGGTTGCATGAGACTTACTTATTCATTATGATTTTTGATACTAATATTTTGATTTTCTTTTTAGTATTTGTTTATTTATTTTCTCATATTTTGAGGGGGTAAGTTTTCTGACTGGTTTTTCCAAATATTACTTTGTTTAACTGGTGATTATTATTAACCGTCTATTTTTTATCGATTTTCTACTAATATATTAATTGTAAATTAAATTTTCGTATATACAGAGACTGCTGTGTGTCGTAATAAAGTTACACTACCAGAATAACAGATGATAGAGTAAAGGCATTGAGTAATATGAATAAAATATTGTAATCAATAACAAAAGAAAAAATGTTTGAAATATTGGAAAGTTTAGAATAAATATAACTTTAAAAATATCAAATCAATATGACTAAAATGTTTTGTAATGAACAAAAGATTGATTAGCATGAGAATATAAGAAGAAATATACAATGCAGTTATTAATTTTAAGATGTGAAATTAACGGATGTCAGATTTACACGAACTAGTATCACAAAGCTATTAGGTTGGTGCAAAAATAATGTCGTTTTCTCACATGAAGTTGAACGTCAAAAAACGACATTATTTTTGCACCAACCTAATATATTCAGTTTCTGAAATGTTCATAGTATCTTTGTATATGAATGCACATGAATATTATTATGTAAATAGGATTATTGCTTACCTTGAAAAAAAAAAAGGTTTCGAATAAAAACTATTTTAAAAAGAAAGGCACTAGCATCGATCATTTTTAAATTAATCAAATTTGGGAATGGGAAAATACGAAAATGCATGTATTTACTAAAATTTGCTATAAATTAATTAAAATAATAGGGAATATGGTTATTATCTTGTAATTATCTTTAATATTTTTCATCCAAAATTTATTCAAAAAGCATTAATTTAATTATGTCACTTCCAATCCAAATGTGTTTTGTTGATGTTTATTCATGATAAACAAAACAAACGATAAACCTCCATTAATTTAATTGGCTTATTTTGATATTTTTATTTCATGTGACAATTGAACATCCATAAAGTAAAACATCCTATTACATGAACGTCATTTCAAAGAAATTTTGAAAGCATTTATTAACATTAGCAACCTACCCTCGCTAATCACTCGCACAACTAATATGATGTTATTTTTAAATCTGTTAGCTTAATTCTTCGCAATTATTGATTTCATAAATATATATTACTTATAGAATTATCTATAATTTAACCTGAGTTAGAAATTTCAGTTTTACAATGATTTTGCTTGATGAGTAAACTTTCAAAATTTAATAGAAACTTACAATTATCTAATTTATCTAAAACTTATGGATGCCGAAGACGATTTTTCTAGACGCTAAATATGCAACAAACGAGTTACAGATTAGAGGCGGAGAGAAATATATTTTTATCAGAAGTAATAGATTCAGATGTGTAGAAGCAAATTGTTTTCGGTTTCTCTGCTTAAAAGTGAATGTGAATATATTCTATGAAGATAAAATATATTGTATATTTTCCAGCAAATAAGATTATATAAAATGCAATATATTTGGAGTTATTTTCAATCAATCAATCTAGACGTTGCAAGCTAATTTTGGGATTGTTAATATGCGTTTGGAAAATATAAATCGAAAATAAATCAATTTACTATTTATAATATCGGTACTGAGATTTGATTTTAAAAATATATATTAATTCTTTCTTGTTCAGGAAAGAAGATTTCCTCACTGGTGGAACATCAGTAATAAGTTATATATTTTTCTCTACCTGTTTTTTTTCTTTACGTTGTAATTCAAATTAGTCACTTTTGCTAATATCCTATAGATTGTTTTCTATATTTATAGAAGTAGAAAATCCATTGCACAAAAAGAATGAAAGATGATTTCTTTTTCGTGGTTTCTCAAATAATTTTAATTTCGTCATTATTGAATTTCAAACTGAAATTCCTCTTCTTTTCTTTGTCACGTTCCTTCAGAACATCTTTCTATTTCGTGTGGCTCATAGGATTTTTCTCACCATGCTAAGAAATCAGACCGGTTCCAGCATGCATTCACACAATCAAGCCGTGTATGTGGTTCGATGTCATCTATCTCTCTCGAATTCAATATGCCCTGTGAGTGTTACGTTTTCTAAACCATCCTTCCTCATTACGTGTCCAATGTAACTCAGCTATATTCTTCCTGATGTTGAGTATTTTTTCTCTCTGTTGCCATTTTATTTCAGCTATGTATGCTGATAACTATCTCCTTCCATGGCATTTTCTGTATCATTCTGCGAAACGACAGTGTTACTGCTTCTAATGAGATTATCCCACAGTCATTTTAAAAACGTCAAGTCAGCAACAACGATTTTGATATTCCCATGATGCACTAGATAGTAATAATATTTTTTTCGAAACTGAGATAATTTCTTTCTCACTGTGAGCAACTACTGCTAGACTAGGCAAAATTTTTAACAAATATTTTAGTTCGACTCATCCTTATCGGAGCGGATTAATGAATCGGAGAGTCGAGTTCGAATTCCAGTCGAATCCATTAGATTCACTTCCGTGCTAATACCTTTGGGAAAGGTATGAATCCACTTCTTCTCCCCCCAGCTATGGGTAAATAGCAGGAGAGACTAGGTTCTATAGCTTTGGATGGCAACTGGTCTAGCGCAGAAAGAAATGGCAACCAACTGCGGGAAAAAAATCTGCCTCGCCAGTCATGTATCGAAGCATACATGATCGCCTAAACCTGTATCACATAACTGACTGAAATAAAAGGATTTGTTATAGATATGAGAGAAAGAGTCAGGATAAATAATATAGACAAACACTTGATTTGTACGGGAAAATATTCGAGTAATCCGTAATCTCTTCTCGGAATAAATACCTTGCATATGGAGAGAGAAAAAGTTTGGCGAATACAAGAAAAATGAAAGGATATATCTTCTCAACGGATTTAGTTAAACTGAACAGAAAGATTATCCTAAGACCGCTAGATATCCTACTTATATTTTTTAAGATTGACCATATCAGATAATTGCAGACTGGGTAAGAAGACCGCAAGAAATGTACGGAAAGTAGTCTAAAAAGAAAATACGAAAGAATAAACATTAACAAAATGATGAGTGATCGCGTGTTTGTCATTATATGAGACAGTGCAGGTTAACAGCTACGTATTACTAACGACAAAATCAAGCAATCATCACAATTTGACTATAATGTTACTGCAGTAACATATGGTGGAATCATTAAACTGGTTACGTACGAAAAAACACGCACAGACACATATACATATATATATATATATATATATAAAATTGAACACTGAGGTTAACACCAAACGGCTACAGTGTGAATCATGCTTCAAAAAATTCTATAGGCCATGTAAGGTTTGATTTTGCTTGGCTATTTATATATGATGGTAATTGTGTAGTAAAGTCTCTGATATTATACTAACGATTATTGGATGGGCAATAACGGCTATGCTTAAAAAAGAAATAATGGTGGATCCGAAAGCGGTTATGAGACGCTCATTTAGAGTTTTGCTTTTTTAAATTTTTTATTATTGGAGTAAAAAATTCTCAAGCACTTACGAAAATCATTATTATTCTATAACGAAGTCACATTGTTAAAGAAAGACGCGGCGTTTGTCAAGGAAATCGGCAGATATAATGGCACAGAAAAATGCGATCTCATATATATATATATATATATATATATATATATATATATATATATATGTATGTGTGTGTGTGTGTGTGTGTGTGTGTGTGTGTGTGTGTGTGTGTGTGTGTACGTGTCTGTGTGTGTGAGTATGTGTGTGTATATTTTAGTTTTAATCCTTTGGAGTCCACGAATTAAATTCTTGGTGGACGTTAAAAATTGATTAAGAAAAAAAACAAAATTGTCTTTCAAAGAAATCTTCTCTCAAATCGCATCTCTAATAAAAATGTTAATACGTATGTGGGTTTTACAACAACGATATTGAAGAGAAGGCTTACGTTTAACTTGGATGAGCATCGTTCAATCTCAGTGCGTTTAAAGGAACACTCATGAACACATTCACAGTTGAGACTCATATTAGTTGAAAACATATCAATACTCCGTTATATATATATATATATATATATATATATATATATATATATATATATATATATATATATATATACTACATGAAATAAGTAGAATAATCGATAAAAAATGTTACAGGCTTCTGCAGGGAAGACAATGATGTAATCCCAAGATTTTTTAACAATAAATGAAACAGACAAACCCAGAAAAAATATCATGAAATACTTAAAGAAAAATGAGATTCGAAATAGAAAAACAAACCTAAAATTGCTAAATGACCCCGATGCCAAACTCAACATGAGAAAATGTACATATGTTTGCCATATGCACATATGGGAAAACCAACGACAAATCACTTTAGATAGACTCAATATTCAACTCTGCGCCAACATTAATCAAGCAAATTTCACAATCAATTAGCCGTAGGTTATTCGAAAATTCTTCCAAAGAAACAACCTTCAACGAAGCCGAAATGATTATGAAACTTCGCTACGAGATTTTAGTGAGCACACACATACGCTCCACAGGGTGTAAAAAAGGCCAACATGAAAAGGAACATCATATAGCTCAATCCGCCGTCTAAATAAACTTAAACGCACGAGAAGGATAAATGTCCTTTAAGCTCAAATTGTTATGGTCCAGGTACCTTGTACCACGGTGATGGTCCAAGGTAGAACCAATGAAGAATAACTCGAACACAGGTATGGAATAACACAGATATATTACAAACAGAATAAGTACAAAAGAAGTAGAAGTGTTAGTAATAACAATCAGGTTAGGTTAGAGAGAACTATGTTGTCTCGACCAGTATCACTATTCCAATGTCTTACAGAAATCGTCTGACGCGACTCTGTCTCTGACTGACTCACACTCACTGACTCACTCAATGACTCTGTGTTGATGTTTAACAACACTCCCACGTATGTCGAATGTGGCACAAGGCCGGTTTAATGTGGGCTTACCGAGCCCGTAGGCTCGGCCAAAAATATGCCCAATAGAACCCGTATACGCGGGTTCAGGGACAGTCTACCTCCCCGGACGGCATTTTGCCCTGCGGCAAAGCCCCGTCAGAGTTCCTCCCCGCCGAGGCGGAGAGTTCGACAGCAAAGAACAGTCTAAACGACTGTTCCGACACTGATTCTGTGTTGATATTTAACAACCCTCCCACGTGGGTCGAATTTGGGACAAGGCCGGTTTAACGTGGGCTCCCCGAGCCCGTAGGCTCGGCCAAAAATATACCCATTTACAACACGTATAGACGGGTTCAGGGACTGTCTACCTCCCCGGACGAAACTTTGTCCTGCGGCAAACCCTCGTCCGAATTCCTCTCCGCCGAAGCAGAGAGTTTGACAGCAAAGAACAGTGTAAACGACTGTTCCAACACAGACTCTGTGTTTGCTGCTTCCTCTTGAGCAGCAGTATTTATGGTTTACGGAATAGTCCATTACTATTATGGGTAACTTCCCATAACACAAACAATCACCAGCACCATGAGAAAATGAGGTAAACAAAAAAATGCGTATGCATGCATCATAACTGATAAAAATGGACAATTCGCTGTCTCATCCCCCGAAAGAATTCCTCTTTGCCTTAATTTGCCTTAATGTCAAACACAACAATAACTTGACAAGTATACCTTTTATATTTGAACACGATACATAATTGTGAACGTTTACATTGATACCAGTCACTTTGCTCTCTATTGTCTGACATGTAATATACATACATCCATATATATAATATATATATATATATATATATATATATATATATATATATATATATATATATATATATATATATATATGTATATATATGTATATATATATATATATATATATATATATATATATATATATATATATGTATGTATATATATATATATATATATATATATATATATATATGTATGTATGTATATATATATATATATATATATATATATATATATATATATATATATATATATATATATATATATATATATATATATATATATATATATATATATATATATATTTCTGCTGTGAACAATCCGAAAGAGACTGTTGTCTAGCCATGGTTGCTGGGATAATACAAAAATGTTAAACTATAAAGAAAAACATTTAAAAACCTTCATCATAAACTAAATATGTATTTGTGTCAAAATATATTTTTTGCATTATTGACAATATTTTGTGCTTCCATTTTTTAAGAATATTGACATAATCTGCTTCGTACAAGCAATATGCGCGGCATATTACGTTATTTTATTTTTGTTTTCCGTATTTTTAAAAGGAAGACATATTTACAATAGAAAACTTTCATTTTTAACTCATCATATTGTGAACGCCGATAGGTAAGTAAACATATTTATCTCTCGGTTCTATTTTGTCAAGCTTTGTTGAAAAGCCCCTGGCTTCCTCTGTAAAGAGACAAAAGATAGTTTAAAAAAAGATTGCAATTTAGCAGATACCGCGAAGAAATACTTATCAATGCTTACAACAGCAAATATTGTCCCTGAAGAGAGAATTTGTTTTTATATATTTGACACAATTGTGTGAAGACCATAAACAGAAACTAATACATGCGGAGAAGAAAACTTCTATGATGCACAGCATATATAGATGAATAAATGCGAAAGAAAGATAAAAGGTGTCGGGCATTGAAATGGCAAACATGAAGTAAAATCTCAGGAAGATAAGTAGCTTCCTGGTGTAGCTTGACATTTGACAAGTTAGTTTCCTTGTAAGATCTATGCACATAGAGCGCTTTTATATTCGATTATTGAATAATTTTCCATGGTTAAGCGTAACTGGCACAATTTTCAACAAGCGAAATGATCTCAATAAACAATGAGAAAAAGTAAAAGAAAAAGAGGGTCAAAATAATACTAAGCAAATAATATATTTAAAATTACAGGATATTGTAGGTATGTATATATACAGAGTGCGGTGTGTCAATTGTCGTCATTTCCTATTTTTAATTTGGTTCTTCCGCATTGTTTGCTTTTGATGTTGTCAACGGAACAGTATAGTAAGGTCAATTGGGCACCGTCCAGGAGAAAAAAGAGTACCATTATGCAATTGACTCCGCCAGAAATTTGGAAACGGCATGCTGAACTGGTTGGCATTTGCGCTGGAAGGTGAAATACGAACATTTCAGAGTGTTTAACTCTCAATCTGGGGACAGTGCGAGCGAGTTGTATGAGACTAATGATAATGATGAGAACGAGATGAGTTTAATGGTTTGTATGGTAGCCCTGGGAAAAGAGGGTGGCTTCTGGCAACAGGATAATGCACCATACAACACAAGCAGAAGAATACAATCATAGCTGCCAGAAAACTATATGTGATCATATCATGCCTTAATCTGGTCATCTAACTTCCTAGGCTACAGACCCATTGATTTTTATATGTGGGGAGCAGTTGATCCAGAAACCAACAAAACTCTTCGAAATACCAAAGATGAACGGAAGACAAAGATTATGGCAGCATTCACTAAAACAGCTCAGTTGCAGGAGATTCCGAAGCCGTCTGGAGGCCGTAATTGAAGCCAAT
>OZ038475.1:22743304-22785804 GCA_964036315.1 Acanthosepion esculentum | reverse complement strand
CGATAAAGATCGTTGCTACAAAAATTAAAACAAGTACTCACTAATTTTACCGAAATTATCTTTTGACTGATTTGATAATTTGTTTGTATTTTATTGTCCAACCAAGAGAAAATATGGTGACAGAAAACATCTTTGAAATGAGGAAAACAACTATTCCAGATATTTCTCTCGGAAAGACAACCACATCTGAAAATCAAACAATACTGACAGATTCACTTCCCAATCAATTCGTCTTTCCTAAAAAAAAAAAAGTCAGTTATTAGTTGGTCGTGTTTTGGATAAGTGCGTTGGGCCGAGTACTTTTCAGCACAGCATCCTCTAATAAACGGTGTCATATAATTGAATGGAAAACTAACGAACTCAAAACAGACTTGTTCGATTAAAACAACAAAACACAAAAGAAACTGAACAAACGTCAAGCGAGAAAACAGATTCCTGCAGCGTTTTTACTCACGAAAATATTTGTCTGTCTCATCATTTTGTTTTTTTTTTGTTTTTTTTTTCAAAAACTTTTTCAGAAATGCTTCGTTAATGATTTCATTTATATTTTTTTTTCTTATTCGTTTTCATTTTACCTTTTTTAGGAATCAAACAACTTTCGTCTTTGACAAAATTCACATACAAAGATGGCCAATATCCAGTGCCGAGCATCAGATGAACCGTCCATCAAATATCGCTCAATTACGTTCTTCCTTTGATACAGAGATCTAAGACAGATGCTTCCGTTCCTTTCTCAACCTTCCATTTCTTTTTGTTTCTTTTTTAAATATCTTTTGTTTCTTTTTATTCTCTGTTTCTCTTCAAATTGT
This sequence comes from Acanthosepion esculentum, assembly GCA_964036315.1. NCBI lineage: Eukaryota > Metazoa > Mollusca > Cephalopoda > Sepiida > Sepiidae > Acanthosepion > Acanthosepion esculentum. The sequence goes on along the minus strand of OZ038475.1, from coordinate 22,784,995 downwards.
TTTTCGAATCATACATGGCTGTAGTTACTGACATCAGTTTTCATCAATAACAATCTTTTGACTTCGAATGTTTACCTCCCACTTTTCTTATTTTCCTCCGGCTTACAACATTTCCCTTGCCTTGAGTCTCCCCATCCTTCCTGAATTAAAAAAAAAAAAACATTTTTTTTTCTTGCTCATTAGCAAAAAGGAATATCACTATTTCTTTCAGCAAATCCACTAATTAGAAAAGGTCATATATTTATTCTATACAGAAAGCTTGGAGTCAGGGGATATAAAAAAGGGGAATACACTAGGGACAAAACTCCTGATTTGATTCAAACCAGTTGACAAGTACCATGTCAATGAAACTAAGGATTTTCTTAATATCATATAAAAAAAAAAACCTATAATCGTTTTTGGTCCATGAGAGGCATCCATAGCTTACCAACAAATATTTAAGACGGATGTGATTTGTTGAAAAATGTTTTGTTTAAAAATATTATATACACAGTAATTCAAGCAAAACATGGGGTAAAAAAAAAGTCAGCTTTGACAAGTGGAAAAATTAACAGAATTTCCTGAAAACCTTGATTAACTGATAAAATAACAGATGTTCGCACACACATATACACATATATACATGAGAAAATATTATCTATGAATTTCTATGGATCTGTACAATATTACGGAATTAAATATAAAAGGGAAATTATATTTTTTCTCATTTAGTTCCTTGTATTTGCTTTTAAAGTCTTCGCTATACCTCACTTTCAAATTCGGTACACACTGGAGGCTGACGTATTGCGAATTCTGTGTTGGTTGTCTTCAATTTCCGTAGTTTCATTCAAAGGTTGTACATAATACGAAGGTCGTCGCTCTCACACTCATCACTTGAGGATATTGTACAATTACCAATCGTTATGTCCTTGATTTGGTTACATGTTTCTCCTTCTGGGTTTCTCTATGTCCATAAACGTCTTGGATGTTCTTGAACCAGGTTTTGTTTACTATTTGGTAGTTCCGCAGGCACAATTAAATCCATATTTCTTCAAGTTCTTTACATGTTTAGTTTACCGAATATTTCAGCATATTATGCGTTTTCAAAATCTTCATTAGTTTTTATTCTAAGTCTATTTGAGTCTCCGTCTTGAAACATAGAAACTCATTGCTGAACATAAGGAAAACGTAAGAATAATTTTCAATGTTATTAATAATACTGCTTGTCGTTCAAGAGATTGGTCATATCTAGGTACTCAACATCTTTCTTGTTGATTATAGCTTCAAAACCTTCCTAAAGTTACCACGGAGACGGATGGTTCAATAATAATAATAATAATAATAATAATAATAATAATAATAATAATATTAATAATAATAATTGTTATTATTATTTTTTTTTTTATTATATTTTATTTATTTTATTTTATTTATTTTTATTTTATATTATTTTTATTTTATTTCATATTATTTTTTATTTTTCATTTCATATTTTGATGTTTTATTTATATAAATATTGTGATTGCACGACTGTTTGGAATGCCGGAATATCTCGGTGATTGCAGCAGCGATTGCCTCATTAGGGCCAATCCCATTGAAACTAGAGGACTTCTTGCATCAGCTGCGGATAAAATATGAACTTGGAGTCATCTAAATGTTACCTCTTTTTGGCAATGCTCATATTTTGAGGAGATTTTTATATGTTGGATGTTGCTGCTGTGACTTCTCAGATTAGTTAATGTATCCGCTTGATTCAAATACTTACTTTGTTTGACAAAACTTAATAATCAGTGAAGCACGTTTGGAATACGATAATTCCAGCGGGCACAAGAGTAACCATGTGGAAGTAAAGATAATGTCGTTGAATAAAATGAAGTTTCCGTGGCATGATTTTCCCAAACCCGTGCATCAACATGATTTGTACCAAATTCACTGCATAGGACATAATTATCTCACTAAAAACTGTTGTTTTTTGTTTATATCAATTTTATCTACTTAAATGACTGGAACATATCATTAAATATTTGCCACTGCCGCAAAAGATTGAGATAAGTACATGCTAAGCAGCCAGTGATATCATTTGTGATATTGCTGATCCAAACTTATACGGCCACATTTCATGTTCTTCCTTTTTTCAATATATTTCATTAATGCTTTTATTTTGCATTTTCCTTTTTCTTTTGGTTTTCCCGTAAATAGGTAGAAGTCCGTATAGATAAAATTAGATGTTTATGCGCCTAAATTGCAAGTGGAAGCGTTGGTCTTTTTTAATCAGAAGTAACATCTTGTATTAGAATTCACATTAGATTTCTGGATTTTGAACAGAACATATTCTTTCTCAATATATAATACAGAGCGATCCCACCAGCGAAACTTTTATATAAATGCTTGCAAGGTTTGTGAAATAAGCTCAAAGCCAAATGAGAGTTAATCGTGAAGGAGCTGATTTACGACAATTGCCTAATTGGTCAAGACCAACCTAATCCGAGAAAAAGCATAGGCTACTAGATTTTATGTTTTGTATTGAAATAAAATATACAAATACATCAACCAGCATGCTGGGTTTTTATTATCTCATACAAAAGAAGCATGAAACCCCAAATCCGTAATGAAAACGTAATAACCGATGACACTATCAAAAACAATATGACTCATTGTATAGGCTTATTGTTAATTCCTGTCACATATCATCCAAGTAAAAATAACGATGGGACTGAAATATTTCTAATTGTACTGTCCATTGTATGCGTGGGACAACTAATTTAAACATGGCCTTGCGCCCTCTGATGAATGAGAGCATCAAAACGAAAATAATAAGGGAACTAAATATTTTTAAGCTTATGGTTCATTGGATATGTTGAGCTCATCATTTAAACATGGCCTTGTGCCCGACACCAATTGTGTGGTTACAGATAAATAAAGAAAATAAAACCTTATGCAGTACATGATATCGTTTTGATATTTTGTGTTCAGGGAATTGTAATAGGAATATGTCGAGATACTAGCTCTCTCATCCCATGAGAGTAGATCCCCATTATTCTAAACGGATAGGAGAAGTTAATATTAACCTGGGGTGGATGTTATTTCCGAGAGGATTTTTTCAGACAATCATGGTTTACATATCATAGCTGATGCCTTCTTCCTCTCGAAAAACAGCAATTGGCTTCGTTCTGTGGTTGTTCGGTTCGTGTAAAAATAGAAATAAAATCAAAATCTTAACATAGAACGAACTTCAAAGGTGATTGAAGAAAAGCTTTACAGTGCTTCAATTTTAATATTTCATAAATTCTAACACATTATTATTACTCATCTTAATATTAAATATTTCTTTTTAATGTTATGTTCTTTTTAAAATTTAATTTCAAATTCAGATCTTTTTCCTAACATCGACGAATATCAGGGACGATATGGAAACCTAGAATCGACAAATACTTTAAAATAACTGGAACGAAATATGTTTTATTCCCTTATTCTTTCGAAAATATATGTGTCGATCAGACCAGTCGCATTCCGACGTGCCTCATGTTAAATAACAATTTAAACTCAAATAAACTATGACAACGGCTTAAAACTGAAATGCACGTCTAGTTCAACAATTGTTAACAATCTGGAAAAATGTCTAGATCTGATGTAATCCCTGAAGCCTATGGTAAATTACTGACTTTAAACTTTACAATTAATCGAGACTGTGCGTTTGGTCGTATTTCAAGAAGGCAGAAGGCTATCTACCATATGATATTCAAGTAAGAGATTGTATATATCAAGCTTACATGACATCATTTCTCTTAATCTCAAATCACTTCTTAGCTGGTATCATAATTAGTCTACTTCCGGGAGACTTGACTCTCTATAATTACTGCGTTAATAAAGGATGCTGACCCAGCGAATAATCGTCCTGTCGAATTTAATATATGCTGAAACTTGACTAATGCATGGAATAATAATGCAAACACAAAATGTAGTTAGAATAAAATGTATTGGAACAAGAAAGTGTACACAATATTTGCATATAGTCTTTTGTATATTTCTGGGAAGACCGTTCCTGGAGAATGTGTTGACTAAGTCGCAGCCGGGCAGAGTCTCTAGTTGGATCTCTTGATTTCCCCCATGTCTTCCGGTACCAACCATATTTATATCGTCGGTACTCCACTATGCAAATTAGGTGGATCCTACCACAACACCCCCTCCCAAGCCTTGGAATCCTTTTGGATTTCAAACTGGCTTCTTATATGGGATGATGATTATGGTTATTTCTGTGTAGATCCCCTTTGCATACTTCATATGTATATGTCAATCCACTTAATTTTTAATATCTTTTTCGTTTTGGATTCACGTCCAATGGGTCCGTGAACTTTCGTTTCCTACCGGATCGTCTCGGTTCAGGAGCACTCTGCGGAGGTTCTACTTGAAAAATATCATACATTACATCAATGGGATCTTCCTCATCCGGTATACTCTCTTCATGCTCTAGAACGTAACATTTTTTGAGTTGGTTCTGGTGCCTTTTATGAGTATTCTTCGGCCCTTTAATTATGTAAATCAGGTCACCGATTCTCTTGTCCACTATGCCTCGCTCCCAGAACTCAACGTTGTTTCTATAGCACTTGAAAAACACCTTCTCTCCGGGGGTGTATCTTTTTCTAGCTGTATACATAGTGTTCTTTATTCTATTTCTTCCTGGCAAAAGCTTGTCAAACACTGACTTAATTTTCCTAGCGAACATTAGTTCAGCTGGTGCCATGTTTGATTGTGTTCTCTGGTTTGGCGTGATTCTGTATACTTGTAGGAATTGCTGAAGCGCCTTATCCGTTGGAACTCCTGGGGCTTTCTTCAGAGCGCGCTTTAACGTATCGACAAATCTTTCTGCGAGTCCATTGGATCTCGGATGATACGGCGGCGTCGTTATGTGGTTAATTTGATATAACTCACAAAATTCCTTAAATTCGTCAGAAGTGAATTGTGTACCATTGTCACTCACAATACACTCTGGTACACCGAACCGTGCAAATATTTCATGCCAAAAAGTTGTTGTGGTATTGGACGTAGGCTTTTTGCAGCGTAGTACTTCCGGCCATTTTGTAAAACTATCTACTACTATTAAGTAGTAATAATCTTCTACTGGACCAGCGAAATCAATGTGTAATCTCATCCTCGTCGCCATTGTTGAAACTTGACTAATGCATGGAATAATAATGCAAACATAAAATGTAGTTAGAATAAAATGTATTGGAACAAGAAAGTGTACACAATATTTACATGTAATATTTTGTATATTTCTGGGAAGACCTTTCCTGGAGAATGTGTTGACTAAGTCGCAGTCGGGCAGAGTCTCTAGTTGGATCTCTTGATTTCCCCCATGTCTTCCGGTACCAACAATATTTATATCGTCGGTACTCCACTATGCAAATTAGGTGGATCCTACCACAACAATATACACATTTTTTAGAGTGGCAATTTTTAAAATAGCCTAACCCCCACGCTTCAACCATTTTGAAATTATTGCATTTAATTAATGATTTTTCCTATTCAGAAAGTAATCATTACTTTTAAAGTATTAAAGTGTGTCTACATTATAGCTTCGCGCACATTTTTGCAGTGCAAAAATAATTATTTTACTTATTAACGTGGATATTTTAATTTTCTCTGTTAATATAGATGAGCAAACAAACCATATTTTTTCAGTATTTGGGAAAAGAGTAGAATAATATAGCAATGAAAAACACATGTTACAAGGTAATTACTTTTCATTGTTTTATTGAATGATATGAGTTTTAAAAACTTTTATTATGAATAAAAAAAATTACAACGGATATACGCAAGATTTTCCGAAAATACTTTCATGATAAAAATGGCGAAACCGAGACAAGGATTCTGAGAACAACTTTTGACCGAACCTCTTTCGTCCCTTTTGCATTTAAACTATCGAAACAATCTTGAAACCGTTCTCAAGAAATTGGTATGATATACATGATTCACTTGTCTCGATTGGTGGCAACAAAAGCAAAATATAAAGTGGAATCCCCGCTAACTTGACACCATACCAAAAACATATAAAAGTTTATGAAAGTATATACAAAGAAATAATCCGGAGTCGAGTCCCTGAGGCCTCTGGCTGCCTATGAGGACATTGGATTCTGTCAGTTTGTCTGAGAGGGAAACCTGTTTCATGGCATTCACCCAGGGTTGCACCGTAGGGAATTAACAGTATTTTCACTACCATGTGATTTAGACTGACAAAGACACTACAATTATCTTTCAAGTAATACATGAATACCGGAGATACAAGAAATATCTAACTATATAATAAATCAACACTAAAATATTTACGAGACATCTAATATGAAATGAAATGTAACTGAAAACACTGAAAAAATAAAACTTAGATGCATTAGTTTTATCGTGCAAAATACACGTAGACACACAGGCGTTTACTTACATATAAACTCTTACACTATCACACTTTTTAACTTCCAAAATGTTCAACACACATTATTATGTATTGGGTTTGTACAAATGATACATGTCTGACCGAAAAGATCTAACCAAAAATCTTAGCATGCCAGTAATCAGTCTCTATGCTTTTTCATTTCTATCTCGATCTCTGTCAAAGGATGAATAAAAGGGAAACATGTGAGATTGAGATACATTTCCCAATTGCTGTTAATTTTATTATTGTAACATCTTGTCTATTACTTATCCATGTCTTACCTGCATTTGATCTTCATCTCATGTATATATATATATATATATATATATATATATATATATATATATATATATATATATATATATATATATATATATATATATATATATATATATTAAAAGATTTGAATCAGCTATAATATTTTATATTATGTTCATAGGATTCACTTGGATTATATATCAACCGGATTTCCTGCATACATACATGTGTATATATATATATATATATATATATATATATATATATATATATATATATATATATATATATATATATATAAATATATATATATATATATATATATATATATATATATATATATATATGAAATATTTATGGATATTTATTTGTCAATTAAATCCGACATATTTTTTATTATTATAATTTGAAGTTTGAGTTTAATTTAAACAGTCTTTTATTAAAGTAAATCAAGAAGACACACACACACATCTATATATATATATATATATATATGTGTCTGTGTGTTTTTGCAACCGATTCATATTTAATTTATTCATAAATAAAATATATAATGTACATATCAATACAAAAGCTGACACACATAAAGGAATTCTTAACAGTATTTTTAATAATGTTAAATTATATAAACTACACGGTATAATGCTCATTAATATATACTGGTATATCCTAGAATTTTAAGAATATTTGTGGAAAAATGTACCTTGCACAATACCATCAATCAAGGACATTTTTCTTTAATGTTAAAGTGTTCTTTGTAGGAATTACTATGCGAATATTATCATAGCCTGCAACTCTACCTGCGCGAACCTGGAACTTAAGTAAAAAAATTCTTTTTTCTAAAAAAGAATACTTTGACCTTTATGAAAAAATGTCAAGGTGATGTTGATTTCATAAACCCTGTTGAATTGTGAAGATACGAGAAAAACATCATTTAAATACAGAAGAGATAAAATAAAAAAGAAAAGAAACATCTAGAATGTGTTAACAAAGCTACCCATCCTCTCGGACATTGTATCTGGGATGGACTTTAAAAAAAGGAATTCCCAAAGAGGGATCTTTCTTTTTTGAATTTTGCAACGATGTTATATTTGTTGAATAGATGGGATGGGTTGCTTGTTAGAAACGCACATGCTTTCAGAAGGTCACCAGATACCTTCATGAACGTTTAAGAATGTAAATAAAAAAGAAAACTTTGATTTTAGCGTATTTAACTCAATGGGAGGTTATACAATAATAAAAATACGAAAGCAAAGTTCAGAGTGTACGCTAGAAAGGTGAAGATAAACCGGAAGACATTTTAAATATATCTGCTTCTAAGACTGAATATAAAAGATGCATTTGGTAAAAATACCCCTAAATTTATTTTCCCTCCTCCGACAATAACTAAATAAAAAAACAAAATGTTCCTGAAATTTAGAAAGGTTAAATGGGTTTTATTTTTATCTGCAGATATAAATCAAGTATGAGTGAGCGTTTTAAATACTTTGTCAGAGCCAATTTCACCATCTGAGTAAATGACCAAATAACGGATATTTCTGTAATCACTCCTGATAGAGCCAATTATTTTCAGCGTCTCTTAGTACTAGCACACTTGTTTTCTCCACACTTGCATTCTGAGCAAAGTATAGAAGACCATATATATATATATATATATATATATATATATATATATATATATTTATATTTCTGAGATGAGGTATTATGCACATTATTTATATTATTCCGACTATTGTCCTCATCTTTGTGGCCATATTTTTTACAACGTTTCGACCGTTGTACGCTCCAGCCTTCTTCCTTGAGGACACATGGCACAGTGGATAAAGGCGTTGGTTAAATCCAGTGACAGGACCCAAAAGTGTGATTTAAATACCCGGTTAAGGCAGTGGAGAATTTTCAGAGGGAAAAATTAACAGGAGATAACTGACAACTGACAACCATTAAAACATGGCACGTGGAACTAGAACAATGTACCCCAGTGAGCGAAATAAAGGGTTCAGTTCGACATATACTAGATTCTATCAATGTTTCAGGACTTCGGTGGATAAAAACGACAGCTGATTTTAAAACAATTTTATTCAAGCGGTGTAAGATGTATTCCTTATCAGTCATATTCTTCTGGGATTATTTTAATGATTGCGTCCAACATGATCAACCTGTCTCATCTGACTGTTGACTTCAATGTTCACTTTTAATTTTTTATATATATATATATATATATATATATATATATATATATATATATATATATATATATATATATATATATATATATATATATATATAGTGAGAGAGATAAAAAGAGAGAAAGGGAGAGATTAAGAAACCCATTCGATGTGTAAATCCGTTATAACGAATTTAGATTAGGAGATGAGCGAATTAAACACAGAACAGGCTACGCTAGAATTAGTTTCACCTAATACCACACGTTGATACAAATCCAAAGCAATAATAAGGAAAATCGAGACATGTACTTATATAGACTCGTCTAAACGAGAGTTTCGTATCGATATCTTATATGTCGTCAAATTGTTTAGAAATGCCTAAACAATGGGCTGTATTCAACACTACTTTCAAAGATGCTAAAGAATAACATAGTGTGATTGAAAACTGTGGATTTTGTCAAAGACTACAATTCTTCGAACATTGGGGACTGGCTCTACGGAACCACAAGTAAAGAAATATACGTAATCGCTGAAACGTTGCTTAAGGTTGTTCTACAGTAGTACCATAGAAAATGGATATCTAATGAATGCCAAAGGTAAAATAATTACAAAACAATGTTGTTGATATTCCACACTAGTTCAAATAAATGGAACAAAGTTTCAGCACTACTGGAAAGTACGATAACAGCTATAGAACTTGATGAGCATATTTTGCTGAAAGATTGTTTACAGATAAATGTTCTTAAAATTTTATCTTTCATTAGTATTGAATGCCCGATCAGTGAATGCCAAATATTTCCTTATATGGAAACAATTACTATTATAATTACCATACTTTACTGAGGCTCAAGTGTTTCGTGTTTATGCGTATTTTACGTGACGTTATGTGTTCAATATATAAATTTAAAAAAATAGAACCATACATAAAACTGAGTTTCTACTACGGACAGTCATTATTTTTATGGTGATTATGCTGAAACAATGTTATCAATGTCTATTGAGGATGTCTGTTTTAATTTCTGTTCAGATTTAAATGAGGTTCATAATGGTTAAAGGCTCAAGTCAGCTTTGCGCTGACTTGGAACGACCAATTAACTTATTTCATGCGTACGGCTGCCTTAAGACGCCTGAAAGCTGTCGTTGCAAAGTGGTAAAGAGAGTTCAGTCGCCGGATTACTAAGGTTACTAACATACCAAGCAAGAACCTAAATAGCACGTGATGACAGCATGTTGTGGCAAGGGGGGGAATTGATTCAGTAAATCTTTGCCTTCTGATAGGCTTCAACTACGCAACCTAACGATGTTTGACAAAACCAAGTGGGCTAATTATATGTCCAGTTCATTTAATGTTAGCATAAGTGGAAAATGTGTGTTTTACGTATTTTCTTATTATTCATTATTACTTTTATTTAATTATCGATTTTACTTTAGCTAGCTATATTTTTTATTTCATATTTCTCATTTTTATTTTCCATTATGTATATGCTAATTTTACTAAACGTATTATACCGTTATTATTATAGCGCAATAACTTATCATTATTAAGTATAATTTACTTATCATAATTAATTTTAAAATAATATTATTATTAATATTAGTATCTACGATTAATTTTACTTAATATTCTCACATATATGCTGAACCACTTCTTTACAAATAGTTACGTTTATGCATATTATTTCTACCGTTTATTTCATAGTTAATGATTTATTATTTTAAATTATTCTTCAATATGCCTTTTCAATTCAGAAAGTGAGCAATCATGTCTCATCGCAAATGTTTTTCCTATCTCTTAGAAATATTTGTCCTTTTACTATCTTTTCTGTCATTCTTTTACACATGTTTTTCCTCTGTCACATTTACTTTTAACGTTTCTTTTGAGTGTCAAATTTACTAGACCTACTTTCCACATTATGTTTTTTCTCTATTTTATGCTTATCATTAAAGGTTCAATTTGTTCATTTAATTTACATATATCTGATTAGAATAATTTGCATTAATGATATAATTTTGTATGTGCAAAATAAATATTATTTTGATAAAACTCGAGAGAGGAAAATTCGATTTAACAACTAGAATTTACCATAATAAAATATATCACCCCCATGAAAATTTTTTGAAGCAAATAACACCTACAAAAATGAATGTTTTTTTTTTTTAGTAACCCTGTCAACAAAACATTAGTATGCTATTAGTTGTGAGAGTGGATTAATCCAGAGTTGCTCGGAATTTCAATCGATGGAGTTACATTAACATACGCATAAATATCTTTGAGGAAGATAGGCATTTAACTCCTCACCTCAGATACGGCTTAAATAGTAAAACGTGAAAATAACATTGTTCTTCTCAAAATGCTATATTCACTCGTAAGAAAATGATTATTCTTACAATCCAATCTATAATTCGGCATTAAATAACTGATAAAGTATTGATAAGGCTTAGAAACAAATCAATCAGTAAAATGCTAATTCTGTAAATATGGTATATTCATATATTTTATGATTGCTTTGAATCCATGATTTTACTTCTGTTCTTCGTTTATTACATGTTCACTTGTTCGATCAAACTGTGGTCGGTTGTCTATTTCATGACTGATTGCGTCATTATTTACCTTGACTCAAATGAGTCAGGAAATATTGTTTATGGGCTATACAACTGATGATTCTTGAAGATGATTTTTTTTTTATAACCGTCTAGCAAAATATATGTGAGTATCATCGTTATTGCATATAGATAAAAGATGAATATGTTTCCATATATTTTACATCTTTTAATGGTTGGTTATTTCGGGTGTTGAAGATATTTTTATGTCACTTTTTTATTTTTCTATTTGTGAGAAAAGTTTGCGTATGGGATTGTGTGTTACAGAGTAATCTTGTAAATGTACATTAGTGAAGACTAAACTTATCTCTCTCTGTTTGTCTGTGTGTATACATACACACACAGACATATATATACTGATAATATTAGTGGTCAATATATATATATATATATATATATATATATATATATATATATATATATGCGATGAGAACGAAAGTAATATATAAATTCTAACGTTCGCAGCATTCAGTAAAAAAAAGCTCGATACAGGTAGTCGAGCGATAATTATTTATTCATTATATTTTTATCATATAGACAAAACCATTTTAGTCACCCATAGATGTGCAGTTAAAATGCACTGAAACCAAGTTGCATCTTTGTTGTGAGTAAAATGGTTTTGTCTATATGATAAAAGTATAATAAACATATATATATATATATATATATAAATATATATATATATATGTATATATATATATATATATATATATATATATAATATATATATATATATATATATATATATATATATATATATATATATATATATATATATATATGAGCGTGTAGTATGTATTTATTTCAGTTTATATATCTATCTATTTATCTATTGAGATCTCTGACTGTATTTATATCTATCTCTGTCTCTGTTTATTTTTCTCTATCTATTTCTCTGTCTATTTATATGTACATCTATCTATCTATCTATCTATCTATCTATCTATCTGGATACACGTGTATGTCTTTAAATGTATACACCTTGAACAGTTGTTCATCTTTGTTTTAGAACGCAGACAAAAGCTTGCATTTCGATTACAGCTATTCATGTTTGGCTTCAACTTCTCAAATTATTTCTACATTCTTTTTTCGGATTAGTTTCCAAGAATATACTGAATAATTAACACAAGGCTAATGAGTTTAAAATGGCCAATATATTATTTAATAAAAGTATATGATAAAAAACTAAAATTTTCGTAAATTTTGTAGTGGCATTGCAAAATTCAATTTTGTTTAAACCATCATTCTATATTTAAGCTGGTGTATATAAATCGATTGAGAGAGAATTATAGACATATTTACGACGATTCTTGCAACAAAATTCCGTTATCAATGATAAAATATAAAGTAGAATATAGTTCAAGATTCATTTTGAAAATAAATTCATTTATGGCCGTGTTCTTTTCCAATTAAGTATGAAGAGAAATAAAATACTATTAAAAAAAATTAAAATTTAATCGAATTTGATTATTCAGTAGATAAATAAAAAAAGATGCATAGCCATTGATATTATACTTCGATTAATATGTTCGATAAAATTTATATTTAAATTTTTTTATATGTATTGTTGTAATGGAAAGATTATCATAATTTAACAGAAGAGGAAGGAATTTGTGAATTGACGTCAAATTGTGTAATCATTAAAATACACACGCATATATACAAAGAAATATTTTCAAATACGTATGCATTATAGGTTTATATATTACATATACATATATACATTATAGGTCTATATATAATATAATACGTCTATAAAATAGGACTCTATATTATATATCTTTAGAGAATCATAAAAACGGTATTTGTTAGCGATTCTCGCGATAATAATTGTATAATTAAAACCGGCTTTTGTTACTTATTCGTTTTTGCTGCTACACATAAGTGATCCTATCAATAAAAGACATTTTTAGTCTGAAGAATTTAAGTAGGAAATGCGTTGCAAGAATTTTATCGTTAAATTACAACTACGCGTATATATTTTCCAAATGATTACAGATCATTCAAGAAATTGAAACGCACTAAAACCAAAAAATATATTCTATCCGTGATACTGTAAATAAAGCTGTTACATTATAATTGACATTCAGAGTCGAAAAAGAAATAAAGGAAAAGGATTCCTTTTCCTTTATTTTGATGAAAAGGAGAAATAGGCATTCACACGCACCCATAAAGACTCAAAAGTTAAAATACATTCAACGCCAAAAAAATAAGAGATCCAAACTAGCGCATAAATTAATCAATTAATTAAATCAAAATTAATATATAAATAAAGTGAAAACAATCTTGTGCAAAATAGCAGTGAATTGCTGAAACCGCGGGGAATAAACAATTATAAAACGTTTCGTCTACGAAAATCCGGAGTTGAGGTGCTGCATATAACATCAATCATCTAAGTGGCACAATTGGTTTCTTTGTTAATATATATATATATATATATATATATATATATATATATATATATATTGATTTTTTAAAAAATATATAATAATCACAACACCGAAATTCCCATGTTTCAAAATCGAAATTCAATTTAAATTCTATCATACAAATTAAACTTAAAATGCAATTTTCCGTTCCATTGTCAAGCGATGCTAAGAATACCTTTTTAGAAATTGATTCACTTAAATTGTAGGTCCAGCCAAATTTGATCTTTTGAGATATTGGAGTTAAGGAATATTCCATCATTCTTTTTTATTTTAGAGGTGTTAACATTTAACTTATTTAGAAGACCCATGTATCTAATGTATTGTAGGTAACAAGTCGCTCATGGGTGGGTGCCTAGGTATCTGTCTATTGATAAAACTTCTTTTTCTAAGTAGAAATTTTTGGTAGGGTCTATGTTCCATCGTCTCGGTTTCAATAGCAATACATTTATATTTTTCAGAACCTTAATAATATTTAAGTTTTCTTGCATGCTCAAAAGACATGGTTCGTTTAAATTCGTGTTTGTTATTAATTTCCAGTTTGCTGTTGGTGTTTTATAGGTTCCTTTTAAATGCCAGAAATATTTAGATAAAGATGTTTGGTTGCCGTATCTAGTATTATTGAAGGAACTTTGATGTTGGTTCCATCTTAATTTAAATTCATTCTTTGTACATAATACATAGACTCTAACATCATTAGGATTCTCAATAGATGAAATGCTGATTTGAAAAACTCCGGATTTTATACATTTATTATTCAGAGGAGACATTCATATATATATACATATATATATATACATATATATATATATATATATATATATATATATATATATATATATATGTGTGTGTGTGTGTGTGTGTGTGTGTGTATGTGTGTGTGTGTGTGTGACTGTTAACAGTGGCATCAAATAAATACAATTCCCTAATTTACATGTAAAACTTTATAATTTTTGTCTAGACATCTTACGTATTCTTGCTTAAATAATTTTCATATTTTTCTTAAAATATAATTATTCTAAAAATTAAAATGTTGAGCTTTGTAATTTATTTGCCCGATTGTCTTTAATCATTGATAGAAATATGCAATTTTTCCGTTAATGGATTTAATAAACTTACAGAAGTTTATTTATCTTTCATCAGCATGTTTGATGATAACCCCTTAGAGAATAACTAACTGGCACAACTGGGATTCATTTTTTTTCTCCGACATGAAAATAGAACAACTACAAAATTTGGTACTAAATTGGTCCAAAATTTCATGCTAGAAATTTTTCCTCACCGGGATATATTTTAGACACGTATAAAACTGTTATACTTAAATGCATCGAATATTGCTGCCACGTTTGAAAAAATGCTTCTGCTATATTTCGAGAAATTTTTGACGCAATCCAAAGAAGAATCTGTAACGTTGTCTGACCTGATCTCGTACACCGACTTCGGTCACTACCTCTCCGTCGTAACATAGTTGATTGTAATGTTTCTATCAATATATTCATAGAAATTGTCCTGATGAGCTTTCCTCATTTATACCTCCACCTCACGAATCTAAGCACATTACGAGTTTGGTAGCTAGGTTTCATAATTTCACTTTTAAATTTACTATACCTAATCGTCGGTTCTATCATCATTGTGTTTGCTCCTGCACTTCTTGCTTAGTAACTGCTTTCCAGCTTCCTTCTTTTATTATAAGTACAATATTTAAAACATAATTGTAATGACAATCACCAGCTTCTCTCTCAATGAATGAGGTTCTTTTACTGTCCTTTCTATTTCTATTACTTTCAGTAACTTCTTGCATATTATTGCTTCTTATATATTTACGTCCTCGTGAAATGATTAAAAATACGTAGTTGTTCCATTCATTTAACTTCCGAAGTGACTAATAAGCATACAATTGAGATGATATTATGGAAGTTAAATGAGGCCAAGATATACAACAGTGGATCTGTGCAAGTTTGGCATTTTTCATTTTATATTTTGAAGATCCTAAATGTTGAATACATAATATTATAGCGTATAGACCAGTGTCTTTTAAACTATTTTGCCTGGTAGCACCTTATAGTCCACAAATCCAACTTTCCAAGATTGTTTGACTGAAAATATGCATTCCAAATAATATGTCATAATTTTCATTCTTTTCCCTGTGAATATGCATACATTTTATAGGATAATTTTTTAAAAGCAAAAAGCACCATATTTAGCCGGGTACAAAAAAACAAAAACAAAAACAAAAAAAACTAAGGCTGAATGACGGTTCCGTATACGATAAAGGTTCCATTCCTGTCGAAGGACGTCTATTTTCTGTGACACTGACCCCGGGTGGGTTGTGTGATCCTGCAATCACGACACCATATGTGAGCCAGTCTAACCCTGGGACAACCATTGATGTCCTGATCGCGACGACAGTTGTAACACTCTAACCCTGCTGGTTACTACGGCATCGGATATGAGATTTTAACTCTTGTCTTGGTCGCGGTTGATATCTGGTTAGATTCGGCATCAGCTTTGTCGTTCCCAGCTCGCCCCCAACGTCTGGTTACAGAAGCAACTACTTTGATCTCGGTTCAACCTACCCACGATGTGATTTGATCTTAGGTTGACGAAATCAATCAGGCGTCGGGCCGTAGTGCAAGCCGAATCCGGATCAAAGGTGATGCTGCACAAATGAATTCAGAAGAAGAATAAAGGAACAATTCAAGTTGTTCAAATGTTGTTAAGGAATAACAATTTACTTTTTATCTGTTTGTTGGATACAGGAGTGTGTCTCTCTCCCCCAGCCCACGTCTATGGATTGTGACACTTTTGCGTTTCTTAGCGAGTTTTAGTATCTTAAGTTGTGTTTCAATAAACGGCCTTTGGTATCTTCAATCGATATTTGTTAAAACTGGCTTTGGTGGAAAATCTACGTCGGACTTCACTAAACTTGTTCTTGGTTAGAAGTTGAAAAGCGTGAAATTCGTGCGGTCACCTGCTGCGAGGCGTTTTTTCTGTAACTCTCAAACTCTGGATCCGGAACTCGAACTCTCTCGAACTGCGGAACCACAACTCTACTGAACGCCCGGGGACGTTCGTTTATATGGACGTCGACCAAAACCCGGTGTGGGGCCGGACGCGGTATGAGTTCTTTGATAATTTCAAACCCCCAGTAAGTATTTTCTTTGTTTTCGGACAGGAAAATTTATCACTTTCCATTTTTGGATATCCATCGCTCTTTGTTTAGAGAGCTTTTCCCCCTTCCGTGAGGAGAGGTCGGATGAGAATTACCCTACTAAAACTCTCTCTCTCTCTCTCTACCGGTACCTCATACCAATCCTTTCGAGGGGCGTCAACAACAATTCCCTTCCTTCTCATATCTTCACCTTCTGTGAGGAGAGGTCGGAGCAGAATTATCCCCTTAGGCTTATCTTTCCTCACATTGGTACCTCATACCAATCCTTCAGATGAGTGTTAACTAAATCCCCTTCTTTATCATATTTTTCACCTCTGCCTATAACTTCATGCTACCCTATTTGGGCCAAGTGATCTCTTTGTGGTGTGGGTGTGGCTAGGCTGGTGTTAGTTTACATTGACACTCCGTGGGAAAGAACAGAAATAAAAGGATTTATCTTTCTTGGAATTTTTCCTGTTATCGGTCATAATACTCAGAGTGTGATCGTTAAATTCTTTTATCTTACGTTAGACACCTAGTATTTGTCCAGCGCATTTATTTCTGACTCTTTAACTATTGAAGTCAACTTTTAACTGGGTGGTCGTGTTCCACCTGGAGACCAAATCTCTTTGTTTTTCTCGTTTTAATATTATCGTGTGTCCAGATGCCCATTTCTGGTGACAAAAAGTCAATGTCGTGTACAGCTTGCCGTCCATATCAATGTTTTTGTTTCGCCTAATTCGATTAATTCCGTTTTTTTATGTTAACCGAATTCCGTTGACTCCCGTTTTCAACACGCAGTTGACCGACATTCGAAATTTCGAGTGTCAGCTATGCGTGTGGTCATAACCGTTGCTCTTATCAGGACATTAATTAATTCTGACAAATTCGAGATCTGCCTTTCTTACGAACTTTCCTGTTTTCTGCGGGAAAGGAAAAATAATTATATCTTGTATCGCAAATGATATAATAATTAAAAAATATCTTTTACCCATTTTTTTGTTTGTAAAAAGAAACAAATAATGTCTCACAGTATTTCTTTCGATATTTCTATTGCTTTAAGTAATTCCCGTTATTAATTTCTGTGACGAATTAATTAATTAATTAACCATCGTTGCTAAATAGTGCCACATTTCTATGAAAATTTCTCGGACATTCAGGCCGGTCAATGTTGTTTAATAGAGTTTATTATAAACAGAGCATTTACTTAAATATTTATATTAACAACATTTTCCGGCCTGGACGTCCGAGAAATTTTCATAGAAAATATGCGTCCTCCGACAAGAATCAAACCTCTATCCTATACGGAACCGTCATATATTCTGACGTGTTTTACCGATTGAGTCACAGGGGAACGTTACTGTTAGCAAGGTCGATTTTACTGTTTTTAAACTACAGTTCTTCATGCTCTTCCCTCGTACATTATAACGAGATGTAATAGATGAAATATTGTTGGACGGATTAGAAAATCCACTCTTCAATTATCTCAATATATATATATATATATATATATATATATATATATATATATATATATATATATATATATATATATATATGGGGGGTATGGGTGAATTTGATCAAATATAACTTAAAATATCTTTTACAGTGTTACGACCAGATTTTTTCTGCAAAAATATGTTTTTCCCCTCTATATAACGTTTAAACTGATATATTCATTCGGACTGTGTGTGGATTTTATAAAAGAAACTTATCTCAATAGATATAAAAAAGTGTGTGTTTAATCCAAAGGAAGGGGAAAGGAAATGATGATTGTACCACAAATATATTTAATAGAAAGATTTTTCAATCAAAATCTTCAATTCATTTATATTTTACTAAAAATTAAATCTGTTGTGTGCTGTCATTATTACCGTATTTCAATTAGTTACTCTTCAAATAATATTTTCTGAAATGTTTCAAATTTCGGCATCTACATCACCAAGATGAAGAAATTATATTTTCGTATAGAGGATTTCATTTGATAGAGATCCATATTTACCCATGAATTCTGAAGTTGCATTTAAATTCTTTTTTAATGCAATATTATCAGGTTAATCTGTTTCTTATATTATGTATGGGATGGGACATCATCCATCATAAGATTTTAACTTTAGATATTTTCTAAATGAAAGCTAAATAATATAAGGATATTTTCGTTTGCATTTTACATGTGTATTTCTATATGAATTCATATTTCACACTCATTTGTGAAATTATGTATATAGAAATGCT
The DNA here is from genome assembly GCA_964036315.1 of Acanthosepion esculentum. NCBI lineage: Eukaryota > Metazoa > Mollusca > Cephalopoda > Sepiida > Sepiidae > Acanthosepion > Acanthosepion esculentum. The sequence continues at coordinate 22,765,753 of OZ038475.1, read as the reverse complement.
GCAAATTGGGTTTGTTTCTTTACATTTCTCAATACTAGATATATTAATTCGTTTCAAAGATATCGCTGGATACGTAACCGTAGCTTATCGAATTATTCACTCACGCCAAACGGTGCAAATTATAATTTGCACCGTTTGGCGTGAGTGAATAATCTGATCATCTCAAGACCATAATCATACATTTGACTTACATTTTGCTAAATATTCATTAATTTATATTATCTACTTCATATGGTAATTCTGTCATAAAAAAAGCATTCTATTTCTTCAAACATTTAGAGCAACGACACGGATCGTAGCTTTCGTTAAATCTTTAGTGAATTATACGAGGGTCATTCAATAAATAAGGTGAATTTTTCGGTATAAGGACTTCTAATACAGATAGAAGCTTACTTTTTTCTTTCTTTTTTTTCAACGTAGTCTCCCAGCACTGTCAGACACGTTTCCCATATGTACACAAGCTTCCGTATTCCCTCAGCGTAAAGACCTTTGGACTGATGTCTCAGCCAGTCGCTCACAACACGTTTGACTTCATCGTCACTTTTAAACTTCGTGCCTCTCGCGAACGCTTTCAAGGGACCAAACAGGTGAAAGTCTGAAGGGGCAAGGTCTAGGCTGTAAGGGGGTGAGGGAGCAGTTCCCAGCCCAGCTCGTTGATGGTCTGCACCGTTTGGGCTGCTGTACTGTTTGTGCTCTGCAGTAAGCATCTTTGGCACCCACCGGCAGCTGACCTTGTGTGCTGTCCCAACAGATAAGCTCAAAGTCCTTGCAATGTCATCCACTGTCAACCTTCTGTCAGACTAAATTATGTCATTCATTGACTGATTCGATCACCTCAGGAGACCTCACATCTGTAGTCCTCCAAGGCCTGTCTTCATCCTCAACACTGCTCCGCCCTTCTTCAAATAATGTAGCCCACTTGTAGACATTGTTTTGGCTGAAATATGTGGCACCATACTCAGTTGACATTCTCCTATGAATTTCAACTGGTTTGCACCCTTCAGCAACCAAAACCTTGATAACTGACCGCTGTTCAATCCTGGAGCATGCTTCTTGGTCGGCCATCCTTGTTAATCGCCAAAACTCTGAAAGTTTTTTTTAATCTGCAAAAGAAATTAAATCCATGTGAAAAAGAAGTAAAAAAAAAAACAAATTAAGTCTCTATCTGTATTAGAAGTCCTTATACCGAAAAATTCGACTTATTTATTGAATGAACCTCGTACATTCACATGGTCAATAACCGGAGGTAGAATTGTTCATATTTTAAGTTTGATGATACAGACAAATTCTACAATCAAACTGGTCAAAAGCGCTTATGTTCCTCCTATACGTATGTTATTAAATTAATTGATAATTATATGCAACTTATTACAGTATCATGACTTAATATAAAAGATGAATATAACAATTGCTTTACTTATGCAGGGCCAATTACGCATTTTCATTTAAGACGCAATATCGTATGACTTAATACTTTTAATCCGAATTTAAATCTAGTTAATTTATGAATCCTGCCGATTCCACGACTTTTTTTTGCATTGCAAATTAATAATTATTTAGCCCATGTGTTGATTTCCATTTCAAGGATATCTGCAAGCCATGTAGAAGTAGCTGTCCTTTTGTTAACATGTCGTAAATCCGATTAACCCTGAAAAACTTGACACTTTTCTAATTAAAATTTAGGATCAGTGTCATTTTTAAAACTAATATTTGCACATCCTCTTAAAATAATTCTTTGGATGGCAACATGATATTTTTATCAATCTTTCACTGTTTCTATATCGATTTTCATTCAGATGTTAAAATATTTCGTTAAAAATTATGAGCACAGAATAGCATGGTAAGAAAGCTTTCGTGACACCAACTCGAATTCATATATTTTCTTAAAAACATCCTATTCATTACATTATATCGAACGTAAATGTATAATATATAAATATTATTTCCAAAATCATATATCAATTATTATGTCGAATTTAGTCTTTATAGATATTTTACAAACTGTTTGTTAACATAAATATCATGGTATTCAAATTGATACTTTCCTGCTATATTTTCAACACTGACTTAGAAAGTTAGGAATTGGAATAAATTCGAGTTGATGTCATTTTGACTGCAAAGTAATTATTTAACTTCATTCAGTTTTACATAATGACATCTATTATCAACGGATTCCCAAATATCGATTTCGAAAGAGAACATTTACAAATAATCGAAGGAAATCTTCGTGACAAAATGATAGTTTTCATGCTTAATAAAGAAGAAATTCCTTCTTTACAACTGTTTTATGATATAAAGTGAAACAATAAACAAATACCATCTTTAATGTTCTGTTAAATACAACAAAAGTTTGTGTAAGCCTAAAACCTGGAATAGATTTTAGTAAGACTTGCAAAGTTTGCTGTAGCGACTGTGAACTTCATTTACAAATATATCTTATCACTCTATCTCATTTTCACGGTTTGGTAAGTAAGATATTTTCCAGTAGTCCAGTAGTGATAATACAATAGTGATTATACACTACAGTATAAATGTTTGAGGACACTACTGATTTTCTTTTAAATTGGCTCCAAAATGAATTCTTTTTTTTATTTTAAATAAAATACAATTATTATTAATGGTTAAAAAAGTGAGATATGAATTTTTATTAGAAATCCTATTATGACAAAAAGAGAAAGAAACAGCATTTTATGATCAAATTTTGCTCTCTCAAAATATCCTCTTTTATCCTTCATTACTGCAGCACAAATTCTTGACATTTGTTGCAAAGATTATTCAAACATTAAGTTTGATAATTTGATCCATTTTCTTCAATGATTTTTCAACTCCATTTAATTTTTTTGTTCACTCTTCTTTCAAGTTCATCCCATGCTAATTCTGATTATGGCTTCAAACCTTTGGACTGTAGTGTATGTATATTCGATATTAAGATGTTAGTATTTTTATTTATTTAAGATTATTATTTCTATTTTCGTCTTATGGACAACGATGCGAAATACAGGCCACAGTCTCACTTGTCTATTTTCACTGATGTCGTTTCCTTAACGATTATATTTATAAGGAGGTTGAGATATTAAATTCATAGCAAATAATTTCTCAATACAGAATTGCACTTCCCCTCAACTGATTAACAAAAATTAGGATTGGGATTAGTGATTTAATCATTCTAATTTTACTGAATTTGGAGGTATTAAGAATTTCAATTTTTTTTCGTTCCTCAATCCCTGTCACCTCATTTCTTGATTATCTTCATTTTCTTGCAATGCTCCCTGGAGTATCGAATCGTCTGATCTTCTCATTAATGGCCTTCTACAGCTCTCTGCTGCATCTAGTTCTATAAGTATTTCTAAGTTATTTAACAGGGTTTGGCCTGCTAGTCTTCATCCCAAGTTGAAAGGTTATGGCATTTCTGAATTTATCTTTCTATAAAATCAATAAATTAACGTTGTTTAGAACGGCATTTCTTCTAGAATTTTTACGTTGATGTGCGTATACCCCAGGGCTCTATCATTGTTCCTCCATTATTTTCATCAACGATATTCCCGATGTCCTCCGTGCTTAACTTTTTGCTTATACTGATGACGCAATTGTATAATTCTGAATTAACGTTAAGTCTGATCGTTTCAATAAGTTCAAATTAGCAGCTGATCTAACAAAATAATAAAAAATCTGCAGTTATTTTGCGCAAGGAACTGCTTGTTAATTTATACGCTTATACAACGAAACTGTTCACTTGTAATCGTCTTAGAAAAACTTTCTTTGTCTTCCATTAATATGGCTGGTGATAACCTCCAGGGGTTTGACACATTGTACCTTCTCAGGCTAACTTTTTTCTGATGCAATGAAGTAGAAAGTTTATATTGAATCACTTGCTAGATCTTCTACTCAGAATCTTGCCAGTGATTATTTTCCTGGTATAATCAATCCTACTCATTTACCGTTCGTCCATAATCTGACTATTGTTATCTAGTGTGGTGGTTCTGTAACATATTTAGAGATTCTTGATAAACTACAATAATAATTTCCAACCTTATTGTTCTTGATCTTGTATCTCGGATTTAATCACTTTCACACCGTTCTGATATACTTTGGCCATTCAAATGTGTTTATTTAAACGTAGCAGTTAGTTTTACGATTAAGTCTCACCATTTTCCAAGTTTTATACTTCCAGATTCTTTTGCATTTCTCGCTTTCAAAAATATATTCCAGTTTCTTGCTTTCAAGTTACATTTATCTTCAAAGGTTTAAATGCAACATCAATCATTGCATTTTTGACTTTTAATTCTAGTACTGTTATGGTTTTCTCTAATACTCATTGTTTTGCCTTAAATTCTTTCACACTCAGTAACTCGTTGTGTCTGTGATGCTCTACTGATTTCCTTGGGGATAAATGATTAAAAACATAGTTTAGTTAGTGCTAAATCTCGTGTGAAATGCAAGGGGGGAAACGGTTCATCTTAGCATTCTTATTTTCTTGATTTAGACTTTATTTCAGTTATATATATATATATATATATATATATATATATATATATATATATATATATATATATATATATATATATTAAAGGGACCATGATTATTTGGCAAAATTATGAAAATAACGAGAAAAAGTCTATTGATAAATAGGAACTTATTTGAAGAAGAGTGCATTGTGAACGTAATCAGAGATAAAAGAAACATAATAATTTAGAAAACTGTCTAAAAAGTCAATGCATATGAAATAACACTTCAGGAAACATCACAAGTTGAATGTTGCAAATTTGAGTAAGTGAATACTGGAAACTGATTTCTAAACGATACTCCTTTGGGGATAATGTAGACCTATGTTGGACAGTTTGCCAGATAGTTAGATATTGGGTCCTTCAGAGTAATCGATAACAGAACCTATATAAAAGAGAAAATGAACAAATATAACAAATATAGTCATATCTGAGACAGGTGTTGCAGCCAGTATGGACGGAGTTGGTGTCAGGATAAATGCAGAGATTAAGTGTAATTTTCTGGACAATACGATATCTTGAGAGGTATTGTTCGCAACCAAGACGGTATACATTCGATATACATACATAAAAAATTATGACATAAATATGATAAAAAATCACTACAAAAATAGCCATTTTGTTTCAACACCTCTCGTGCCTTATCAAGTAATGGTGTTAGATGTAGATTCTACATTCAGCACCAACATTTGATAAGAGACCGGAAATGTTGAAACAAAATGGCTATTTTTGTATTGATTTTGTATCATATTTATGTCATAATTTTCGAATAAATAATTATATATATATTTTTCCAAGTAAAATGAGAAAAAATGTAGTATAATACCACTGTCCGTAACGTATAATTTATAAGAGGGCGCAATAAGTAGAGTTAAATGATATTTATTTTAGGATATTAAAAGCAAAACATGTTAAAAATCGCTACAAATGTGTCTCCACGGGTGTTGTTAATCTAGTGGCGAATGAATGATTATTTTAATTACAAAAAGCAAAATACTTCATAATTTTTTCTTGTGAAAAAAATAAGAGAATTAAAAATAGACTTCTGGGCTTTACCATGATTAACCACTCAAATGGGAACTACGATAAATTTAAACTCACGGAAAAAAAATTATTTCATTATATAATTCAAGACACGAAGTTGTCTGCATATAAATCCTAGACAAATTCATTGTGGACAGATACAAATGGTTACATTATTTCGTAACAGTATATGAGACTGGCATTCAACTTCCTAAGAAGTAAAATCAAAAGAGTTAGCGAGGTAATTTAACAAAATGCTAACTAGTTATATGCTCGTTCAGCTTCCGACAAAAAATTTGTAGTTGATAAATAAAAGACCCCTTTAAGAAACTGGTAAATAAGCATTTGAAGAAAAAACAAAAGATCATAAATACAAAACTAGTTTGGCAAATTAATATGCAACCGTTAAGTAAATATATCTCTGTAGCCAAATTTACTTAGTATTATTAACATCTTATATAGATGTATATGTGTTTAGTTACTATTATTAACATTCTGCACTGATTAGTTAGTATTATTAACATCTTATATGGATGCTCTTTACATATCGGTCTCATAGTAATTTGTCAAAGTAGTTTTGTATTTATAATCTGTTTCTTTTATAATGTTACTAAAAGGTTTTATGGTATTAACAACAAGCCCAGTTGTTAATCAAAGTTGAGTTGCAGAAGTTCCACAATGTAGAATTCTTCTTACAACATATACGGATATTCCAAATGTGTTTCCGACCTGAAAAATCTGCTTACAAACGGAACTGAGATAAAAACAAAATATATATTTTTAACTAGATTTTCCATTCTAGAAAATATTTACATTTGCATACATCAAATTATCATTACCTTGAATGTTTGTACTGTCAAGCATAAATATACTTTTTTCTGAAATTTACCACTAAAAGATTGGCTTGCAATACTTCTATATATTAATTTATTTTGAGGGAACGATAATTACCCTGCAAGAAACAGTATACAAGCAACTACGTACCTTCAGAATGAGAAATCTCATCCATTGATTAGAAACATTGGCCGAAAAGTGAAGAGAGTTTAAATATCATGGCTATGAATGAACGGAAGGAGTAGAGCAAATCGCAAATAGGAAACAAAGAATAAACCGCAACTACTGCTCAATAATCATAGAGGGAGTAGGAAATAATAGAAAATCAATTATCGGCCAGCAGAAAAATTCATGAGTCCGAGAAAAATATGAAGAAGTTCTAATTTGAAGTTTGGAAGACATTTTTTCTCCGGGAAACTCGAGAATTCTATAATTGAAGAGTTGTCATCATCGAAACTGAATAAATGAAAATATTTAACTTACATTTATCAAGTATGTATTTCTGGTAAAAGCCGCTTAGATTCCAGACACACTGACGTTACACACAAACACACACACACACACACACACACACACACGAACACACACAGACACACACACACACACACACACACACACACACACACACACACACATATATATATATATATATATATATATATATATATATATATATATATATATGAATAAATATAGTCTAAAAGTGTGCTATATTTACGGGATAGAATGCTCAATAACAGTGATAGAGCGTGAGTAAATACAAAAGTGAACATAGAAGTTAACACTTAGAGGTGACAGTCTGCTTCATGCTAGATGCAATCGTCATTTCCCTGCAGGTTAATAATATTTCGCCCAAAACATGTTTCTCCACGGTGCCCTCTATTGCTATCCTTGCGCAAATAAAACAAGACACCTATCCCTTGCCCACAATAATAATAAGAAAACGCGTGTCATCACTCGAGGACATCTTACTCCCTTGACGCAATATTCAATATTGCATACCAGTTTTAGCGGCTTTCGGCGATAGATTTTGATTAGCATTGGACATCCGTGTGACTAGTGTATATGCAACCTCAAGTAGGCTATCTGCAATTTTTGCCAAAAGAGTTGAAATCTTCAATTCACTTATTGGAGCGATATATTTTGGTCGGTTGATGTATTATCTGCACAGATGAATCTAGCCACATTAACAAAAAATAAAATAAAATAAATTAAAATGAATTGAGCCAACAACGTATTAGATTATAATTCTGGGTTCAATGTTTTTTGAGACATGACTTTAATTCCCCTTCATCACAGTTGTACTCAACACATTTAGTGTGTTTCTTGCCTTACTCGTATGTTGCTCTTTTGAATATATTTGCTAATCACCACACACATACGCACACACACACACACACACATCACACAATATATACATATATATATATATATATATATATATATATATATATATATGAGGGAGAGAGAGAGAATTGAATGCGTATTTGAACACACATACACAAGTCCTGGGTAGGTTGAAAAACTACATCAGGTAGCAAGATCTCCGTTCGGGAGAATAGAGGTTTGGACGAGCCTGGTGCCACCTCTTTCTAGCTCCACACTAACACGGGCTGGTAGCAACTATTACCGTCACAACTATGGACAAATAAAGAAACAAAATACATTACAAAACCAGAAATAAATGTAATCTATAGTTGAGGGCATACAATTGCCTTCACAATATATTTAAATAAAAACATAAAATTGTTTAATTTAATAAAATTTCGGTATTAAATAGGGCATTGAGTTTGATATGCCGTTAAACAAATTCGACCAACTGGACAAAAAGGAAACAGGTCTTTCATGAGATTTGATATACTGTTAACCAAATCAACTAAGACGCAAATATATACATTCATATATATATATATCGGGATAAATATGTATTCCAAAGGAATATTCGAGCTTTGTTTGATCAGGAGGTCCTACGCGACCGAGAGCTCAATATCAGATCTAATAACGGTTTCACCTAGGGTACGCAGGTTCGAAAATTGCCGGAGGACGCATATTTTTTAACAAGATTTCTCGAATATTTAGGACGCTAAATCAAAATAAATATACTGTTTAATAAATAAATAAAAACAGAGCATTCCCGGGACCCTGGTGATCTTTTTCTCACATAATTTTTTACAAAAGACTTTATTATACTGTGAAGTCGACAAAAGCAAAAACAAGATAAATTGCGCATGCGTGAAATTAAAAATATAATATGGCGACAAATCAGTCTGTACACTAGAAACAACATTATTTTGTCATTTTGCACTATAACATAAGAACTAATTATTTATATATGTAATTATTTAAACGAATATTTTTCTGTAGCCATCATTTAAAAAGTGCGTTTTCATTTTCACGAGTTGAAGAAAAAGTTGGTTGATAATATTGAAAAATAGGATATGTCACGTTTGAGCTGTTAATACATTCAAGAAGCAAATAAATGCTGACTCAAATATTTATTTAAAGATTCTTGATGCAATCAAATATTTTCAGTACTGACATTTTCATATTGGCTTCAGGCCCTTTCCCATCGCCTTGACGTAAACCTTCCTTTCTTTTTCCATTTGTATTTTCATGATAATTTTACAGATGAGTTTTCATCTTTGGTACATCGATTTTACGAATTTCAACGCAGTACTTAATTGGCTGTTAGGTCTCATCAATTTAGAAATCCGTCTTTCGCGTTTTTGGATTAAAATTTAGGAGTGGTGATCTCCTCTAAGAAAATAAGGGATGCTAATATAACCTTTTATAATCAACTTTTTGGAATATTCCTGGATCGTAGAGTGTGTAGAATAAGTATGGATGTAAAACAATTTAAATGAAATTATTACCTGTAATATATATGGAAAAAAATAAGGATCATAAATATATTAGTGGAGAGGTACATAAGACGATAGGGATTACATCGAAGGAGGTGATATATAATTATAAAAAGTTTATAGTTATGGAACTGAGAATTTAGCAATATTGTAGTGTTAGATATTAGTATGTCTACAGAAAACTGTGGTCTCATATATTTGGTTTAATAATTGGGTATTATTCAAGAGTTCAATGATACATATTTTCTCCTGTAAACATAGGAAGCAAGGTTCGCTCAGTGAATTGCAGGTTCTGGCTTGTCTTAGGATTTTCCATTTAACCGTAGGTGTTTTTCCTTCTTCCGTGAGTTTCCAATAATATTTCGAAAGTGATGTCATATTTTTTTGGCCGTATTTGTAAAGGAGTTCAAGTGATTGTAATACCTATCCTTAAAAGGTCTGCTAGTAGACCCCACATAGAGCTTAATATCTCCGGGGTTCTCATTTGATGAGATATAGGCCATATACACTATGGATTTGGTTAAGCATCTGATTAATAATGGACATTGATCGGGGATTCTACAGTTGCATAGTCTTTCTTCTTGGGGTGTATTGGAACTTGTATTTAGGTTTCGTTTATTATCACTATGTAGTTTCAGTATTCTATTGTTATGTGATGTAATAATTTTATCTAGGTTTCTAGAACAGCTGTAGCTAATTTTTAAGGTATTGCGGTTGAAGATCTTGCTTAATTTACTTTCTTTAGGGAAGTGCTTGTTAATTAGATTTAAGAATTTGTGCCCTAATTTGGTACGGACTAACTTGTTGAAGGGAGGTTTATACCAAATTATTCTCCTTCCTCTATTGTTTTTTTAGAATAACTACAGTTTTCTCTATATTTAAGATCTGTAACCAGTGTTGGTAAGGATTTTGTTATAGATAATTTTGTGTTTATCGAATATTTCCTTGCTAGAAGAGTGCTTGTTTATACGGCGTTCAACAGATGATGGAATATGTTTAATAACTGGCGTTGGGTGATTGGAATTAGGGTTTATATAAACGGGGTTAGCATTATTCTTTAAGAAGGATTGGAATTTATTTAAGTGTAAGTTTAAGGTTACATCTAAGAGGTCTACTTGCTTTATATTAGAATTAATTTTAACCTTGAGGTGTAAAGATTTAAACACTCTATGGATCCATTTCTTCAACTTGTCAACTTGTCCTACCAAGTCCGACGATTCAGCAGAATCCAGCGATCCCATGGATACATCAAAGTTTTCACCAACAAACTCGGCAAAATCCAAGGCTGTTTCAAAAAGGTCTTTAGATATCGATGGATAGAAGTCCACGATGTCGAATTGGATGAAGGTACTGCTGTTTTTGTTATTAATGTTTTTAAACCAATCAATCACTTCTGCAGTGCCGACCCACTGGGTTAGGCCGAGCTGACCCTTTATCTGTTTATTTACACGTTCCAGGATTGTTTTGCTAATTCTCCCAATGTCAGACTTGGTTGGGTTGATAATTCTTGTGGGTAGTTTGTTTAGGAAATTACGTTTGTGGTCTTTGAGTAAAATGTAGGCATCCCTAGTCGAAAGTTTGGGAACCCTATCACTTATTTTCATTTTATCGGTAATCTTCTTGTCCGATGAATTAATTATGTTTACATAATTGTAATTATCTGTATTAACCTTCATGTAATTTTTTGTTAATTCCTTTCTAATCAAGGTGTTATACTCTTTTGGATCGAGTTTGTAGAAGTTTGTCGTCTTATCCGACTTTACAAATATTTGTTTTGACTGTTTGCTTTCCGTGACGACCTTTTACAAGCGTTTTTGAAAGCTGTTCTTGTGATTGTGGAAGCTAATATTTTTTATGATATCGAAAAGGTCCATTTCAAATTTTTTTAGTTGGTCGATAAATGGCTCTCCAATTTCGAATGCGACTCTCCAATTTATCGTTCCGAGCCGTTATTTTTTCCACCTCCAGTGTATGCAAGCATATAGCAACTGATGTTTTCAAATGTTCACCCATCTACTCAAGGTGTGCTCAGTGTTATGTAACTTTGTGATCCGAGGAGAACAGGTATTTCAACGTGATTTAATAAATAGTATGCATATTTTAATGTAAATTTATATTAATCTGTGTGTAGGCATAGATACAAAAACGAACACATTTTAATAATATCAATCTCTGAATTAATATCTGTATTTATTCAAGGGGAGACACGGTGGTATAATGGATTGCTGCTCGGATTGGGGAATCAGAGAGCCGAGTTCGAATTCCAGTTCATTTACTTGCTAATACACTTGGAAAATGTATGCATACTCATCTTCTCCCCCCCCCCAACTATGTGTAAATACAGACTGGGTTCTAGAGACTTGAATGGAAACTTGTCTACCGCAGAAAGAAATGGCAACCTACTGCGGGAAAAATCTGCATCGTCAGTCATGTATCGAAAGTCAGTCATGTATCACACATAGCCCATAACTGACTGACTGATTTATTCATGAATTTGATGTAATCAGATACATAGAGAAAATTGTATACATTTTTACAATTCAGATCTTTGAAAATTTCGCTACGATCCTAACATTCAATTGGCATATGCATTTTTATAAGTATCACCTCTAATGGAAAGATTTCCGTTAGAATTTAACAACTGAATCCTCATTTTACATTCTTATCACGATGACAGAAAACAGCAATGTATTATCTCGGGTTTCTTCTAACAGGGAATCCTTTCATAAGAGTTATCTTTCTTTAAATCGATATTCACCATTCGCAATATGAGATGCATAAGGCCCTGAATGATATAGTGCTAAGAGGGATGCTAAAATGCGGTGTTGTGAAAGAGATTCTTGAAAACCATTACGACGCCATGTATCGTTAGCAAGACAAAAATGAATACATAGAATTGGGCCAGAATTTCGATCGACTTCGACGTTGACACCTTTAATCATTTAAGAGTAGGTTGAAGTGTTATGATTGAACTGATTTCTCCCTAGTTGTATTTGCTTACTTCTTACGAAAATGCCGTCTTCTAATTACTAATTATTACCCCTTAGATATGATGGTATACTAGCTCTTTAATTCCGACGTTCATATTTTCAACTAGATACCTGAAATTATTTCACTGTTTCCTTATCTGAAGCCAAGAGTTATATATTTTCAAAAAATTAATCATAATCTAAATACATTACATAGCGCAATATTTTACATAATGAAGTCATTAAGATTATTCGTGCAGACTTCATTCTCTTAGCTTGCATTTCTAATGTCTAAGATGTAGAAATGTCGTAACACAGTGTCAGAATAAAGTAAGATTCATAATTTTTTTTCTTCTTTCTAAAATGAATATCCCACCGATATAAGTGGCCAATGATACAACCAGCCATTTAAATGTTAAAAACTAAAATATAGTGAAACGACTAAGTTCAAATATGTGCATAGCCTATTCATTAAAACATTTTCATCCTGTAGGCTATGTAATTATATGTATTTTTCACCACTAGATTTTAGAAAAATTGTCTCCCTTTTAACCCATATAATTATCCTTCTTTAGGAATAAACAAATGCTAAATGAATACTTAAAGTGTTTTTATACTTTGTACATATTCAGTCAGTAATGTGCCATGCCCGATACACGATTAGGCGATCATGTATTTTTCGATACATGACTGACGAGGCAAATTTTTTTTTTACCATACTAGGTTCCATTTATTTCTGCGGTAGACCAGTTGCCATCCAAGGATATTCACCCATATCTTGGAGAGAAGAAGAGGATTCATACCATTCCCAAGTGTATTAGCAAGTAAATGAATATAATGGATTCGATTAGGATTCGAACTCGGCTTTCCGATTTCTCAATTCGAGCCACAATCCATTGCTCCACAGTGCATACCCAGGCGAAATGTTAACAAAAAACATGTTTTATAACTGGATCGTGACTTTTGTAAAACAGGTAATAAATAAGTGGAAACATTAAAACATATAATTATCAAAACCATACACTTATCAATTGGAGAGCATATCAATAAAGCTGAACAAATAAATTGATAAAGGTTAGAAACTATTCGTAAAATAATATATATATATATATATATATACACACGCATATATATATATATATATATATATATATATATATATATATATATATATATATATATATATATATATATATATATATATGTCTGGCTCCTAAGATAATGCTTAGGAGCCAGACAAACCTGCCTAGGTTTCACCTAAACGGATCGTCAGGGCGATATATATATATATATATATATATATATATATATATATATATATATATATATATATATATATATATAGTTGCGGCCAAAATGTTCGGAAATGCATTGTTTTCGTAAGAAAAGTAGGTATAAGTTTTTATCAAAGGTGTTTTATATTCTATAATTTTCACGGAAAATAAATACCCTATTATTTGTTATTGTCACAGATTTTAGTGTAATTTGAGAGGATAATACAAAAGTTATGGATGACTTAGTGATTTACTGCAAAACCCGTGGTGGCCAAAATGATCAGAACGGTTGATTTTACTCCGTGTTTTAGTATATTTAACCGGCGAACTCTAATATTTTTAATTTATTTACGTGACGGTTCGTTTACTAAACATTTGTAAGAATATCTGTAGTGTACTTTGTTAATATAATGCCATTTACTCCGTTACCAATTCGCCAGCAGCTTATTAAGCTTCGAAAGAAGGATAATTAAGTATTGGGTCTATTGCAAAAATTGTTAACAAGTCAAAAAGTGTTGTTCACGGTATTCTTAAGGTCTACGATGATTGTGGTTCGTGTGAAGCAAGAAAGTCTATAGGTAGGCCAAGAAAAACGACCAAAAGAGAAGATCGTGCTATGATAAAGTTGGTTAAAAAGGACATATTTAAAACTGATGCCACTGCTGTTTCTCAGGAAATGAGCATTGTACTAAAGAAAACTTTATCTCGAAAAACTGTCTCGTCGTTTAGTTGAACATGACCTACAAACAGGAGCACCTGCCGTGAAGCCACTGATCAGCTCCAAGTATAAAATGAGTCGTCTTACCTTTGCAACCGAACATGTGTTGTCGTCTCAAGAAAAATGGCAAAAGCTGCATTTCAGTGATGAATCTATGTTTATATTATTTGGCTCAGATGGGTAAATGTACCTTCGTCGAAATGTAGGTGAAAAACTAGTGTTAAATTCGGTGGAGGAAGTGTCATGGTTTGGGGGATGATATCTGGAGATGGTGTGGGCACTTTGGTGCGATTATATGGGAAGGTAAATGCAGGAATTCATAAACAACTTGTAAAAGATCATGTCTTGCCTGTGCTGAGAAATTCAACTAAGCGACCACCCATATTCATGCAGAAAAATGCCCTATATCAAAAGGCTAAGGTGGTCATGACCTTCCTCAAGGCTGAAAAGGTTATTGTTATGGATTGGCTTTCTCAAAGCCCATATCTCATTCCTATTGAAAATGTGTGGAATATTCTAGGAGAAAGTTCGAAAGCCAGAAACCTAAAACAACCGAGCAATTATGGAATGCCCTTCAGGAAGAATGGTATAAGATCACCCTGCAAGAAATTGAAAATTTAATTTCCTCATGCAGTCGAAGATTTCAAAGTGTGATTGGAGCTAAAAGGCTTCACACTAAATATTAAATAATTCCAGTATTCTCTGTCATTTTTTATTATTTTGTTATTTATTTAACCGTTCTGATCATTTTGGCCGCCATGCGTTTTGCAGTAAATCACTAAATCATCCATAACATTTGTATTATCCTCTCAAATTACACCAAAACCCCAGACAATAACAATTAATATCGTATTTATTGTCTGTAAAAATTATACAATATAAAAAAAACTTTGATAAAATCTTATACCTACTTTTCTGACGAAAACAATGCCGTTCTGAACATTTTGGCCGCAACTGTATATATATATATATATATATATATATATATATATATATATATATATATATATATATATATATATATATATATAATCATACATTACATCACACAACATTAGCTACTTTATACTTTGAAAATATATAAAATTAATGCATGCGTGAATGATGGACGTAGACATCTACATGTACATTAAGGATAAAAACAGATCGTTCGATTGTGATGTAAAGAAACATAACAATGAATGTTTTGAAATTTGTAGACGTAATTTAATTTCAAATTTGAGAGTTTGAATAAGGCC
The DNA here is from genome assembly GCA_964036315.1 of Acanthosepion esculentum. Classification (NCBI taxonomy): domain Eukaryota; kingdom Metazoa; phylum Mollusca; class Cephalopoda; order Sepiida; family Sepiidae; genus Acanthosepion; species Acanthosepion esculentum. Next base: position 22,750,334 of record OZ038475.1, on the reverse strand, counting down.
AAGGACACAAAACGGGAAATATAAAATAAAATAATCTTAATTGATATTTCGGTGCAAAAACTCTAATTTCTGTCCAAAATTCCATGATGAAAATAACATTAACAAAATATTTCTCTTTTAATAAACCTTTAGTATATATATTCGTATGCATTAAATATAAACAAAAATTGACACAATAATATTGTACATATTGCCTGTTATCTGTAAGTACAATTGTAAATAATTTAGGAGAATGAATGAATTCAATTTCAAATAGAAATGAATTGTTACTCACAGACAAGATCATTACAGATTTATCTGTGTACATATAATATAACATAGGCACAAGCGAGATATGAAAAAAAAAGTCACTTCAAATTGTAAAATTCCAAAGAGAGTTCATTTAACCATTGTAGATAAAAATATAATTTGCCAAATCTGCAAAATCCGATCGAAAATGTCGGAAGACGTGTTAAAATCTGTCCTCCTAAATAAATAAGAAATATAAAAGCGACAAAAGATGATCTAAGTGACAGGTCTATTAGAATTTCCTGGTAAATATTACCGGTCATATTGATAACTCGAAGATTGATAAAATAATTGAATCCCTTGAGAGACGCATATTTGTACGTATTCAAAAACACAAAAGAAGAAGAATGCTCGGATTGTGAGCTGATTTATTATATCAATATCTCTATAGATAGTCAGTGTATACAGTTTATTATATTTATAGTTCAGTATCTACACTATAATCATTATGGGATACATTCATTTATATATTTTGTGTCGCTCTCTAGTGGAATGAGAAGTAAATAGGCTTGTGGTAGTTGTTTGATGAATAGTTACTTCCCTTAGTCGCATGAATAATCTAAAAAGAAAACAATTCTCTTTATTTAGATAAAATAAATTCCCGAGCAAAAAAAAAACTGTTTAATTACTCCTTTTACTGACTATTACGATTCTTAGATTGCAGTTTTATTTTATTAAGATTATTTTGCGAGAAATTCAGATACCATTGTCTACTAAGTTATCATCTCGCTTCAAATTATTCTTGAAATATTTTTTGTCATCGCTGTCTTCATTTTCCTTCGGGAAGTGTTTCCATTTCGAGTCACTGTGATATTAAACACAGAACTAGAAACATGAAATGTTATTGAACAAAAAGCGGTTTATATAACATAATGCGTATTCACTGAATCATACATACCATTAACCGTTTGAAAATTTAAACGGAACAGATTAAACGGTTCGTTGACCTTTATTTTACTTGCGAATGCTGGATATCCGCTTTTTTGCATCTCATGAAAAATGCTTCAAAACATTTGTTTTATTGCATCTCAGTATGAAAAAAATTCTTAAGAATTGCTGTTATGTCTGACGGCACGCATACACTAGTCAGTAATTAATTGTTAATAGAAATTGTTAAATAACCCTAATAATTTCACTATTATTGTTTGTGATATAAAAATGTAGCATTATTTCTAATGAATTCTATTCCTTAAGGAATCCAGTTTGATCCGATTTTTTTCCGTTCTGAGTCAAGGAAAAAATGGGTTTGAATTTTGAAGGAAAGTATTAGACACCGCAGAATTAGGACACAATTTTGTATGAAAACAAATTATACACAGTTTGATTAATATAATTTGCAGTGAAATCTGTTTTTTGCATTTAATACAAATGTCGATTTGGTATACATCCTCCATCAAAATTTAATTAAATATTTGCATATATTTGCATATATTTGCATATATATATATATATATATATATGCAAATATTTATATATATATATATATATATATATATATATATGCAAATATTTATACATATATATATATATATATATATATATATATATATATATATATATAGAGAGAGAGAGAGAGAGAGAGAGAGAGAGAGAGAGACTGACAGTTGAATTATGCTATTATTCACTGATTAATCCTCGTCATTAGAAAGATAATTTCACTAGAAGATAATCTATGTTAACGAGACACAATGAGAATAACGTGTAAACATTGAACGCTTACATATATATATTTTAACTAAGTTTAACTCAGTTATTTTTCCCATTTATATTTACATATTTGCAAGCCTATCTCTGCCTTATCAATATTTGAATGGAAGATGTTCGGATGGACATGGTTCCTTGGTTCGTCCAATTCAGAACTTCAGACCGACGTTACACTAAACCACGTACAAGAGTATCAAACGAAAGTGAATTTAGAGTAATCCCGAATTTGAAGTCAGTCAAACGATTCTAATTTTTTGTTCTAAAATCCATTACACTTAAAGCACATCCAATCTTTTAATGCTACATTGTGAATGTATAACAAGTATACAGTGGCCTAAGAAAAGATTTCAGTCCAGAGAAATAAACTACATCTAGTTTCAAAGGTTAATTACCTCATTCCAACTCAACATAAATAAACAGTATTTGGAACTAGTATCGAGTAGGTCCTCCATTTGCTAAATTCAGTGTTTGTATCCGATTTTTCATGGATTTGATCAAGTTATCAACGATCGTCTGACCCATATTTTGCCACTACTTTAGCCGTGTTTCTTTAAACGTTGCCACTGACGTGAATTTGGTTGCACACTCTCGAAATATTCAGTTAAGGTGCTCCTAAAAATTTTCTATTGGATTCATGTCAGGACATTGGGCTTCTCATGGCATTGACTTGATTCTTGCGTTTCATTCCAGGCCTTTGATACTTTGCTCATATGACATGGCGATCCATCTTCTTGAAAAATATAGACATTCTTGTCAATCTGATTAGTTTCAAATAGTGGGAGTAGTCATTTTCCTAATATTTGACAATATGTTAGATCATTCAACCGTTTGTCACCAAGAACCAGCTCAGATTTCCCTAGAAACCAGACAGCTGCCCACACCATTACTCCAATCAGTCCATGTCTCACAGTCACATGTTGATATTCAGTGTTCCAAGTCTCATTCTGAGATCTCCAAGCCTGCCTCGAATACAAGTATTGGCAGAATTTACTTTCATACGACCAAATTACAAACTGACAAAATTCATAATCTTTGCTCTCGAATTTATCTCGCCCAGTCCATACGCCTATTGTTGTTAGACTCTGAAATCACGGGCTTCTTTCTTATAACTCTTATTTGATAGCCTAGCATTTTAGAGACTTTCTCACCTCATATGGCGACATTTCCATGCTGTTGGCGATATATTTGATGCTCTGACGACGGTTTCTGATGACTTCTCTATCCAGTTCCCTTATCGTTTGCCCAGACATGATGCTTGGTCTTCGTGAACATTCTTCCACACAACAATGGCCTTCTTCATTAAATTTCATTACAATATTATTAACCGTTTGATGGTTAACCTTGAAAAACCTAGCAATTGCTCTATTTGACTTGCCACGCTGATGCCATCCTATTATTTGCCCTCGCTGAAATTCACGAATTTCCTTACTTCTACAAGTTTTCATTGAAAATATGTCAACTATCGTTCATAGATGAGAGTAGCTTGATACTAATTTGGTATTGTCTGAAAAACAAGATGTTATTACACAAGCCAAGATCGTTGTAATCAAGGGTGGCTTAAATTATCATAGCCCATGTATTTTCATTACATCAGAAACACCCATACACAAAAAGCATACTTCTTAATCGTGTTTCCCAAAAGCAAGGTAGTAACGCCACTAAGATATATGGGGTTTCTGATTGATGAGGAATTAGAAAGCAGAAATATTACTAACGGACCAGAACAAAAGAGGACAGTAGAAAAAGATTGACATTGTATTAAATTTATGAAGATTAAAGTTGATGGAAAGCTTGGAGCTGGAAGAGAGATCCAGAAGAGAGAATTGCAAAAAGAAACTGCTAGCATAGAACTTACGGTTACATATAGCCAATTCAACTGTAAAATGTACAGACCTTGTTGCCAGTCTACTGATGCGCTCAAATTCGTAAAGTCTAGGTAACAATCTGAAGAGCTCGTCCGAATATTTGTCATGAAATTATTTATAAAATAATGCACAGGAAGCAACTTTACATCTGTGGAAAAAAGTCGAGACGCCAGGTCAACACCTATAATATTGCTGATTCTTCTTAGGATTTTATCAAGAATCTATAAATATCAGGAGCACCTTTCTTAGCAGCTGATCTAGCAATGGATTCAATGTAGACTTTTCCAATTCCTGTCAGCCGTGATTATTACTTCAAGAAGGCGCAAAAATTCACTCTTCTGGAGGTTAAAATTAACCATATTATTTGAAGGTATTTTGGAGGGTTAATACAGAGCGGTTTAGTTTTGGAGGCGTTAAAATTAACATTCATCCTTTGCCTCAAATAACAACAGACAGTATGTCGTTTTTGACAGAAGCTGCCAATTTGTCCCTAACGAACTGAGCAGAGTTACGATCGAGACAGGAGGAAATTTTGTGACATCAGCATCGATGCCAATATCAGAGATGATGCAATCGGGAAGGTCATTAATCAAAATTAAAAATGAAGAGGAACTAAGGAAGAGGTACACCTGCATAAGTGGCACACCTGCAAAACTGTAAAATGATCGAGAGGAGTGTCGGTTGAGGATAATTTCATATATATATATATATATATATATATATATATATATATATATATATATATATATATATATATAGCAAAAGAGAGAAACTGCAAAGTTGTTCGGTTATGCAGTGGATTTCTACAAATGCAATCAAGGCAAATTTAAAATTATGCCAATATATCAAACAGACAATCTTTCCTACAAATTCAGGAGAAAAAAACTTCAGTGAAAAATTTAAACCAGCACTGAATAGATCATAATATAAGGACACACAGCATGCAAACATGATGACCAGATACACTGGTCGGACCGCACACATACATAGACGTACGCAGGCGCAAACAGATATCCATGGAGAAAAGAAATATATACATCTACAATGGCAATAACAGATAGAATAATCACGGGCATACACACGAACTCAGAATAAGTGTGGATGTGTTTGGGATATATATATATATATATATATATATATATATATATATATATATATATATATATATAAATGACAATAGGATAACTATAATAGTTGCCGACACGTTTCACCCAATGTGGACGAAACGCGTCAGCAACTATTATAGTTTTCCGATTGTCATTTATATTTATAAATTTTGTCTTTTCTACAGGCTAACTCTGAGAAATTTTCACACACACACACACACACACACACACACACATATGTGTGAGTGTGTGTTTGTTTGTGTGTATACATATATGTGTATTCTGAATCCTTATTATAAAACAGTATATATATATATATATATATATATATATATATATATATATATATATATATATATATCGGGAAGGAATATACATATGCAAGATAACACGAACACACACGGACACAGTAATAGGAAGACATCTCTCAAGAACACATCTATCAAATCAACTCTCATAATAAAGCTATTTGTTTTATTAAAACTTAGGCAGAAGTACATTTTTGCCAACAGCCAACGAATGCATAAAACGAACAAAGTAACAATAAAAGAACATAAGGAAAATTAAGTAGTTTTAAAAGTGTAATCCTCTTATGTGCCTGAAGATTCTCACGAGACCGGAAACCCGTGTAGCAGAAATATGAAGAATAAAATATAATATACATATTAAAACAAATCCACATTATGATTGAAAAACTTTGCAGTTTCTCTCTTTTTTAATATATTTTTGTCTCGTTGTTACAAATATATTATTTCCCTATATATATATATATATATATATATATATATATATATATATATATATATATATATATATATATATATATATATATATGTATATATATATATGTATAGGAGTGATTGAGGAAAGGATGAGGAGAAGGATAGTGGATAGATGAAGGCAACTGGAGATGTCGATTGACATTACATTTGAAGAGTTGAAGATTATAGCTATCAGGGAAACAGGAATAGGGGAGGGAGTTCCACAGGCAAGTGGTGCGGGATACGAAGCTATTGGAGTAGAAGAGACGGCTACAGAGATGGCCGGGGGGGGGCAACTGGCATCCCCCGCACCAACAGTGGGATTGGGGTACTCGCTTTCAATAAAATTAAACATAACGGGAGAAAGAAACGGCTAAACAATTCCACGTTGGGATATTTAATCTAGCAAGATATTCGGCCAACTAGAATATAAGAATACTGACGACGTACTTTCGCCTGCCGTCAAAGACATTTTTTTCCGAAGAGGAATTTCCAACTAAACGTCCATACAGGTTTACAAATTAGGTTATAATAATGAGAACAAATTGTATTATGAAATTTCAGTCGGCATAATTTGTGTATTTTTCTAAATATATATATATATATATATATATATATATATATATATATATATATATATATATATATATATATATTATATAATATATATATATATATATTATATATATATATATATTATATCTATATATATATAAAGAGAGAGAGAGAGAGAGAGAGAGAGAGAAAGAGACATACATGTATGAATGATAGATACCATTATATTAATAGATTTAGCGACTTAGATAATGAAACTTTCATGACATATATTCCATATTTATGCTTAACATTTCCCTTACATGAACAGCCGTTTTAACAAATGCTATTACCAACTTATAAATGAAGGATATATTTTAATAGTACATAATTAACTTTTAATAAAGCAAGAAGATATAATACAAGTCTCTGAATGCTTAATGTCAATTATTTTACACGTTTAGATTATCCGGATATATATTTTACGGATTTAGGTTTCTACATGAGAAATATACTATGGAATATTGTATTTGAAGGTTTTATTAAATTCGGGTAATTATCGTTTTTTTTTTTAAATTCAGGTATACAATTGTGTACGAGCCCGTGAAATGTCTTCATGCTCATTTTTCTGTTTCTAGTCGTCCTTGTTACAAAGCCCTTCACAATCCAATATTTTGATTGCAATCTCGGATTGACGTGATCTACACAAATATCCCAAATTCCCGTAACCAAAATGACTACGTGTTCAGTTAAATATATATGCATACATGTA
>OZ038475.1:22720804-22738304 GCA_964036315.1 Acanthosepion esculentum | reverse complement strand
GAGCTGACACACGGGAATGAAATGCTAATTCAAAAATTGAACAAACTCAGGCGACAATTAAATAGCATATTTTTATTTATTTAGTCTGTTTATTTTTGCTCACAATGAACAATTATATGGAAATAGGTTTAGACCATTATTCTAGGTGATAAATTCCAATTTGACCTGTGTAATCAGCTTACGACGTCATATTTCTCCGATATCGTGAAAGTTCCACTTGCATCTTTGGGAAATACCCAACTATTTCCGCCACAAAGTGGGCCCCAAAATACAAATTTTATCATCCTCCGAACAACACTTCCAACTGACGGATTATTGATTTTACTTTTAGATGAATACATTATCTAAAATTGCTTTTCTAAGTAAAACCATTTAGAAAATTAAACAGAAGTGAATTATAGAATTTAATACCAAGTCACTCTTCTAAATCGTTCAGAAATTTCGAAAACATTGATCAAAAGTGTTGATTAATATAATGAATTTAATTTTTATAATTTTATTGCTGAATATTGTCCAAAACAACATAAGTGTATTGATTTTTCTACATAACAAAATACAAAAAGTATTCAATGTTGCCCCCCCACAATAATTGTGTACGTATTTGAATAATTTAAGATAAAATGGAAAGTTACATAGATGTGGTGCTTTTGGTACTGTCAACTGATATATTAATCACAACTTGCTCAAGTGTTCTAAGTTGATTGATTCTTCAGACCATTCTGCCAACTCTTTCAGAAAAAAATCCTTAATATCGGCGAGAGAAGCTGAAATCTGTCTTCGTAAAAAAATAGTAATGGTTTTAGCGGGTTTTTTATTTTTATTTTTTTTTTTTTTAGAAAACATCGTTTATCTTAATCAAATAAGACTGCTTTTCCGTGATGAAAGTCTCAGTCCGGCGAGTATCTCGTCAAATCTAATTCTAGTTTCTTGAGATCTTATTCCTGAATGATAAAAGTCGAAATTTGATGTTAATCATACGCCAAACTTGTTAAACATTTCACATAGAGTTTTCTTTGTGTTAATCTCAATAAGTTATTGACAGTATTTTTTCCTTGATTAAAAACGTGGCTATTTCAATCAATTTTATAGCTAATATTTCATCACGGTATTTTCAAATCGTAACATTTTTGGAAAATACTTCGTTGATTTTTATCATTCTGTCATATTTTTAAATGAGAGTACAATACAATTTACTACGGACAATGTGTTTGGCCAAATCTCTATATAGTGAGATTATGCTATACAGATAAACCTGCTCTCAAAATCTATAGATCCATTTAAATATTGATTTGTATACCGTATATTATTTTCAACATTGTACATATGTAAGTCCAGTAGAAGTTATGTCTGGTTTGCTTTCTGTAGCATTTATTATTCTTACAGGTTACAGGTGCCTATTATCACTGGCAGTTGGCCTAGTAGATATCAGAGTTGATTGTAAATATATTACTGCCAACTAATAGTCGTTAGTTAAATCCCTTGATCAGGCAACATTGCATTGATTCAGCAGGAACGAACATCACAAGCACAAAATTAAATCAATAAGAAACTCATATCCCATATTATCCAAGCAATAGACAACTACTAATAATGATAGGCTTCTTAGACGAAATGTTGTGTCAATAATAGCATTTATATTATCAAAGCTCAGAAAAAGTAATTCTAAATAATAATAATATATTGACATTTATACCTCTCAGATGTAAAATACGAAATTATCACGAGACAAATTTAATATATTTAACACATAATTATCGTTCACTTGATCAAGTAAACGGATTGCAGATATATTGGGTGTTAGTAACTCTTCCCTCCCTAACAGGTATACATTTTATAGGATATTAAGTCGAATAAAAATAACTTATTTATATTAAAACTCATTTAAACCAACACATAATACTGAGATAAAGATAACTTAATATTTTTATAATTTTTTTTATTATTGTTGTCTTTGGGCTCAAATATTGGTAATTGTAATATTAGCGGTTTCGTATTATGAAACATTCGTCTTTCATTGAACGGATAGACAGTAATACTGTCGGATGGAATTTATAAGACATTTATCTTGAAACAATTTTTTGGGAGGTGACGAATAGGTTTTTCAAGTCTAGTTACTGTTAACGTAATTCCAGTAATGATGAGGTTTACTTTATTGTGTTAATCTTGATTATGTTAATATTTTCACTTCGATTTAAATTTGATATTCATTTTTACTGTCGCTGCTTTTGACATTCACCCACTGACGTTGTTTCTGTTAATTGGTACAATTCATTAGCATTCGATTGTGCCTGTCCACCAAGTTCGAAGAAGGATGAGACTGGCTGAGGCCTACAGGTTTCATACGCTCAAAGCAATTTTTAAACACTGATCTTAGAATGTGGTTGTATACAATTGTCAGTCGAAAGGATTTGACACGAGGCTTGACATCCACGTGAAAGTCTCGATCTGATGAGGTTATTTAAGGACATACTGATACGCAGAAAGACAGAGAAAACTAACGCATAACCTAGGTAGCCAGCTTGAGTAAATGAATGGCATAACAGGTTTTAGGTGATATAACATAATTACAAAATTTATTAAGTGCGGAAAAGGACAATAACATTTGGAGGGTCATGATCGCCAAAGCCCTATAGGGGAATGGCACATAGAAGAGGAAGAAGAAAAAGAGTAGACATAGAAGAAGAAGGAGAAGTAGTAGTAGTTGTAGAAGAAGAAGAAGAAGAAGAAGAAGAAGAAGAAGAAGAAGAAGAAGAAGAAGAAGAAGAAGAGTAGGAGTAGGAGGAGATTAGGATGATGATGATGATGATGATGATGATGATAATAATAATAATAATAATAATAATAATAATAATAATAATAATAAGAAGAAGAAGAAGAAGAAGAAGAAGAAGAAGAAGAAGAAGAAGAAGAAGAAGAAATAGAAGGTAAGAAACAGGCACACTTATATGAATTGGTATTTACTTTTTAAAATGTAAACACATCAATTACGTTAGTAATATTATTATTATTATTTTTGTTATTATTATTTCAATTTACACAATGAAATGCAGTTTACACCGAGTGATTAAAAATAAATCCTTTCCTTGAGTGTTCATTTATAGCTGAAATGTCTTATAGAATTACCACAAAATGTTGATGCCATTTCGTGTAAAATTCTGTAGCCCTCTTTATAAAAATTGTGGACCAATACATGGTCAGAAAAGTGAGGATCTACTATACAGAAGTATTCATTCGTTTAGAAAGGAATATTGATTGACATGCCAAAGACTCAATTCCGTCAAGGTAACGCAAATTTTAAGATCTTTTTTTTTTTAAGTTCTTTGTCACAATGTTTTTTTTTTCTCTCCACGGTATGAAATTAGCTGCCATTGTATTACCGTAGGAAAAGTCAAAAACCTGTGGTTCCATAAGAATTATCGTTGGCAATAATAAATGAAGTCAGATGCTGTTCACATAACAGAACTTATTTCTTTCATATAGCGTGAAATTTAAGGTCGATCCTTATTTTCCACAATTTCTAACACTTTGTGGCTCTAGCCAATGGTTTTCACCTTACGAAAACATCAAATACCTGCTACGAAGTTCGGTATTTTAATTGATTTTTCCCTTTGACGCTTGCATTCTGTATATATACTTCAAATACTTCAAAGCCTCTTTCCCGATTGTGAGTACTGGCACTATCAACATTCTTTTTGTTTTGATCCTAAGATTTGTTTCTTCAAACAACATAATTTCTCACATGCTGAACCGATGGGATTTTCACAATACTTCCGTGTAATTACATCTCTCCTGCATCAACTCTTTTCTTTATCTCTGAGGAAATTATTAAATGTCACTGCTATATAAAAGAATTGACATTGCATTGGAATTCATCATTGTTTTTTTTTTTTAACTCTACCTGAATTTCTCAGGCCGTAATAATTTGTTTACATTTTTAAGGATACATGTCATTATTCCAATTCGTATTTATGTGTCACATTTAAAACACGTAGAGTTACTTTTATGTAGGTGACTGATTCTGTCATCTCCGGTTCGTATATCAAATCTTGGGTTTTCCCACTTGCGAACGACCATGCATTCTATCTTCTCCATGTTTTTGGCTAGTCTTTCTTCTCACTTTCATTTAGTATTAGTTTTTGTTTTAAAAAAATTCAGTTTTTAAAATTTATTTTCAAAATTATTTATTAATATTTCTGAAGAATCATTCAAAAATATATACACTTTCATTTTCAACAATTAACTAAATCTCCAATATCGAGGTAATAGAAATCTCTAGATTTCACTTGAAAAATTCATCAAGCCACGTTTTAAGCTCCCCATCGTTGTTGAACGAAACGACATTGCAATTGCTACAAAGCGACTGAAATGGATAATAGTCTGAAGTAGACACAATTGGGAGAATATATTAGTTGTGGCACAACTTCCTAACCGATTTCTTTCTTTGTATCCACAAGTAATTTGGGACCAAGCGAATAAACTGGAGTAATAGATGAGAGGACGGTGGACGTCATTTCTATCGGTCAGTGCGTTTGACACACATAAAGTGTCTATGGAACTTACCCATTGCGTGAAGATGACGAGATACATTAACACGAAAGCTAGCCGTCCTCTGAGACAAATCCTTAGTGATCTGGCACTGTTCTTTAATTAGTGAATACAATTAGTTCACATCAAACTGAACAATCCGGCCAAAGTGCGGGAAGCCTGAGAGATCGAAGTTTAAAACGGGAAAACTATTTATCTGCCATTCTGTCCGTAATTAAGTCAACTCTGTACACATCACAAATGTGTTGAGCAGGTTTAGCAGCTTATTCGAACTTCATTAAACGCAAGTAAAATAGGCATTCTAGTTTTTTTTTTCTACTTGGCATTCTATCTCAAAGATGTAACTTATCTGAAATAGTATTTCAATAAAGTTAGATGACAGTTTGAAGAAAGAGAAGAGATACTGAGAAGCACAAAATGTTACAAAATGACACCGGATATTTTTGATATACGTCATATAGAGAATATTTAAAAAATATACTTTAAAGGAAAATACAATGCGAAACAAGTGTGACGATATTATATATATATATATATATATATATATATATATATATATATATATATATATATATATATATATAATCAACTCTCCTGTCGAATTCGACGTATGAGCGTCAAGCAGATTATATATATATATATATATATATATATATATATATATATATGTGTATGCATGATATCCGGATGTGCGTATTAATAAGCTTTCTCTCTATTTATATACAAAAGAGCTTACTATTTTTTTTAATATGTCATTATTTTCTTGCTTTGTCAGACAATCAGAGATAAACTAGTGTGTCTAGTTGAAATAACTGCATCAACGATGTATGGATAGCATACAGGGCAATAGTAATATTCTGTAAAATTACTTCTCTAGGCACCATTCTACACTGTCTGATCAAATATATATATATATATATATATATATATATATATATATATATATATATATATATATATATATATATATATATATATATATATATATTTAAAGACGTATTTATGTTTAACATTCTTTTTATAGATACAAGTATGTAAGTAAATGCTCTGTTTATAATAAACAGTATTAAATAACATTACCGGCCTGAATGTCCTAGAAATTGTCATAGAAAATATTCGTCCTCGACATGATTCGAACCTGTATCCTATACGGAACCGTCATATAGCCTGACATACCTTAAGGACTAAGGATCGTTCGGTTGGCAAGGTCGAATTTAATGCTTATAAGCTTCAATCTTCCATGAATCTCTCCCGTACATTCACAACTGCTCATGGACGTGTCATCGCCTCCCTCTGTCTTTTTTATAAATAATTTCATTGTAACTGCTCCGAGGACCTGCTTTCGCTGGTTCCCGAAGTTCGTGAATGTAAGCATTCTACCAGGCTGGCATTACGCTCACACCGTTTAACTGTCGTAACTGTTACATGTAGCCGTCTCTTCTACTCCAATAGCTTCATGTCTCGCAACTCTCGCCTGTAGAACTCCCCCCTCTCTTCCTGTTTCCCTGATAGCTATAATCTCCAACTATTCACATGTAATATCAATCGATGTTTCCAGATGCCGTGATCTATCCCCTACCTTCTCTCCAGCCTTTCCTCTATCATTCCTATTTGGTCTGGCTCCAACTCTCTCTAATCCTTTACGTGATAGAGGCTTCCCGCTTTGCTTTGGGTGAAACGCTTAAAAAAAAAGGTATGAAGTTTGAACTGAATGTTTCAATAGAGTTGCTGAGAATATTCTAGAACAGTTTAGAATCTTCTACTTTGAAGTGCAACCAAAATCTACCGTATTATATTGCAAAAATTGATACTGTACGGATACTTTTTCCACTATTCAAAATAAAAAAATGCATAACTATCACATATCGATGAATTTCTAATTGCAGATTGTATGCTCCAAAATACATATCATTGTTATTCGAGGTTTTCATTTCCTATAAGTGAGAATAACAATCATTTGTTTGCTGTACGATCACTTATTCAACCCCACTGTATATATATATATACATATACATATATATATATATATATATATATATATATATATATATATATATATATATATATATATATATATATATATATATATATTACTGAGATGACGTTTATGTACACTATTTACAGTATTAGGACTAATGTCCTCATCTTTTTCGCCATATTTATCACAACGTTGTACGCTCCGGCCTTCTTCAGGTCGTTGGAATGTCGAACTGAACCCTTTATTTCGCTAACTGGGATAGACTGTTCTAGTTCCGCGTGCCATGTCTAATAGATGTCAGTTATCAGTTATCTCCTGTTAATTTCCCTGTCCAGATTCTCCACTGCCTTAACCAGGTATTGAACTCACACCCTTTGTGGTTTCGATTGTGTTCAGCTCTTCGAGCTCTTATGGGATACTTAATAGTTATTCCAAATTTCGAAGTATCTGGCATTACTATCAAATTCGAAAACCATATAATCTCTGTCTATATTTCTTAGATGAGGTATTTTGACTATCTACACGATTTACATTTTTCGGAATGTTGTCCTTATAATCATTATGATATTTAAATGTTTCAGTTGTTGTATACCCGGACCTTCCTTAGCTGATATTTGTTTGAATTTCGAACAGAACCCAGCATATGCAATTTATATGTTAACGTTTCTGAAGATTGATTCGATTTAATTTACTAACTCACTATTTGTCAGTAGGATTTATATTATTGAAATGTTTAACATATATTCAATAATAATAATAATAATAATAATAATAATAATAATAGCGAAAACCCCAATTATTATATAATGCTTCTCAAAATGTTAACTCTTTTACCCTTGTCTATTTTGTTAGCTAATAATAATTTTAGGCAAGTGAACAGTGTAGTCCACACTTAGAGGCGAGAAGCTGTTTCATGAGAGACGCAATCCCCAGGCAACGCTTGCGTCTACGATGTAACAGGCTGTCGCCTCTAAGTGTTGATTTCATGTTCAATTTTATATTTACACACGCTCTATCTCTGATATTGCCCACTTTATCCCATAAATATAGCAAACCTTAAGGTTATATTTCTTCACACGCACACACACGCACACACACACACACACACATATACATACATACATATATATATATATATATATATATATATATATATATATATATATATATATATATATATATATATAATTTATCCATATTTAGTTCGTGACATTTTTAGATGTTTCGATATTTATATTCATAGTTATAGATTTTGTAGAAATTGTTGCCGTCCAAAATGTTTCGCCATCCTTTCGAGAATGATGAAATAATAGTGCTCTATGATATTGACCTGATTCTATAATATATTAAAAGTAAAGAAGACAATATGTGAGAGTCAGTTACCGCGGTAACACATTCGTTCAGCTAACAGTGGTGAAGACGGCTGAACGTTCGAATGAAGATAGTTGATGCGTACAAACAAAGTAATGCATGCACATTACTTTCTGAACGTTCGAATGTGTCTAGATCGACAATTCGTAGCCTTATCAAGAAATACAACTGGACTCACTGTGTTGAGATTAAAGTAAGGACTGGCAGAAAATGGTTAATTTCTGAGTCAATTGAAAGGTTAATTGTTAGAGATGTCTCAAGATTCCTCACTTAATGACAAAGGATATTGTCAATGATGTAATGACGAATAGTCATTAGATGTTTGCACCAGCAGGACTTCGAGCTTGTCGCACAAGGAAATTTCCCTTGCTTAAGGCTAATCACTTACAATTCAGATTGGCTTATACTGCAAGCCATCTAGAACGTGGGAGTAAATAGTGGAACTCTAGTTTAATGACGAATTAAGCCAAAGTAGAATTATTTGATCCTATGAACTACGGTTATGTAAGGAGGTATGTGAATGAAGCTCACAAACACCAAAATACCCTCCCTAAAATTAAGCGTGGGAACATTCTGTTCTGGGGATATTTTGCTGCTACTTGAACAGGAGAATTAATGAGAGAACATGGTATTATGGGTAAAGAGCAGTATTGTATTTTTGTTTTAAATAATATAAAACAATGTGCTCGAAAGCTGTTTTGGGGGTGCCACCTGCTCATTCGAAAGTGATAATGATCCAAAACACACAGCAGATATTGTTACAAAACACTTAGATTAAAGCAAAATTACAGTACCCTTTTCCTGATTTAAACACTTTTCAAAATGTATGGACATATTGGAAGAAACATATAAGTTAGAGAAATCTTTCGAATTTGGAGAAAATATAAGCCATTGAAGAATGGAACAAAATGCATATCAGTGTGTATTGGGATCTTGCAATGAATTATCAAAAACGATTAGCAGCAATAATCAAGAATAAAATTTACAGAAATAATTATTGAGGAAAACGGGACAATAATTTTGTCTCATGTTAATTGTTTTTGGTGTTTGTTTTTGTTGTTTAATGTTAAATTAAAATAAATGCAGCCGGTCTCTCTGCACATACTTTCAAATCAATTTTTTCATCATTTGTGAAAAATCCATGTTGTGGATTCCGGGATGAAATCCGGTACCAAATAATAAGAACCTCCAAGAATAAATATAGGAAAATAAATGTATTAACGTAATAATACAAACTGGTAATACAGGTTAGTAGTTCCAGGAATGCGGGGTTAATAGACAAATATATATATATATATATATAGTCTTTGATATCGACGTATCGCTGTATGACTTCTTACTGAGTCTACGTGCTCGTTACTGTGACTCTTGCTGCTACGTTCGTAAGCTCGTTCCTTTCGACGTTCGACTAACTTCGACCTCTCTCTCTCTCTCTCTCTCTGGTATCCACTAGCAGTAGTATATGTATACCCTGGGTGAGTCCATTTGTGTAAAAAGGGGAAGACCACTCAACAATCTATATGAATTTTCCATGAACATTTGAAGTATTTTTATTCATGGAGGGGTTTGAATAATTCTTATGTCCACAACTACAAACACACAAACATGTAATAATATAGATTTTAATTTATTAGCTACTATATTTCTCTAACTCTTCAAATGTTGAATGTATAAGTAATTCTAATTTCTATATTTCCATTTATACACCATATTAATTATACATTATTATTGTCTCCTGTTCTAAGAACTCTCTTTTCTTTCATCACTTACACCACTTTATCTATATATTTTAGGGTTATATTTAAATATAACTTTGTAATTCTGAGCATTTGTAAGTATTTACTTCATATTTTCATATATTTTAATATAACTTGTTTTTGATTTAATTTACGTATAAATGTAAAATATTTATTTATTTATTTTTTATTTGTATATGTATATTTTATCTTATATTTTTATGTCTAAATAATTTTATTGTTTAATATATCTTATTGATTTCATATTAAATATAATTTTCTTTCTAAATATTATTTTACTTAATTTTAATATTAATTATGTAAATATGAATTATTTTTAATTTATTTCAATATATCATATTTTTAAATATAACTTGTCTTTGGAAGAGTATTTTAGTGTGATCTTATATGTTTAAACATAACTTTATCAATGCAATTTAATTTTTAAAAAAAAAGATGAAAATTGTTCGTCTCTTAATTTCAGATTAACATTTCATTCTTCATATAGTCCTAAATTAAAGTCATAAGTTTAATATCTGGGTTTAATTTCATAAAAGCCTCCACCCGTTAGGATTACTACCTTCACACTCCCCTGACCACACACTGTACCCTTCGACTGAAGGAAACATTGAAATAGTTACATTCCGTATTAGTTTTTCGACGCTTCCTTTCGTTTTTGTTGAAGCTGCCACAGTTAAATTTCTAATTCCAACACAAACTCAGTATATTAACCTGGATTGAATAAGACTGATGTTTCCATCGCTTGAAATAGATCCAATCCCGTATATGAGGTAATTTGGGATTTTGTTGTGTAATACTATTTATTGGCTTTGTTAAAATGAATACATTGAGCTCTTTTTGTCGATCAGTTTTTATATTTTATATTAGTAGGATCCCTTTGGATTATATACCAACGGATTTATTATTTTACCATATATATATATATATATATATATATATATATATATATATATATATATATATATATATATATATATGCAGGTGTGCAGAAAAAATAGGAAATAACACGTTAGGTAAATAATCCGGTGTTCCTTAGTATTTAGCTTTATTTTCAAAAAGACAGTGCTCCATACAGAAGTAGAGCTTATATTATGATATTTTTAGTTTTTAAAAATATTATTCCTTCGCTACATAAGAGTTCTCATGTTTCAAAAGCGAGAGCTGAGACCCCTAACATAATTTTTGAAGTTATGTAGAGTTAAGGTGTTTGGACCCGCTTCCTTGTCAAGCGAGAATTTGGGAATAAGCTATCTTTTGGTTAGCAAGTGTTTATAAGTACGGTATCATTGGAACATTAGTTGCTATGGAAACGGCTAGTTTCGGCCGTTGAAGTTAGGTGGTTTAAGGGGCTAAGAATTAAGAATTAATTTTTATCTACAGGCCAGTCCCCTTCCAAATATGCGTGTCACGTTACAATGGGGATTCTATGTCAAGAGTGGTCTTAGCTTAGGCCGGTCAGACGGCGTATTTTTATGGCCTTGCGTCGAGTCGTTGAGTGACTAGAAGGTTGTGTTTCATTATTATCTATTTGATCTGTTTATTTATTTGTTTATTTATGTATATGTATATATATATGTATATATATATATATATATATATATATATATATATATATATATATATATATATATATATATATATATGTATATATATGTATATGTATATATATATATTATAAATTAATTGATTTAAAATACGTTTTTTTTTTCGCTACACAGTGATAACAATGTTTCAAAAATGGAAGCTAAAGCCCTTGAATTTAATTTTGATATTAAATTAAAACATTAGTTCAATTTCCTCGTCAAGCGAATTCGTACATAATTATAAATATCAATCTATTACACAATATTTAATTTTGATTCACAAAGCATTCATTTTTTAGCAATATGTTATAATTTTTACAATTGAATTATTGTTCTCATCTTTGTTGCTATAATTAAAACGATTTAGTTCTTTTTTGTTTGTGTCTTCCATTCCGGTTACCCTTCAAGGAATCTTTAGTAGAATCTAATATTTAAACCACGGCGGTAAATTGTATATCTCGGCTGCTTCTTTTTGGTTCTGGAGTGTTCGAGTTACGAACATTTGTGAAAATAACAACAAAGATGAATACATTAGTGTAAATTAAGAAAAAGCAAGAATGAAATAGAGACATTTCTTTCTTTCATTCTATTAAGATTGTGAAGTTATTATTTTCAACGTGTTCTACAAAAATGCATTACATCGTCCACAAGAAAGTGAATAAATATTATGATGTATAGAAAAACAGTTGTCAGTTATGTTCCTTGCGTGTTACAGGCTGAGGCAATCATTTATCTTTCGATAGATGTTTCCCGCATTAAGTTGTCATTACTTGGAGGAGAAAAAGAAAATTCATACCTTCCCCAAAGTTATTAGCACGTAAGTAGATGTAATGGATTCGACTGGAATTCGAACACGGCTCTCCGATTCCTCAATGCGAGCCGCTACCCATTACTTTGCCTTGGCTATTATTAAATCAAATATATTATGATGTATATAAAACATGCTGTACAATATTAAGGATATCAAAATATATAGATGTAATCAAAACTCTACAAACTAAACTAATGAAATAGAAACACATTGATATATAGTTTATAGTGCTGGGTTGATTGATTCGTTTTCAACGATTTATCAACATTTTGCAGGTTATGCAAAGCTAGAAAAATAATTTTAGATTGTAAGAAATTGATTTAGATAAAATAAACATTTAGTGATACAAGTTTTACTAATTAACCCATAACTTGGAGTGGAGGAAAATAAATGGATTAATGCCTATCCCAAGGTTATTTAGGCTTAAATAAATATAACGAACAGAACTGAAATTGGAACTCGGCTATCTGATTTACAATTTCGAACGGCTACACTACCCGCACGCCCAATCTTACAACAGCTGATATTCCCAATAGGTATCCATATAGGTACTGGCTAGAACTTATGTTGCCTTGCATCCGGTGTTACAGTGCTATATGCCCGTAAGCCAGATCATATAGCGAAACAACACAAGAAATATATCAGAAGCAATAGATAAAATATGCGATTGTTTCGTGACGAATTGAATAAAAATAATAAGGATATAAGTTACCGGATTTATTCCATATATCCATTATGTATTTGGTTTAAAATAGCAAATGACGATGAGAATGCTATAAACTATATAAGTATTACAGAAAATGTATGGTGCAACATATTACTTTTATATTGATGCGTCAAATATTACAATTTTTGTGATTTCGTAGATGGACCTAATATAAGATTAATAGCATATGCATTTTTCTGGCTCTCTTTTTGTGCTTGTGGCTTTTATGCAAGATAAACTAAAACGGGTTAAAATGGCGGCACTAATACCTTTAGATATTTCATCTCTTTAACTTTCAATTCCCAATAATAATTAAATGTTCACGACCATTACACGTTACAACAATAATACAAATATAATTGCAAAAATCATTGCTTTTGGTTTGGTTTATTTTGTTTTGTGGCATATCAACCTCAATAGGTTTAATGCCTAAAATATTTTATTGCTTGCAATGTACGTTTCAAAATCTTTGGCTGAAATATTTTTTCAAAAATGTATTGCTGGTAATCTCTTTTCATAAATGTAATTTTAAAAATATATATTGCTGGTAATTTTAAAAATATATATTGCTGGAAATAATGTATTGCTTATAATTCTTTATTCAAAAATTTATTGTTGGTAATATTTTTTTACGAAAATGTATTGCTGGCAATACAACCTATTTGGGGGTTAACTATTTGCCCATATCTAGGACCCTGACACGTACTACCACTCTTGGTCAAGGTAGACCGGGGAACACCAGCAATTAAGAAGTGGTTCCACGCTCCTTAAAACCTCTTGATCAGACGCCTTGCTGTTGGATTTACTTTATTGTCTTACCCAGGACGGTGTAGTTTATCGTCTTACCCAGTATGAAATAAGCTATGGTGTGAATTTCCTGCAGTAGATATCTCTATTATCGAATTATTTAGACTAGCTTAATCATTTTATTTTATAACAGTGTTTCGGTTGATATACGACTCTATCTTCCATTGTCACATTGTAACATCTAAATTTAAAAGCATATAAAATGAATACATTTCAGCATTGCATATATATGAGTGGAAGTTTGAAATGAATATAATAATATACGTTGTCGAGTTAATGAAAATTATAACGATGCCCTGAAATATAAACAGGAAAAAAACTGGTAAAACTGAACGATGGTCAGAAACACCACTAAATACATACAGTCTAGAAAACACAGAAAAATATAGCTAATAATATCTCCATATATTAAAATATTTTTTGAAAAATTAAGTTTAGTATCAACTACAGTGTAACCCGGATATAAGAGAGTTGTCGGGACCGGAGAAGAAGTATCTTATACCCAGGTTTATCTTATATCCGGGTTTGGTCTATTATATATACATTAACACAGGCTCTAATTTGGGACCAGAGAAAATATCTCTTATATCCGGGTTTGTCTTATATCCGGATCTCTTATATCCGGGTTACACTGTACATGTACGCTCACCATTAAAGTATTTTCTTAAATCCCCTCCCATTTCATTGGTACAGCACACATTATATTTCAAATAATTTCCTCCACCACACGATTAATTTTTTTTCGTTTATTAAACATATAAAGATTCCTGAGGGAACATTTATTAGAACTGGCTCACATAAATTTTAATTTGAAATATTCCCACCGGCAATATTTAATGCAGACAGCATGTGTATTTAGTACAAAAGAGTAAGAAAGAAAATCTATATAAATTTGGTTACTACGATGAAAAAATGAGAAACGAAAACTAATTAAAATATACAATTCGGTTAACCATTGAAATATTAATCATTGAAAATATTATTCGTTAGAAAAATGGTCTGGTAAAAATGAAACTGCTTCTCTGGGTGAAATAATTTTCACCTTTTCAAATACGCAATCACCCTCAAATTTGGCAAAGCAGGATTTTCCGAAATTTACGTCGAATGATTTTGTTCGCAATATATTTAAATTGGTTAAGTTCATTAAATGTCTTTATAACGTTTTTAGTAAGGAACAGCAGAGTTACATATTTCCCAATTTCAGTAGAAAGTGTGAAATATGTCAGTCTAACATAAATTCCTCTACAAAACTGAAAGGTAACATAATATACTCACTTGGGAGGTTCAATGCTACAAAATGCACGAACAACTGTAAACTCCTTTTCGCTACTTCTCACGCTAACAGTACAGTAAAAAGAACTTCCATTTGTCCGAGTATAGTAGTTAAATAGTAACATAAAAACTGGCCAAATAGAAGGATGGTATGTACACAAAAGTATTGGGGACAACGTTTAATTTCAGATATAAACAACATATATACCATTTACAACGATACAGGAGCTAAGCAAAATTACGAACACAATCTGTGAAAGGTAAACCTATTTTAGTGGTCATTGTTGGAGAAGTAATCAAAAGGTTTTGCATCAGTTTATAATGTGGGGACCAAATAACAGGAAATGATGAAGAAGTCGACTACTAGAAATATGATCGTTTGACTCATCGGTGGTATAATAATCCAGCGTGAACCTAGGGATGACAGAAACGGTTAGCTGCAAGTGGTCAGAATTGATCTCTTGATTGACTGACTTGTTTACTACGGTTTTTCATCACTTTGCTTATCAACCCTTAAAATCTAACAAAATATTTTGTGGTTATAAAAAACAAGAAAATATTTTTAGACTGTAAGAAATTTTACTTTAGATAATAATGGTTTAGCGATACAAATCCTACTAATTAATCCATAGTTGTGGGAGAAGATGTAAATGCATAACTTTCCCACGGTTATAAGTGACTATAACGAACACAACGAGAATTATAACTCCTCCGTCAGATTAGTAATTCCAAGCCATTATACATTGCATCACCTGCATATCTGAGCTTAAAGCATGAGGTATTCGCAAACGGTTACCCATGTAGATTAACTTCGGTGATTGTACTGAAACCGGTGTTTCAAATGGGATATGGCCGTAATCTGATCTCTGATCTTTTTGAGGACAATCAGAGAAGATATTAACTTTGTATAATCGAATTTTCTTTAATTGGAAACATTATTATTATTATTATTATTATTATTATTATTATTATTATTATTATTACTATTATTATTAATGGTTGTATTATTTCTTATATTTCTTATTGTTTTCAGTTTACAGCGATATTTAAGATGTTTAGCATACTACTAGCCTTTTCCTTTACTACCTACGTCGTTTAATAAACATGAGCATTACAATAAGCAGTTGCCTTTAAGAAGTATTATTTGATACACTTTCATAAACTGTGGTCAGTATTCTACCTTTGGTAAAAGGTACGATTTACGAATATCTTTCTTCAAAGTAGAACATCGTCTGTCGACTTTACAGCAGTGTGTACCAAATATCCTTACCAGATTTCCTTCACTTTAGCATTATTCCCTATCAAGATCAGTTCAGTAAATATGAAAGGAAATATATAGTCATCGAAGACGGACGAAGATAACAGATATAAAAGAAAAAGAAATGGAAAAGTTAATTTTAAAAGGCCTCAGTTCGTAGAGAAGAACAAAAATTTTTTAAAAAATGATGAAAGAACATCATTATGGCGAATATGGTGAAAGTCATTGGATCTTTATAATAGCGCGGCGTAAGTATATCAAGGAATTTGAATTAGTGTTTGACGGCACACAGCCGGTAGTTCATAGGCCGCACCTCTTCAACTAACTGCTTTACCGATCGCGTCTTTGAGACGAGTCTGACCATAATTTCACACCAATCTACGTCAGTCACTCATCTTCAGTGATTTATGGTAATTACACTAACCTTTCCATTCGCTTTTAGAAGCGATTGGTGACGCTTGTCTGGGAAAAAATGAACAAGAACCATTATCGACTCACAAGGTTAACACTTAGACATTTATTTGTTACTTATGCTTGATTCTTTTTTGTATGTAAAAAAAGAAAGTCGTTTTCATCCAATCTTGCATCGGTGACGTTTTTGTAATAGGCAAGCTTTGATTGATACTTAGAAAAAGTTTTTATACTTTCAGACCTGCAAAATACAATTATTTTGCAAAACCTATTCTTTCATTCGTGTGCATCCGTAAAATTTGAGTCTCCCGTGGATAAATTAATTAATAATTTTATGAATTCGAAAGTTTCGTCTAAGAACATTTAACAAAACAAACACGCACAAAATCTATGATTTGCGGGTACGTATATATATATATATATATATATATATATATATATATATATATATATATATATATATATATATGTATGTATGTATGTATGTATGTATGTATATAGCCTTTAATTTCCGATATAAAGAAGATGTATACAATTTACAACGATACGGGTGCTAACCAAATTTACAAACAAAATCTGTGAAGGGTAAACATATTTTGTTGACATTTTTGGATAAGTAAAGAAAACGCTTTGTATCAGTTCATAATATGGGGACCAAATAATGGGAACTGATGAAGAATTCGAATACTAGAAATATTATATATGGGTAAACATCAGAAAACAGAGGGAAAATTAGTTCCTTTTAATAGTATGCAGGAATAACCATTCTTTGTCTGATGAAGTTCACGAGACCGGAAACCCGTGTAGTAAAATTATGGAAAATAAAGTATAGTATATATTTTAAAAATTCATCTTATAAATTACGAAGTTTGCGGTTTCTTTCTTCTCTGTAACATATATATATATATATATATATATATATATATATATATATATAGGTAACTATACTCGCGTCGAAAAACATTCGAATTCTTGATTTAACAATAGTCAAATCAATCTCG
>OZ038475.1:22670804-22715804 GCA_964036315.1 Acanthosepion esculentum | reverse complement strand
ACGTCCAGACTTCAAGTTGTTGCGATTTTTGTCGTCTAAACTAATACATTTCTGCAATCACTAATTATGTTATATTCCTCTCCGGTCAGTTTCCTATGTTCATATATAGAGTAATGACTTCCCTTCATCAAATGCACCATCGTGTGTTATCTCGATAATAATAATAATAATAATAATAATAATAATAATAATAATAATAATAATAATAATAATAATTATTGTTGTTGTTGTTGTTGTTGTTCTTGTTGTTGTTGTATGTTATATTTCCTGCATTGTATCTTGAAGAGCCGATTCAAGCTATGGTTGTTAGGCCCCATAGTGAATTGGGATTTAATTGATAGCACTTTTCTTAGTATATGGGATGTTCCTAGTAGGGTGATTATCTGGACAACATATATGTTGATATTTCATGGGATACTGTTAATAAAATTGTCCATTCCTTTTCTCACGATGCCCACAGATCCGATTACTATTCGTACAATTTTAGTCTTCATTCCTCACGTCCAGTTAGTCACGATCTGCAGACCCTTATATTTGGACAATTTCTCGATAATTTTCATGGAGGTGTTTCACTGCGATGGTATTGTTATGTCAATAAACTTACACTTCCTGAATTTCTTGACTTTTATGATAACATCAAGGCTTTTGACTTTTATTTCTCTGTCAGTTTTAATTGGCATGTCCCAGGGGATAGTTACATGGTTATTTTGGGTAACTGTGTCTGGTTGGTGCACTTACTATTTCTCAGTGGTTACGATGTTGTTCTTCTTGCATGTTGTCCAGTACACGTATATCGCTATTATTATTATTATTATTATTATTATTATTATTATTATTATTATTATTATTATTATTATTATTATTATTATTATTATTATTATAAAATTAAAGAGTAGCAGAGCATCAAAATGAAGTTGGTTACAAATGTACGAAACCCATGCCACCTAGTAAGATAAATATATACAAGGTATTTTGGTCAAAGCCACATTTCCGGGTAATGATAACAGTTTTTCATAAGAATAGCACATTATCTTGCCGGTGGGACTTAAGCATCTTGTAACCGTATCTACCTTGACCTACAAATAAACTTTCGCGATGCCAGGCCATGGGATTACTCATTACTTCTATACATAGACAGTTCTCTCCCCTAAGGAACATAACTCACTCTTTAAAGTTTTGCAACAAATAAGCTAAACTATTGTATTGAAAGGAACATTAAACTAATTATTTATAATTTAACAAGATAAAACATCAATATGAACATCAATATGTTAATACCTGTAATTAAGATCAGAAGCCTCGAGAGCCATATATGAAGTAGCATCAATTAGTATTATCATTATTTAATACTCACTAAGTCACTTACTTATTTCTCGCGTATAAGCGTGATTATATCTAACATTCTAACCGCAGATTAAATATATTTTCCTCGGCATATCAGGTATTCAAAATAGAGTCATCAGCTGTTCATTCCAAATGATATCAGGCATCCCCAATTGCAACCTGCGAGATAGAAAGGCCCTAGAAATAATCCTTAGTGCGCTAACCAGAAAATGTACAACTTGAGCTGCTGCTTGATGCATTATCCGATTTACCCAGCGAAATATTAACTCTATATTTCCAATTGTTCTATCTTTATTATCTTCTTATTACATTATTATTATTATTATTATTATTATTATTATTATTATTATTATTATTATTATTAAAATTATTATTATTATTATTATTATTATTATTATTATTATTATTATTTCATTTGATTTCTGCTTTACACGCGTTTTCTTTCGGGTTCCAATCAGAGATCTAATGTTAGAAATGACTTCCTGACATTTTCTTCTGTTCATATTTGAAACAAAAAACACAAAAAAACCCTTAAGATCACACAAATGTTACATAGATAAAGATCTTCGTAATATATGAGACCTACTAGTGAGTACAATACTTTGTATTACATAAAAAAGGCTTGGGCTAACACTAATCACTTCAATGAGTCTATCGGAAACGTTTTCAATCAATCCGAAGACTCAAAATAAACTGGGAATATTGATATCCTCATGTGCCACATTTTTTAGATTTCTACTTCAAGATCTGGGTGATGTTCATACCAGCTATTTGCAATTTCCTTCCCGGAAAATGTTGCATCTATTCTAGTGCAGATATTCTCCCAGATTATTATGTGTTTTATATTCAGTGTGTGCTAACACTGGACAATCTGATACAAGATAGTCAATTGTTTCTTCATATTTATCACAGAATTTGAATTTCGGGTTAACAGAACTTTACGTCCGTATATTTGGTAATTTCTATCTATCAAGTATTGGTCCACTAGAGCAAAAATAGATCATTTAGTTTGGGTTTTTATCCCTAAATTACGTATCCACTGATTGTTCCCTAAGCCTGTCTACATTATCTTTTTCGGGTAAGCGTAAAGCATTAGTAATGAAGAGACTTATCGTGTCATCGTTTCTGCATTTGATACATTGGATTTGATTTGACTTTTTTTTAAAAGCTTTTTGATGCTACAGTATGATGCTGCACTATGTGCATTACAGTTTATTTGCACTTCTTCACCCACGTGAAATTCCCTTTTAAATATGTTGGCTTCCTTTATTACTGAATAAATTTTCTTACTCATTTCATGTTCTTTGACACATATCACCATCCAGTCTTCCGTAGTTTCCAGTTATCTTTGTAAACCGATTTTCTTCTTCTTCTTCTTCTTCTTCTTCTTCTTCTTCTTCTTCTTCTTCTTCTTCTTCTTCTTCTTCTTCTTCTTCTTGGTGGTGATGGTGGTAGTGTTGATGGCGTTGCTAGTAGTAGGGTCTGGTCCTGCTTAAATGGGATCAAGTGACAACATATATCCAATAACATTAATACGATAACATTAATACAGTGGTTTGAATAGTTCAGTTCGTCCTGGATGCTCCCATTGTTCTCACCACAGTACAAGTGCTTCAAGTTATTTCCACATGTTGCAATAATAATATTAATCACAATCGTCCCAACCATATACCATTTTTTATTTCTATTGGAAGAACTTTTCTATTCTTTAGCTTTTCAGTGTCTGTCAATTTCAATATCTGGGTTGTTGCAATAACGACCTACATTACTTGATAGATTTTTTTATTGTCTACGATGATCATGCTGTCTGCTTAGAATTGCGTGCTCTGATAGAATTTCAAAGTCTTATAATGTTTTATTTCTTCTTTATTCAGAAGAATATACGTCTAGCAATCATTCCATTAGTTTTAATCGTATTGTGATATAGACTTTCATATTTCCCACGGGATATATCTGGAGACTTTCAAAGATGGCTGGCCAAGTGATAGCATGTCTCATCAATTCTACGCAAATACCTCTAAAACTTTTTACCGATTTTTAATATTTTATAATAATATCTTCTACGTAGATTCCAATCTATCTCGATTTAATCCTCTTTCAATATTTTTTACCGGACACTTCGGCAAATTAGTAGGCTCTAGATTAATATAAGGCACAGTTGCTATTTTCATATATTTATTAATACTAAATTTCATAAAAAAGTCACGTGAGCTACTCACTGTACAATGTTACTGCAAAAGGTTTACGAAAATTTAGGTGTGTGGTATGAATGAAAAAACGAAGAAATATCTGAATATTATGAGTTTAAGGAGAATATATAAAGATTTCTTCTTTACTTGAAGAGGTTAAGATTGTAGCCGCCACAGAAGCAACTATACGGATATATGCTATTCAAAATGGCAGCTGTAAGGTAAAACACGTCAAAAGAAGAAATGACTTGTATGTTGTTTACAGAGTAAAGGAATGTAATTCATAGTAGCGTGGCATGTTCTCGGAGCAAAGGTCTGAAATGTTACAAGAGAAGAAAGCAAACATTTGCCATAGAAATAAAATAGTAATAGGTTGTCGACGTTAAGTCTGAGTGAAACGTTGTTGAGTGGAAAATAAATATGTCTTCTTGAGAGCACGTAAAGCATTTCTAAGTTTGCCAAGACAACAAAGCGACAATTAAACAGCTCCAGCAATACAACATTTTGATCTAATTTGAATCTTCTAAAGATAGAACATTATAGAAGGGAGGCATTTCCATAATCTGTAGACAGAGTCCAGTAATGTAGAATTTCAGGTCTGGGGTGATTGCGAGAAATAACAGACGTTCAAAACATAGATTTCATTTGATTTGTTTTTGTTTATTTTTACTACTTATCAACCCTTTGCGATATTAAAAGCCGAAAATTATTTCGAGTACTTGCAGTACATGGTGTCACCAAGTAGTTTCTTATTGATATACTGAATGGGATCGGTGCTGCTGAACAGGTAAATAAAACCATGGATTCTAATTAAAGGTGCCAGCTCGTTGTAACAGGAGAAAACACAGAGGAACTGAGCGATGATGCAAGGGTACGCACACACACACACACATATATTATATATATATATATATATATATATATATATATATATATATATATATATATATATATATGGATGCACACCATACATTGTGGCGTACAAGTCGAGTTTTCAAGCCTAAAACATACTGCGAAACTAGGGGTCGAATTATATGGCAGGTGTAAATGCAAGTCTTTAGCACCGAGTTGGAGAACACTCCCATCAGTTAACACCACTTCCTTTACATTCATCAGTCTGCCACAAATATACCCCAATAAAACTTGCGTATGGTGATCATATTTGTCTTATTAACATAGAAATTAATATAAAATAATATAATAGTAATGCAAATTCAGTGTTCTATTAAGGTTGCAGTACAAATCACGTCCAATAGCTGATACACTAACGTATGTTTCGCGGTCGACCTTTACGTTAAGTTTATACCTCTCAGATTTTTGTGCTAAAAATCTTGAGCTTGACTTGTATGCTAGGTCAACTCATACGCTGCTATTTACATTATATATTAAATAGCTGTCATTTTTGCCCAGTAAATCTAGGGGATTATATCAGAAATCATTTGATTGCAACATTCTCAATACTCAAGCTTTATTTTTAGCGTAGTCAATCAGTTATGTGCCATGCGTGCTACACGTTTAGGCGATCATATATCTTTCGAAACATGACTGGCGGGGAAGATTCCTTCCCGGAGTAGGTTGCCATTTCTTTCTGCTGTAGACCGGTTGCCATTTCTTTCTGCTGTAGACCGGTTGCCATCCAAGGTTACAGAACCCGTTCTGTCCTGCTATTTACCTATAGCTGGTGTGGGGAAAAAGGCGATTCATACCTTTTCCAAGATTACAAGCACGTAAGAGAATGTAATCGATTCGACTGGAAATCGAACGCGGCTCTCTGATTCTCAATTCCACCGTGCCTAGCATGTTCTTTTAATCAACGTTACCGTCTGCTTCTTCTCGATTTTTCCCTGTTTTGACGCTTCACAAACGTTTATAGCACTTTATCGGTTTACTAAATCCGAACAGCTCCAATAGAAGACCGGCTATTTTGAAAATTTTAAACTCACATATAGATTGTGTTCAGCTCGAAAAGCAAAATCACTATCTGGTCCATTCCATTTACTTTTTTTTACGACTCCGATAAGGGAAGTGTTAGACAGAGGACAGGAATTGCGACACTGAGATCCGAAGAGGCATTGGAATAATCAAAGGCGCATTCCAAAAGCTAAGTAAAGTATTAAGAGACAGAAGAATTTCGTTGAAACAAAGAAAAGTGTACTGAACTGTTACGCGGTATCTGTGCTCCGGTATAACATCGAATGCTGGACAATCTCCTCAAAGATAAAGAAGTGACTTGAAGCAATAGTAATGAGGTTCTACAGAAAGATCCTATGATACCATGAACCGAAAATATGAGAAATATGCAGGTTTTAGAGAGAATGGAAACAAAAAGGAAACTTATATTTCACATCAAGATGAGGCAGATGCAATTTCTGGCTTACGTAATGAGGAAAGAGCGCTTGGAAAATCTGATACTCACAGGACAGATTGAGGGGAAGAAGGACACAGGAAAGCAGCGCGAAACATTCTTGATGGATTTGAACAAATGGATGTCAGAAGTGGGTTTAGGAGAAAGAAAAAAGTCAATACTTATTAAGAGCTAGAAGGGACTGGAAGATGTGGAGGGCCATGATCGCCTACACCCTGAAGGCACACAACACATGAAAGAAGATCTGAACTAATTTATTCTTCTTGTTTACGACAACTGATTAAAGCGTGCTTCTTGGTTGGCTCTTTGTGTGTGTGTGTGTGTGTGTGTGTGTGTGTGTGTGTGTGTGTGTGTGTGTGTGTGTGTGTGTGTGTGTGTGTTTATGACTATTTTACCCGTTCACAGTTCTTTCTTTATGGCCTGTTCTAGCCCGTTCCTTTTTTATTGTTGCTCCTGACCACTATATTAACTATTATATTATAATCAATATATGTTTCCTTTTCCTTTTCTCGTTTACGACCACTGCATGAAGCATTCACTTTTCTTTTTCTTTATGACCACTATCGAGCACATGTTTTACCTTTGTTTTTGATTTCTATCTACCCCATAATTTCCTCTGTTGCCCTTGTTGATGATAAAAGCTCTTTGGACAGTTCAGTGTTTCGTATCTACAATCTCTATCTGAACCGTTCTGTTGTCCATAAGATACGTTTTTTCTCCTTGATTGTGTAAATCTCAGTGAATTTTGTTTATTTCTCACGAAACATTCTGATTTGTGGATATAACGGTTTTCTGTACCGTCAAACTACTGTTACATTTCTCCAAATCATTCATATAGGAAGTCTGAACAAATCAGCAAAATGTGTCCATATTTTATATATTCGTATGTTGTTGTTCGTTTCATTATTTTCACATATTCTGCAAGTGATGCTCTATTTTCTTTTATCTTTTATAGATTTATTATAGTTGGTTCTTATGTTTTGAGATGCTATTAAGTTACACTCTTGTGGGTTTCCTATGTAAACATATAAATATCTGTTTATCTCTAGTTCCCATGCTTTATGTCCAGAAATATCCATCCAATTATTTTCCTTTCTATAGTTGAATTCTCGTTGTGTTTCTCGAGATTCACTTAAAACTCGCGTTCGTTTAAGAGAATTCTTTTTTTTACGTCGACTTTACTTGCATTTTCTCGTATACATTTCGAGTCACTGGATTGTGAAGTCGAGAAAATGCACAGAAATGGGTATTTCTAGTCAACATGTTCCTTCAAAACATAGCCTACGTATATCAGGTCACGCACGGAGTGATTTATTCAATGCTGTTAGTTTTCTTTTTTTTCTTTTTCTTTTTAATTAATATTACAAACTTTTCCTGATGAAGAATGGCCAGGTGTTCACTCAAATCGAAAATGTCAAGCTATTAATTAATTTACGTTTATCTAGCATGGTTCTCTCTTCCCTATATATTTGTTATTATCTCATATTCTTTGTGAATTATTCCTTTAATGTTCTCTAGTGAAAGGTATGTCCTTCAATTACTCAGAATTACTCCAATTTGATTGAACTGTATTTTTTGTTTTTACTATATCACAACGATTTATATGTGACTCTAAATATTACAAAGTTTTAATATAAATGAAAAGCTCCCATCACACCCAGACTATAAGTTATTATTAGTCGTATTATCCCATGAAAATCTCCGATTATTTTAATTGATTTTGTTTAATCAGTTTGATTTATATCTTAGCAACAATTGTTATATAATTTCAGTCGGGATGAAAAGTAATAGGATTTGAAATAAAAGTAGACAAAACATTCTGATTTGTGTATATATCGCTTAATTATAATTAAGTTTAGTGTTAAATGCATTTGTCTTTGTCTTTGTCTTTGATACTTTCAGGCGAACCACTGGCGCCTCAATGAGATTCAATAAAGTTTCGTTGTTTATAATGCATCAGCTGTAAATTCAATCATCAATTTTATTCTCGGGCCCAAACTACATTGACATTTCTTTTTTATGCAGCCGAGAGAGGCACGTAAGTGTATTCAATAAAAAGTAATATAACATATGACGAAAAAAAATACAACGTCTTTCTCTTTATAAACGACGCACCATTTCAATATTCATATTAACCTCGGTCACTATTATTAAACGATGTATTTCCACACATAAGTCCCGTTGTATTTCTGATCATGGGAAGTGAATATAGCTTCGCAGTCTTCGATATAAACATTTTTAAGTATTTGAGTAGAATCTATAAAATCAGATCATTAGCAGGAAAATATATATTATGTTAGAATGTGATATACATACACACACATATATATATATGTATATGTATGTATATATATATATATGTATATATATATATATGTATGTATATATGCATGTATATATATATGTATATATATATATGTATGTATATATGTACGTATATATAAGTATACATATATGTATGTATGTATATATGTACGTATATATAAGTATACATATATGTATGTATGTATACATGTATGTATATATATGTATATATATATGTATGTATATATATATATCCATGTATATATGTATGTATATATATGTTTATATGTATTTATATATATATGTATATGTATGTATATATATATGTATATGTATGTATATATATATATATGTATATGTATTTATATAGATAGGTATATGTATGTATATATATGTATATGTATGTATATAGATATGTATATATATGTATATATATGTATGTATATATATGTATGTATATATATGTATATGTATACATATGCATGTATATATATGTATGTATGTATATGTATGTATGTATATATATATGTAAGTATATATATATATGTATATATATATGTATGTATATATATGTATATATATACGTATGTATATATATGTATATATATATGTATATATATATATATATGTATGTGTGTATATATGTATGTGTATAGATAGATAGATAGATAGATAGATAGATAGATAGATAGATAGATAGATAGATAGATTGTTTTTACTCTTTATTCGTATATGTTCTTTTATTAGCCTCAATAAAGTCACTAGAATTTATTAAAATATTCTGACAAAACCATTGGCAAAATGCCTGTTCTCGCAGGCAATTGTACCGTATTTTCTGTTTTAAACATATTCAAATATTCAATTTAAATATATTCTACAACTACGATGACTTTCTAGGCATTGGCTTTTAATCAAATAAAGATTTTGTATTCTTTTTTCAGGGAATGCTGGACAATCTCCTTCCAGGTAAGGAAAATGCATGAAGGCCAAGGATGTTGTACTGCAGATTGATGCTGTAATGATATGGAGTTATCACAGAAGGAATAAAAATATTTTTAAAGGTAGGAAAATCAAAGAATCTTTCAGTAAAAAAAAAACTGATTTAAATTAATCGGAGGATTGGCGCGATTGCGCCTCGATTATGGAACGAGCCTCGCGAAACGGAGTGGCTCTTGCAGCGCGTCTCACTGGCGACGGTTCGAGGTAATGCTTTCTCCATCATAGCGGCTGGCACAGGATAGAAAAAATTGTTTATAGTTACGTTGTTCTGGAATTGTCATCATTGGTCGACTGAACTTGCTTTGTTTCAATGACTTTTGTTTTGTTATTATTAGTTAATTTGTTCAGTGGTAACATTTAAATGAAAATACCTTAATTATGGCGGAATAATATTATTTTCTGTTGAAATAAATCACATTAAGGGATTGTTTCATAACATATTCCCAGTCTGTAGAAAGTACGCTCATTCACATAGCAAACATCGTTCATTCTTGCCCGTGAGTTCTTTGAATTTTTATCAATACATAATCATTCCTTTCAAACTTGCATCATCATTATTAGTAAGGAAACAGGCCATGCTACATTTAAAACGCACGTGACATATCGAATGCAAGAGGAGCAAATTCATATGACATGTAAAATACGTAAAAAAATTTTTATGAATAATTTACGAAAAAGTAAAAAGATTGAATATAAGGTTTTATATCTTACCTGCAGGCAAAATGCATCAACTTGCAGGAAAACATGATTAACCGCAACTTCAAATGACATAGCACAGAACATAAGAACAAATAGTATTTCTTTCATTTGTAATGTTCTAATGAACATTAATTTAAGGTGTTCGCAACGATACGCAAAAAAAACAAAAAAAAAAAAAACAAAACAAACAAAAACATACCAAAAAAAACATTATTTTTATTATTTCGCCCCAAGCAAGGTAATAAATCCGCTCAGACGCAAGGGCTTTAGTGAATGTTAGAGAATATGGAATATTAACACGATAGAACAAAAATTAAAAAGACAGAAGTTACCGATTGACACTGCATTTAAATTTTTGAAGGTCGAATTTGACTGGCAAGAAAGTTACACATTTGTGAAATGCAATAGAAGAAAAAGTTAGTACAGAACTTACGGTTATGTCTAACATATTCCAATGTAAAATGATAAGACGCTGTCTCCAATATAATATTGCGCTTATATTCCTAAAGTCTAGCTATCACAGAGAAAAACTAATTAGAACTATTACCATGAATATATTTATAAAAAAGACACATTAAATCTACGTTACAGCGGTAAGAAAATATTGACTAAACTTACACATATTCGCTTTAAATTTACTTGGCGTTTCTATAAATTCATATTTATTTGGGTATGTACTATATGTCTGTAGTTAATGAAGTAAAATGAAGAAAGAACCGCTTTCTAATTACATGGGGAAAACATGTAAAAGAAGTGAGAATCCCTACCTAAATAATTGAATCAGATCATTGAATGTAAATATATTTACCTGATATTTTCGGAAACACACTGTATTCCATTCTTCTATATAATCATCTCCAAGTTATCTAGGATATCTGAGAGTATTGTAAGATTATGCTGTTTGGTGGCTTTTCACACTGGAGCAATTTTCGCACGATATACTCTGAGACTACGAATGAATTCATGACAATTGTGGCCTGCATTCAACCAAAGATAATCTCAATGAAGACCAATAATAGCCCAATAATCCCACAGATCATTACTGATATAATGAGTTCGATCCCTATAATTTGCCCACTTTGAATGTGAATAAATTCACTTCATACTGGGGTAATTTCCCAGACAATAACTTTTGAAATGCGTTTGATCCTAATCGATTGTTGGATATTCATCGAATAAGCCATACTAGGCCCAGTCAAACATATATTTAAATCATTTTAACATTAGACACCAATCCTCATAGGGAACTATTCCATAAAATAGTGTTATTCTAAAGTACAATAAATAAATAATTTATTGAATCTATAACTCTAAGTTACATTTTATGCAAAGCAATTTTACATATTTCAACACAAACAAAGCAATAAAACAACTAAGACACAAACAAGGCATGTGAAAATATTGGACATACGAAAATATTATTCAGAAGAGAGGGAACAATAGAATTGCAGGCATTAAAAAGACAGAAGATACCGATTTGTGTTGTATTTAATTTTTTGTCTTCTATAACAAATTTAAACAAGTATATCAGCAAAGTGTCTGATTATATGGAAATGGCACGTCACTCCCCGAGAACCCTTGTACTAGAACTGTACTAAAATAATCACAGGAGTACGCAAATCACAAGCCAGATGGCAGTGCGCATGCGCATGCACAACTTTTCGCTTTATCAGTTTATCTAACCAGGGTGATTCACCTTAAATATGCAGATATCATTCTTTCAGTGTACGCTTTCCTTCTCATTGTAATCCGTTTCCATGCCCCCCTTATCCTGGTAAGATAATTGATTGCCAGTCAAGTCTCGTCTGGTCTAGCTATCAATAATGGCCTGTTGGTAGGACTGGTGAACGTAAGCGCCGTTGTCGGCAATCAAGGCGACTGTTTTGAATGGGCGACGAATGACTGATAATCCGAGCGTTGATCTCAGCTATAAACAAGAGTCATTCAATCCAGTATAATAATTCTAGGAGCCATCATTATGCGTTCGTTTGCAGAGGTAACTCGGTGCTTAGTTCGCATCATCTTGTGACTCAGGGCAAATGAAGTCCCTAACGAACGAGCGTGGATATAGCAGTGCCTCTAGTCTTTTCCGGGTAATTTAATCACAACGCTTGCTTGTCGAAAAAAAATGATCCTTTTGTCTTTTATATGCACGGAAATCGATGCTGGAATAACCAAGTTCTCAAAGGATTTTGGAAGTTCACATTTATACACTGATTATTGTATGGTATAATAAAAATAATGTAACTTGCTGTTACTAATTAACTCTTAGTTCTGTTCAAGAGCGAATAAAGTACATTTTAGCCGGGAATAATATCTAAAACCAATGATCAAAGTAAAGAAGTTAATTATGGCTATTAAGCACGCATTTAATATTCTCTTATTTATCATGATGTTTTATGCAAGAAATATTCTTGTATTAGCGAACTGTTCGTGGTGTGAATTAGACATCACAATTTTAGTGTAAATATATATATATATATCAGATTAAAAATGTTTAAAATATTCTTCTTACTTTAAACGGAGCTCTTGATTGGTTTGGTTTGGTTTGATATGCTTTACGGCATATCAACCTCAATGGGTTATTTAATGCTGACAAAATTATTATTGTTGGTAATATTTGTTTTTCAAAAGTCTATATCTGGTAATATTTCTTCCTTCAAAAAGAACTATTTGTGGCAATATTTTTTTTCTTCAAAAATCTATTTCTGTTAATAATTTTCCTTCAAATATGTATATCTGGTAATATTTATTTAAAAAAAAAATTATAGCCGAAATGTTCCCCCCCCCCCAATGTATAGCTAGTAATATACTTTTTATTTTCAAAAAAATATATAGCTAGTAATATTTTTTTCAAAATGTATTGCTGGTAATATTTTTTTACAAAAATGTTTTACTGATATTAAAACCTATTTTTACATGTTTTGACACCGGTTTGTGGGGTGTTAACTATTTGCCCATAGCCGGGACCCTAATAGGTACTACTAACCCAGGTCAGGGTGGACATAGAAACACCAGCAAATAAGAGGTGGTTCCACGCTCCTCAAAACCTCCTGATCAGAAGCCTTGCTATTGGACGTTGTTTATCGTCTTACCCAGGACGCGGATGTAGTTTATCGTCATACACAGTACGGCCGGAGCTCTTGGATTCCAAGATAAGTGACCCAGTTTACCTCTCGTTTTAATTTTTTTTTATAAAAAGACAAATAGAAGAGAAACTGTCAGCAGCTGTATTAATCTGACCCACACATATCTCTCTCTCC
The DNA here is from genome assembly GCA_964036315.1 of Acanthosepion esculentum. NCBI lineage: Eukaryota > Metazoa > Mollusca > Cephalopoda > Sepiida > Sepiidae > Acanthosepion > Acanthosepion esculentum. The sequence goes on along the minus strand of OZ038475.1, from coordinate 22,702,641 downwards.
CTCTCTCTCTCTCTCTCTCTATATATATATATATATATATATGTGTGTGTGTGTGTAGAAATATAGTCTTAAGGTGTGCTATATTTATGGGATAAAGAGCTCAAAATCAGAGATAGAGTGTGTGTAAAATATAAAAGTGAACATTAAAGCCAACACATAGATGTGACAATCTGTTTCATGCTAGACGCAATCCTGGACTGACGATTGCGTCTAGCATGAAACAGACTGTCGGCTCTAAGTGGTGACTTCAATGATCACTTTTATATTTATATATATATGTATATAGGTATTTGTATATATATATATATATATATATATATATATATATATATATATATATATATATATATATATATATATATTTGTGTGTATTAACATATTAATACATATTATCAAATATTTACATATAAACACATATTTACTTTGTAATTTTAATAGTAAAATAATACATCAAATGCATTACAAAATATTATGATTTAAATAATATTATAATTCCATTAAAGATACAAATTAATAAATAATATTAAGTTTTTCTAAATATATAACACACAACAACGACTTCAATATAAATAATGCATAAGCAAAATAATTTCCAATTTCTAAGTAAAATTCTAGTTTCGAAGTAAAAGCAATTAAAATTTTACAAGTAGAAAAAATTATGAGGATTAGAAATAAAAGACGTAAACAAAAGCAGAAATACATGAATGCAAATTTCATGATCGCTTGTACAATTTGTCTTAAAATAAGGCACGGAAGAAATCGAAAAAAATTGAAAAAAATGAAATTGTTGGCACCAAGAAACTTCGTAGTAGGGGATACAACAACTAAAAAATGTGATATCTACTGTTAAGTAAAATTACCATATATATCATTCGTACTTGTGTCTCCGGCTATCTCTTCTCAATGCTGTAAGCTATCTTTTCTTCCTCTACCGCTCTCCATCCTCTCAGGACTGTGGGATACTCGATGTCATTTCTGACAGCATAGATAGGGCCCTCTCTGTCCATCCGTACGCTCACATATTTGTGTTTGGCGATTTTAACGCCCATCACAACCAGTGGCTAAAGAACGCTACCACTGACCTCGCAGGCATACATACTCTCAAATTTTCAGTCTCTCAATCCCTTACCCAGATAATCGATTTCCCCACGCGTTTTTCCTACAATCGTAACTGTAAGGCCTCACTCCTCGACCTGTGTTTTACCTCCATCCCTGAGTCTTGTAGTGCCACGCAGCTCTGTCCTATCGGTAACTCCGATCATGCTGTCGTGTCTGTTAGCATCTCCTTCAGTCCCACCCCATGCAAAGAGCCTCCTACCACCAGAACCACATTCTGCTACCAACGGGCTGACTGGGATTCGTTTCGTGACTTCCTCCGCGATGTCCCCTGGGATGCTGTATTTAAGCTCCCCACTCATGATTGTGCTTCTGAGTTCTCTTCCTGGATTAAAGCCGGTATCGAAGCTTTCATCCCCTCCAGGAAATTCAAGGTCAAACCGCGCTCCTCCCCCTGGTTCACAGCTGCCTGCTCAGCCGCCATTGCCCATAGGAACCACTTCTTCCACCGTTTTCGTAGTGATATGTCCGACTCCAACAGACGTCTATTTACCTCTGCACGCAATGAGTGTAAGCGCACCCTCGACGATGTCAAGTCACTATTTGCTGCTCGGATGAAGGAACGTATTGCATCCCACAAATTTGGCTCCAAAGACTATTGGCGCCTCTGCAAGAGCGTTCTGAATAATAACAAACCCTCCATTCCTCCCCTGTTCAATCAGTTTGAGGTCCTGACCACATCTGCCGACAAGGCCGAATGCTTCGCTCGGAAGATTTCTTCCAATTCTACGCTTGACTCTTCAGGGGTACCCTTGCCCGATTTCCCTCCCAGAACTGAGGCCCTCTTGGATGGCTTGCACATAACCCCGTCGTCGGTACTGGGCATTATTTCTAACTTAGATCACCACAAGGCTACCAGTGGTGACGGAATACCAGCCATTGTCCTGAAGAAATGCGCACCTGAACTGGCACCTGCCCTCTCTAAATTGTACAACCGCTGCTTCAAGGAGTCCTGTTTTCCTGACTGCTGGAAGTCCTCAACCATTGTTCCTGTCTTTATGAACTCTGGCGACCCCTCCAACCCTTCCAATTACCGTCCTATCAGTCTCCTGCCCCTCTTCGGCAAAGTCTTCGAGGCCATTATCAACGCCGAAGTGATTAATGACCTGATATCCCACGATCTGCTCTCAGAAAAGCAGTATGGTTTCCGCTTTGCCCGATCTACTGCCGATGTGCTTACGGCCATCACTGAATTTGTCTACCAAGCTATCCATAATAACGGCGAAGCTCGTGTCGTGGCCCTTGACATCTCCAAAGCATTCGATAGAGTTTGGCATGCCGGCCTCCTTCGCAAGCTCCAGGGTTATGGTATCACAGGTCGATTGTTTGACATAATACAATCGTTTCTGTCAAACCGGGATTTGAATGTTGTTCCCAGTGGATTCATCTCCAGCTCCTATCCCACTAACGCAGGTGTTCCTCAAGGCTCCATCCTTGGCCCTACTCTGTTCCTCATATTTATAAACGACCTTTCTGACGCCATAGACTCCCAAGTCGGTATCTACGCTTACGACAGCACTATTTACTCCTGCCTCAAACACAAATCTAGTGAGGCGGACAAAATTAACCTGGCAGCTCAAATTGAAAAGGACCTCCAATCGGTTGTGGACTAGGGAGAGAAATGGATGGTCAACTTTAACGCCTCTAAAACAAAACTGCTCTCCATTAACCACCACAAGGATCCATCCCTGCATCCCATTAGAATGTCTGAGGACCAACTTCTCGAGAGCTCCTCTCTGCAGCTGCTCGGTCTCACGCTGTCCGCTGATCTGAGATGGAACAAATACATCGAGTTAGTTGCATCATCCACCGCAAGAAAAGTTGGTTCCCTGTGCCGAGCCAGGAAATTTTTCTCCCCGGAATCGATCCTCCAAATCTATAAATCGACCATTCGCCCTTACATGGAGTATTGCTGACATATATGGTCTGGGGCCCCTGCTGGTTCCCTCAGGGTTCTTGATAAGATCCAGAGACGGATATGCAATGTGATTGGCCCTGATCTGTCATCTCGTCTGCAGTCGCTCTCTCACAGACGCGATGTTGCATCGCTCTGCCTTTTCTACAAGTACTTTCACGGTAATTGCTCTGAGGAGTTGCTTTCGCTTGTCCCTAGGCCTCATGAATTTAAACGTCCTACGAGGCTGGCATCCCGTTCCCACCCCTTCACCGTTGAAACTGTTAGATGTAGACGTCTCTTCTACTCCAATAGCTTCATGTCTCTCACATCTCGCCTATGGAACTCCCTTCCCTATTACTGTTTCCCTGAAAAATACAATCTCCAACGGTTTAAGTGTAGCGTCAATCGAGATCTCCAGTTGCCTTCCTCTATCCACTTCCCTTCTCCACATCCTTTCATCTTTCATTCCTATCTGCTCTCGCTCCAAATCTGCTGTAACACCCTTGCCTTGATCGACCCTCCGTCTTTCTTTTTCTCCACATCCTCTCCTTTACCACTCCTATCTGCTTTTCCTCCAACCATTCTGTAACCCTATGCGTGATAGTGGCCTCCAGCCTTGCTTGGGGTGATACGCTTAAAAAAATAAATATATATATATATATATATATATATTACATATATATATGTATGTATATATATGTATATATATATATATATATATATATATATATATGTGTATGTATGTATATGTGTGTGTATATATATATATATATATATATATATATATATATATATATATATATATATATATATATATGTATGTGTGTGTGTGTGTGTGTGTGTGTGTGTGTGTGTGTGTGTGTGTTACCTAAACGTTATTTCTTGTGGATACATGTATTTGTGAAGACGCTTCGTTTACTTATTAAACACTATATGTTTTTCTTTAATTCTAATAGCCTGAATATTCGATAAATCTTATTAGAGAAAATTATTACCAGGAAACAGGCCCAAACAAAACCCATTAACCCTTTCAAGACTAATGAATTTTGTGGTTATATTAAAGATTTGCTTCGATTGACGATGTTGAATCTATCATAACAAAATCTGTCACTAGAAATATTGAATGCTTGAAATACTGCGTTGTGTAGATCAGTTATAGCAAATTTTTGTCTAGGCCATAAAGAAACTGAACACAAATCAGGTTGCCCTAGAATTAGTTTCGCGGAACAATAAAAATTCTTGCAATACCAAAAAATTAATCTAAAAACATGAGCCATAGCATCATGAAATCGCGATATTTATATAGATGTCACTGAGGACGACAAAAGAGTTCAGGAATATCTAAGCTGTATATAACCAATCTCTCAGATCCATCTTTAAAAATGGCTTTGAATGAGTGAAGGCTGATGTACGCAATCCATGTACAATATTATATTTTGCATGCAACAATATACTTGAACTAATTCAAATCTAAACCTTTCATGAATTAAACATTTTTAACTATGAAATTATAATTTCTTAAGTACCTTGAGTGAAACAAATCTAAAAATAGGGCAGATAAATAAACAAGAAATTAGCAAATATATCAAAGTATAAATAAGTCCGTTCGTTATAGAATCAATTTCAACATATCGACAGATTCTGGAACAATATTTTATTTTTTAGTATTTAATTCACTGATAATTTAATATTTATACCGGGAAATAGTTTGCAATTAAATATATGAATTATGTATTTTTCTTGACTGACCCCAAATTATTGGGATGTGGTATTTTGTCTTATGTTTTAAAATGCACTGGTGAATTCCAGTAGGTAATTTATTTAATCATGGTGTCTCGATTACCATTGAAGTCAACGTACTCTCTCGAAGGATACATTTCTATATTTTCTTTTTTTTTTCTTTTTCAATTATTTCCCTAAAGCAAATTTTCCTTTGTAAAAAAGATAAAAATTAATTTATAAAAATTCGAATTAAGGGAACATTGTTATATATTTCAAGGACATTTACTTTTTCTTCTATATGTCGTTTCCTGTCAACACGTGGGCGATCAAGACTCCACAAACTCCTATTCATTTTTGTTGCTTTGCGCAGACTCTCAAACACAGTTCCGCCATCGATTCACACAAACTTGTCTTGTAGGTGACCACTAGTCTTTACCTGACAAATTTACAAAATGTCATATGAGTATCAAATTATCCGCGCTCTGCTTCCTCATTTCCCAATAAATTTCAGTTTTCCAGAAATCTCAGCTCTCTCTTTTTTGATTCTCATTGTGTTTCCATTTTCCTTAAGATTGCATCCTTGCTTACTTTCTCCTTTTATATTCCTCCCAGCAACCTTCTGTATAACGAACAGACGAATTCTATAACGAACAGACTTATTTATACTTTGATATATTTGCTAATTTCTTGTTTATTTATCTGCCCTATTTTTAGATTTGTTTCACTCAAGATACTTAAGAAATTATACATTTCTGCTGCCTCTCAGTCTCCCTTCATTTGTATGTATCTTACTTTAAAGTCACAGACTTACAAGAGAATTGATATGATATAGCGTTTCAGTACCCTTTTCTTTCTTTTCGATGAAAATTTGCTGTTTTGTAAAACATTGCTATTCCAATGTGTGCACGGATTTTGATGTCACATGATCCAACCTCTTTTAAAATAGTGGCACGCTCATTATCGCCCGAGAAGCGTACATCCTGCTAGTGTGTAATATTATTCATTCTTGTATACCGTTTTAGTTTTCTTACATTTATGTTTGTTTTTTTCTCTCCAAATTATTAATGTATTTAAGTGTTAATTTGTTCGCTCGCTATTACTAACTATTTTAGTTTTCATAACTGTTGTTTCTTTCTAATGGTAGTGAATCTAATCCACCTCGTCTTAAGTTGTCTATTGAGAAGTTTGTTGAATATAAGGAGACCAGTTGGCAAATGCCTGGACATAGTCTGGAGTGATTCCTTTCGATATAAACGTTCAGACTAGCGCCTCCCATCTCTCTGTCTTGGTTTTAAATGGGTGGAACTTTTCTTTCTCTTTCAATTCCCTTTTTTCATTTGATTGCTGCTACTATTTATTTTATTTTATTTCCGTTTTTCAAATTGTTTTTTCTAAGAGAAACGAATTTAATATCCTCGCCCCTTTAGTTAGCATTTTAGTAAGAGGCAACGGAACGCATACTATCATAAAACTTAAAACCTAATTACAAAAAAAAAATGTTTTCCCCTCACCTTTTCGGTAAGGATTTCAGTCGAAATGTCAGCGACTAAACCGACCAACCCACTCCGAGTTCCGAGTGAGGCGGCTCGTTAGGAAGTAAGTAGGACGAAAAACAAGACCTAGCAAAGGGCGGAAGAATTCTCTGAGTCGACGGTCAGCTAACTAGAGGTGATGTCTCAATAAAACAACGTGGAGAAGGCAACAGGAAACCATTTCGTTATCAATCCCAAGACAAAACATGGTTAATAAAGATAATGCGAAACCTAACGGTGTGAAGGGGGTTAAGTCTATGGGAATTAGCTCCGAGCCCGGTAAGGACCGACATGCCAAAAAGGTGTCACCTAACTGTCATCCAGCGACTGCTAGCATAAACAGCGTAAAGGGGACAAAAATCCTCGGAACTTCGCCCTCGCCCGGACTAGAACGACATGAGCAACATGCAGGCGGTGAGAAAACGACAAAGGTGTAGGACTAATGCTAGATGCCACCAACTATTTGAAAGAATTCTTGTAGTTAAGCTGAAAGTGAATCTTTTCAACGTGTCTATTATAGTAGTGTACTCACCGACGGCCCAAAGCAAGGAAGAGGACATCGAATCTTTCTACTCCGTGCTGGACAGTGCCAAGGCTCTATTCAAATTACAGGAAGTCATCATTATCATGGAAGACTTAAACGCCAAAGTAGGAAGGGAAAGCGCAGGGGATATGGCAGGAAGATTCGGACTAGGAACCTGCAACGAACGCGGAGAAAAATGGATCAATGACCAGGTAATAGCCAACAGATGGTCCCAAGAACATCCGAGACTACATTAGACATAGAGCAGCCCATGAAGAGAAACTAAAAACGAAACTGATTATATAACAATCAATAAACGCAATGATTCATTGCATGATCTATCCAAGTCCCGACTGCGAAAGCGATCATCGCTCTCTTGTATGTATCTAAGAGTGAAACTGCGGACATTGAAGAAGCATAAGGCAGCGCCTAAACTACAATACATCAAAATCCTGAGCGACCCTAAGCTAAAATAAACCTAGATGGACAATATAAAAAGAAGATTCAATACCCACAGTGGAAGCTATAAATGGGACGCACTAAGGGACATGGCTGAAGCCCCCCAAAACTGGGATAGGCGGGTACAAGAGGAGGGGGAGGACAACAACACTCAGTAAACAGTCTGCCTGCCTTATGTGAAGGGGTTATCAGAGAAAATACAAAGGATCTGCGGTCCATATAACATCAGGACAACCTTCAAAAGTGTGACAACACTTCGCAGATATTTCTCTCGAGTGAGACACCCCGTAGAGGAGAACATGACTAAAGACTGTGTGTACGCTATCCAATGCAGCTGCGGAAAGGAATATAAAGGAGAGACAGGCTGAAGGTAAGACTTCACGAACACCCGAAAGCTGTAATGCGAGGGGAAGTAGAAAAATCAGGCGTGGCTGACCACATATGGAGAGAGAAGTGAGATCAGCGTCACCTGTGAGATCATGTTGAGATCATAGACAGGGAACACCATTGGAAAATTCGTAAATTTAAGGAATCAGCACATATGCTAGGCCACAAAAATCTCCTGAGTCGACCAAGCATAGAAATAAATACAATATGGGAACCAGTAATAAGGAGTACCTGAGAAAAGCAATGATAACAAAGTTGCAATATGAGCTCTGGTAAAACATGCAATGATAACAGCAAAATTACAATATGAGTACTGGTAAAAAACGGTTGCTGAAAACATTAGGTTTATAATACCCAGAAATTCATACCCAGATGTTCTCAAGGACAGATGGTACAGTGGATAAAGGCGTTGGTTAGATCCAGTGACAGACCCAAAGAGTGTGGGTTCAATACCCGTTTAAGGCAGTGGAGAACTTTCAGAGGGAAAATTAGCAGGAGATAACTGATAACTGACATCCATCAAACATGGCACGTGTAACTACAACAGTCTACCCCAGTGATCGAAATAAAGGGTTCAGTTCGAAATTCCAACCACCTGAAGAAGGCCGGAGCGTGCAACGGCCGAAACTTTGTGACAAATATGGCGACAAAGATGAGGACAATAGTCCGACTAATGTAAATACTGTACATAATACCTTATCTCAGAAATATAGACAGACTCTGTCCAAATGTTTTATTTTTCCGAGCGCTTTCGGCTATACCTTTAGCCATTATCAAGGGTGATTTGATTTTTCAGCTTAATTGCGTGTGTGCATTATGTATATGTCTTAGTTTGTAGTAGTGGTGTTTTAATTTCCAAATACGGTTAGCACGTTGTGGCTTTGTTCGTAGTTAATATTGTTATGGGTAGGCTATTTCTTTTTTATTATTAAAGCCTCCGTTATTTCTAACCTTTTTTTACAGGTGGAAGCAATTAATATATTTGTGTTTTCTACTAGTATATTTCTAATGGAGTCTCGTAATTTTATGTGTGTGTTTAAATGGGTTCTAATGGAGCTTGTGTGTGTTTAATGGATTTTAATGAAACTTGCAGAAAAGAAGGATTGCTGCCTAAATATACAACTATTATATATATATATATATATATATATATATATATATATATATATATATATATATATATATATATATATATAGATAGATAGATAGATAGATAGATAGATAATCTTGAATTTCTTGGTATTGTAACTATATCCGACTATGGCAAAACAATCTTGACTGAAAATGATAGATAACCTACTGAAATTGCAAGTATATAGAACTAATATGTAAGACACAATATTCTGAGGACATTCCGTATACAGTAAAAGCGGAAATAATATTTATAAATGATGAAGAGACCTGAATGTTAAAATGATTTTAAATCTGTAAAATCTGGTCGTTTTCACCCATCAAATGAAAAATACTTGTTGATTATATCTCTTAAAAAAGATATCTGATCTTATGCATCATCCCTAATATATCCATAGGCGCTTTCAAGACAGCGATTCATTTAAGGAATCATTTAAGGAATTGTCCTTGCTTATTTTTCTGCTTTTTCGAAGAATTTGTATGCCACAGTTTCACTGAGTCATATTCCCATAATATATAATTATCAGTAGAAAACAAAAAATGAAATCTAACTATATTCACAGAAGCCTAAATGAATATTGTTAAAAATAATAAATATATCAGTTTTAATGACGCTGTTAGGCGTTTTCAATTAGTGGAAAAGATGAAAGGTAATTTGACACCCAACCCACTTTCAAAGTGAATCGATAGAGAAATACTTCTGTTATGTCAAGATTCTTGCTGTTATACACGTTCTTGTACACCGCCCAATTTTGCTAATATCCCCCCCCCAAATCATATTTCCAGGTTGATAACACCTTTCCCCCCAAAGAACAGTAATATTGACATTTTAAGACAATTAGAAGTTTTTGATATTACATTACCTTCTTCGATGTATTTCCCCCGGTCTTTGCACGTTCACGCCTGGTGTCTTAGTCTGTCATTTGGGAACGCGTGGCAGCATGTATACTCAGATTTTCATTATTTTCTTCAATATATTTGTCGGGACAGGACATTCAACATTGAATAAAATTTCTATAATTATTATTATCAGTAGTAGTAGTAGTAGTAGTAGTAGTAGTAGTAGTACTAATATTGTTATCATTAATATTGGTCTATTAATTGTACATCCTGAAGATTTGTTCAGAACACTTTTTACAGGAGACGATAATGGCTGGTATGCTCCTCGCTCTCAAGTTAAATATTTCTCCAATCAAAGTAAAATATACCTAAAACTGCTCCTTCACATATAGTTGCTAGTATTTCTCCTGGAATAAATTGAATACCCTTTTCTATCTACGTCCGGTATTCTGATGTTTACGTTGTTGTTGTTGTTTGTGGTGTTGTTGGTGGTGGTGGTAGTAGTAGTAATATTCGTATTATTATTATATGGAATAGTATTAGTATTCTTATTAGTATTATTCTTATTAGTATTAATATTATTAGTAGTAGTATTAATATTAATAGTATTATTATTATTATTATTAGTAGTAGTAGTAGTGGTGGTAGTAGTGGTAACATTAATATTGGTCTATTCATTGTATATCCTGAAGGTTTCTTTAGAACTCTTTTTACGGGAGACCATAAAGGCTGGTAAGCTTCTCACTCTCAAGTTAATTATTTCTCCAAGTCAAAGTCCAATTATGACCACAATTAACCCTTCGAATAAAGGTTAAATACCCTTTTCTATCTCTGTCCGTTATTATTATTATTATTATTATTATTATTATTATTGTTATTGTTGTTGTTGTTTGTTTGTTTGTTTGTTTGTTTGTTTGTTTGAGTATGTTATCTTTTGTGCATTGTATCCTGTACAGCTGGGTCCATGCAATTGTCATTAGGCTCTATAGGAAAATTCTTATTTAATTCATAGGACTTTTCTTAGTATATGGGATTATCCTAGTAGGAAACTTATATGTTGCTATTAATTCGTACACTGTTAGTAAAAATGCCCTTTCCCCATGAGCCTTGAGATTCGATTACAATTAGTACAGTCTCAGTCTTCATTCCCAACATCCTGTTTATATTGATCTTCAGGTCCTTGTATTTAGAAAATGTCTCGATACTTTTTATGTAGGTGTTTCTCTCAGATGGAACTGCAATATCACTAAGCAAACACATCCTGAATTTTTCGTCATTTATGATAATATCTGGTCTGTTAGTATTTATTTCCCTATCAGTTTTAATTGGCATGATCAAGAGGATAGTTATATCGTTATTTTATGTAATTGTGTCTGGATGATTCTCAGTGGTTTTGATTTTGTGCTTCTTGCAAATATTCCAGGGCACATATGTGACTACCTTCTTATGTCCGGATTAATTTTTTGTTAGTTCAGGATAACCTGACATAATATGGTCGAGAATGTCATCATATTTTCAGCATGTCCTTCTTTCGGTATAGTTCCATCCTTGATTATGCGGCATTGAGAGAATCTGGTTGCGAAGCTTTGGTCCTGAGCTGCAATAATTCTCAGCCACTGATGTGTTTTTCTCTTCGTCCACGTCTGATTCTTTCGTTTTTGTTTTGCATTTGTCATGCAACACCTAGTCCTACCATTTTTTTGTAATTTTATTTGGCCATTTTTTTTCTTTCTGTTATATTCGTCTGGCGTAGATGGTTTCTGCTTCGTTTGTTTTTTGTTTTTGTTGGTAGGATTTCAGGTATATTAAACTCTTTCTTGAAGAATGCAGCTTGTTTTCAATGTAGTGGATTTGGTGTTTTACTATTTGTAGGAGTGGGTCACTGGTTTTTATGACGCAGGCTTCCGATCCAGTTGTTGTAATTGTAGTGTTCTTCCAGTCTGGATTAGTCCTCGGCATCGTAAAGCTCTTGGTACATACAGCCTATCTACATTTGATTCGGGTAGTACATCTTCATTTGGGTATTCATTTATCTGGTCATGGCGTGCAATATTTTAGTGGCATTCAAATTCAATTCAATAATGTTGACACTCTATGTTGCTACGGGCATAGCTAAGATTTTGATAGCCTTCCTTTTATTGATATCATTTAGTTCGCTTTCTAATATCAAACACACTCTCCTATAATGTTGTTTTCAGATCTTTTTCTTCATAATTGATTGTTGTACTCCGTCTGCTTCATTAATTCCCAAGTATTTCAATGTACCATATTGGTCTAGTTCCTTAAACCTGTTGTTGATATCAAGGTTAAATCTGCAGTTTTCGTTAGTTTACCGAATTTGAAGGGGGCTTTGGCACGTTTGTCTATTACGAACTAAATCGTAACATCTGTGGTGAAGGTTTTGACAATGGTTATTGTGTTTTTCTGTCATTCTTGGCAAATGTTTAAAGATACTCAATATACAATGGGTGATTGAGTTTTCCTTTCAGTGACTTGTAGCCGTAGCTACTGTTTAGGCAACTGAATGGCGTTAATTCAATGCAGAAGAGTAGTATTGACAACGAATCTCCTTGGAAGATCCGTTTTCATGTTGATTGGCCTCAATGTTAATGACCCGTGTGTATGGTTCAGATTTCGTGCAGTCATCTAGTTTTTCATGCTCTCAGTTACGAATCTGACCGTTAAGGTTTTTCTTTATTCACGGGTGGCGAACACTGTCGAACGCCATTTTGCAGTCGATCCATGCTACCGATAAGTTTATTTTCTTGTTTTTCACCTCTTCCAATATTGATTTCTTGATAATTTGATGGTCCTTGTGACCGTAGCTTCCTCTTTACATCCCTTCTATTTTGTTGGGATTAACTTGTTTTTCTCAAGGAAGTTATATGTCATCTCGGTTATGATAATGGTTTACGTTTGTTTCCACCTTTATCTTTCCAATCTTTCGATGATTTATATTTCAGCTTTCTTTAAACAAACAGTATTTTGTATATTAAAAGAAAACATTTTTGCCATATTTGAAAATAATATTTTCAGGTGAATATGAATTAAAAATTATTTTCTTTTTAATTTAATCTAATTTCAAAAATATTTTAAGTGAATAAGATTTAAGAATACGCGTTGTTTCTCTCGTAAGTATTGTTATTTAAACTTTCTTTAGACAGACAATTTTTTTCTGGTTTTTATGACCTGAACTGTCAGCGACGCGTAGTCTAGTCAGTAATAAGAGTCTAATAAATGTCCAATAATCTGAACGAATCAGGTAAAAAAAAATGGGTGAAAAATTAATAAAACTAGTAGTTATATTAACCAATAATATAACTTAGTAACATGTCTTTAAAATTAAAATATTACTAATCTAAAATTCAATTTGAATTTATGACTTCATGCTAATCAATGTATACATATGCGCATATATATATATATATATATATATATATATATATATATATATACATATATATGTATATATATCATATACATATACAAGTACGCATACATAATTATTATTATTATTATTATTATTATTATTATTATTATTATTATTATTTCGAGTTTCCCGATTTGCTGATTTACTTTGGCCTTTACTAATTATTTTATCGCTGATCTAAGGTAAAGTATGTCTTTATTCATAAGTAGTCACTGAAATTGATACCTTAAACTTAATAGACTGACAGAGATATTCTGAGGGCGAGAAATTTGGTCCTATCCAAAACTTATTTAATAAAAGAGAACGATAATTATAAAAGTCTTCTTCTTCTTCTTCTTCTTCTTCTTCTTCTTCTTCTTCTTCTTCTTCTTCTTCTTCTTCTTCTTCTTCTTCTTCTTCTTCTTCTTCTACTTCTTCTTCTTCTTCCTCTTATTATTATTATTATTTCGTTTGATATCTGGCGTTTACACATTTCTTTCCGGGTCCCGCCTAGGGAACTAAGGTTAGAAATGGTATCATGACACTTTTCACTGAAAAAAATAAATAAAATAAAATAAAAAATTACATAGAAAAAGCCCTTCGTAAAGTGTGGGCTGTACTTGTCAGAACAATCTTTTGTATCTCTTTGAGGCATGGACTTCCAGGGATTCCGTTCAATCAGCCTACTGGAATCTTTTCCAACCAGTTCAAGGGCTCCAACTAAACAGGGATTGTTGATGTTCCCATGTGCCACATTTTTGAGATTTCTATTTCAAGGTCCTTGTATTTTGATAGTTTTTCGAATATCTTCAAAGATACATTGCAGTCTGCAGGGACTGCCATATCAATAAGCAGGCACTTATTTTGTTTGTGGTCTTTAATAACAATGTCTGGGCGGTTGGCTTTGATTGTTCTGTCAGTGTGTATTGTGTAGTCCCATACAATTGTAACAGGTCCTATCTCCGTAACCGGGTCAGGGTGGTGTTCGTACCAGTTTCTTTCAGTTTCCTTCCCATAGGAGTTGCAAATTTTCCAGTGCAGATATTGGCCCACTATATCATGCCGGATTTTATATTCAGTGGGTGCCAATATTATTATTATTATTATTATTATTATTATTATTATTATTATTATCATTATTATTATTATTATTATTTCCTTTGATTTCTGGAATTTACACATTCCTTCCGGGTCCCCCCCAGAGACCTAAGGTTAGTTTTTATTATTATTATTATTATTATTATTATTATTATTATTATTATTATTATTATTATTATTATTATTTAGGCTCGATTTCTGATGTTCAACTTAAAATAAAATATATGCGACACCATACATTATCCTACATTACACAGATATTTTCCCCAAAATAAACACTCTTTTGCTTTACTACAGCAGAGAACATTATTTTTATCTGCTTTCATCATGACTGATGCTATTCTACTGGAAAGAACCGCATAGCATGATGAAAAAAGATCCCACGCTTAATTAAAAAAATAAAACAAACTTTTATCGTCAACATATTTATGTCCTTAAGAATTTAATAACCAAATATTTTGCTTATTAAGTTTTTGCTTAATTCTTTCTAGTATGTTCAAAATTTTGGTTAAATTTTTTTGCGTTGGCAGATGACGTAATATTTACGATTTGTGTTTTAGCGCCTTTTTCCGGTGTAAGAAACATTGATTTAGAAATCCCTGCAAAAAATGAAATAACTGTTGAATTTTAATGAAACTGTCAGGACTTATTGAGAAATGAATAAATTATTTGTGAATTCTTTTTTAGAAAATATTTTTGAAAATGTTTTTAATTTTTACATATGTAACCCACAATTGTTTAATTTAATGAAATGTCGAGAAATTAAATTTTCATCTCCAAATTTGTTTCATTAGTTAGAAGTCTGGAGAATGTAAATCCTTATTTTATTTTTTCCAACTGTGACTCATTTCCCCAAAATCTGCTCTGGATTGTAAAATAAAAAATCAATGAAACGGACGTTATTTAATTAAAGCTCTTAATTGGTTTTCTATAAAAGATATATTAAGGACATTACTGTCTTAAGAAAAAAAATGAATTGTTACAAGAATTGTTTTTATTTTTTAAATTCTATTTATAAAAATTTAATATAATAAATTTAAAAATCTTTTAGATGACATTGATATTAAATGAAAATTATATTAGCTAATCGAAAATTGAAAAGCTTAATACAAATTATTTTTTTAATTATTTTTAATTTATATTATGTATATAAAATATTATGTAACGTGACCATATTTAAAGTATGGTCGACCATAAACGACATTATTAGAAAATAAGCGCAATGACTATAGAAAATTTAAAGTCACCACTCCTAAAATTAGATTATGGAGAATATTTTCCAATATTTCTAAGATGACTGAAAACTTAAATATTATAAAAATAAAAGGCCTGCATCCGTCATTTTCTTAAATTATGTTCTAAAAGAAAAAATCTCCGTCGAACAACAACCATTTCAAGGCCTTATTGGGAATTGTCATTTCTCGTCAGTTACATACACATAAAAATCACTGCTGCTTTTTGTTTAAAATCACTGCTACTGTCTTTTAAAAATCCATTTCTGTGTTATTTTAAAAATAGCGATTATAATTATTTTCTAATAAGATTAATTATGCTTTAAATAAGCTAATATTCCTTACATAAAGTTTCGAAAAGTATGCTTTATTTTTGGGAGATTTTTTGATTCAGAGAATTACATTGCGATGAAAGACAACTAAATCAAGACGCTAATCAGTTATATTAGAAAAGGTTAAAATATCTCTTTCAATCAATATAATTTATATTTGTATTAAAGCAGTTTATCTTTCTGACTGGAAATAGTAACTTTAATCCTTCACCTTTCAAATGAAACTAAAATGAAAGCTTCAAGAAAACTTTTTCATTTATAAAAAATAATTTTAATCCTTAGGTATCGGAATTATTGGAGGTACCTTCGGTAAAGCCAATGAGATATAAGGTGTAACTAAATGATGATGAGTTAGATGAGAAGGAGAGAATAAAAGAAGAGTAATCAGAGGACAGTAGATAGCGATTATCATGGTAGGTGGATTTTTATAGATAAAATTCAGCTGGAAAGCATTGAGCCATAAGTGATTTTCACAAGCGAGAAGAGCGGGAAAAGATAGTTTTAGCATAGAAGTTAATGTTACATCTAGCCAACTCAACTGGAAATTGGTGAGACCTCGTTGCAAGTATAGTACTGCACTTAAATTCAAAGAGTCTTTGCACCATAACGAGGTGTTTATCCGAACAATTACTTTGAAAGTATTTGAAAGTATTTATAAAAAATCCAAAGGTAGGGATCTACAAATCTATCATTCATACGTGTATCTTACTTAGCCTGGTACTAAAGCAGTATATGCCGAGATTCTGAACAATATCCTAAGACGAATCTTAAATGAATTACTCCTGAACAAATTTCTTGACATGTCATTTTTCTCACGTATATGATGTGGCTTCCCTCTACCTTTTCTAAAATTGCTTGACAACAACTCTGACGAGCTTTTCTGCCTGGTGCGCCGACTACAGGAATTTAAGCGTGCTACGAGTTTGGCATTTAGGCTTTTACTGTGTAAATACTTAAATGCAATCCCCACTTCTACTGCAACAGTTTCTTTCCTCGTTCTTCACACCCCAGGAACATTCTCTCGTAGCCCTGCTTCCAAGGATGACTATAAACTTTAAAAGAAAATGTGTGCAATTTCATTAAGTGCAATGCAATCGTAATCTTTTGTCTTCATGAACGCCTTTCATCTGTTGTTTTTTCCTCAATCCTCCCTATACTCAGATCTCTCTTTCACTTTCACTGTCTGTAACACAGTCCCACTGAATACTATTAGCATTACCGCCTTGTTTTGGGTGAAATGATAAACAATATGTATTGGTTTCATCCCAGCCGTTTATTAAAAAAAATTCCTTAGATTCATTCGCCTTAATCTTTCCTTTAATATATAAATCCATGTACACCACAGTTTCATTGAATGGAAATTGCAAAACATTATTACAATAACATGCAAATTTAAAACTTATTATGCTATTCAGATAAACCTACAAGAATGATGTAGAAAATAACAAATATATCATTTCTATTTGTGCTTATCATTGTTGGCTGAATGACAACAACCCTAAATAAATATAAAGGGGAGAGAAGCCACCCCCTTAAGGTAAGGCTTCCAGAACACCAGAAAGCATTAAAACGAGGGGAAGAGGAAAAATCAGGTATGTCTGACCACATATGTAGAGAAAAGGCAGATCACCGCCATCTGTGGGATCCGGTTGAGATCATAGATAAAGAACACCATTGGAAAATTCGTAAATTTAAGGAATCAGCACATATGCTAGGTCACAAAAAACTCCTGAGCCTACCAAGAATAGAAATGAATACAAAATGGAAACCAGTTAGAAGAATTGCCATAGAAAAGCGATAATAACAAGAAAAATCGCGATATGGGCTCTGGTAAAATCATGTAATGATAACAGCAAAAATAGCAATATGAGCACTGGTAAAATGGTTGCTGAAGACATTACGCTTATTTTACCCAGAAATTCATACACAGATGCCCTCAAGGACACATGGCACATTGGATAAAGGCATCAGTTAGATCCCGAGAAAGGACCCAAAGAATGTGATTTCAATACCCGGATAAAGCAATGGAGAACTTGGAGAGGGGGATTAACAGGAGGTAACTGACAACTGACATCCATTAAACATGTCACGTGGACCTAGAACTGTCTACCGCAGTGAGAGAAATAAAGGGTTTAGTTCGACATTCCATCCACCTGACGAAGGCCGAGACGTTGTAATAAATATGGTGACAAAGATGAGGACTATAGTCCGAATAATGTAAATAGTTTACATAATACCTCATCTCAGAAATATAGAGAGAAACTTTCAATAAATCGCTATTTAATTCCTTAGTAAAACCTCAAACCGGATCAAGGTTTTAATTCCATCAACAGTTTTCTAACTGATTTGTCGGAATGGATCCAATGTTCTTGATTTTATATGTACGATTTTCATATTCCCTACGTTGCCTACAAATAAGGTCGATGTAACTGCATGTTTTTCGCTTTATTTTTGGTATTATTTGTTCATCCTTTATGTCGTTCATCAGATGCCGTCTTGTTATCTCGACGGGCATGTTGGTTTGAAAGTTCAAATCCCGGTGACTTAGTCAATCATTTATGCTGATAAAATTTCTCTGTAACAGGGTCGATATTTTTTTCTCAAATTTCAGTACATAACTCTCGCTAATCTGCCGATACTATTTAAAGTTCTTTTCTGACCAGCCTCTGTAGTCTCTGATTTTATAACGTACCAGACATAATCATCAATTGTTGTAGGATGGATGATTTCTCCATTCATTTTTCCCCGATAGTGGCTTCTTGTATTTCGTGTTTATGCTTGCATATCTCTGGTTTTGTTATCCTGTCGATATATTTTGTATTTACGCGCATAGACTGAGATGTCATAATGATTTACACCGTTTATATCTTCAGATGTACTTTGTGCACCTTTATCCATATTTCCTTCAGGATCGTTTTTTTTTTTTTTTTTGGTCTATACAGCGTTTAAGATTGTTTCACTTTTTAACATGATGCGTTATTTGTTGCGATTTCATTGTTTATTTTCAAGTTTTTAGAAAACATTAGCAGTAAAAATTTATCTCGGCCAGTTTTGGGCCATCATCCATATTAAGGAACGCATTGTCGCATTCCTTTTTTTTATTTTTCAGCTAATCGGTCACCGTCGTGAGTGTGCCATCGGGATATGTGCGTGGCCATAAACTATCGTATTTCCATTATGTTCCTTTTTAATCAGACCGGAACAAAATTCACATGTAACTGACTAAAAATACTTGGTCGATTTTCCTCACCCCATTTAATACAAGACTCCCATTTAGTATTCTTTTCAATTATTTTTCTTTTCCTCCGGGGTAAAAGTGGCTTCTAATGCTGTTTATTCTACAAGTATGCTGAACAGAACTTAATAATAGTTTTGGAGAGAAAGTGCATATTCTGGCGTGATCAGTTTTTTCGAACAATGTCATTACAAAAAAAAAAACGCTCGGTGTCTTACCTGTGAGCACTACAGTTGGAGAGTTTCATCTACCTACTTTCACTCGCAACACAAAGTGTGGTATGATTTTCCACCAATATTTAATGGTACCTCTTGCTCTGATCGCTTCTACCAGTTTTGAACACTAACCACTTTGACTCGTAAATATACCATACCTTAAAAAATATTTTATCATATATATATATATATATATATATATATATATATATATATATATATATATATATATATATATATATATATATATATAGCAACATCGGAAATCTGTATATGTATACGCGCACATCGAAGCTGATGTATGGTTAGAATTTTGCTCTACATGAGACGGGGTTTCAATACCTTATATGGGAAATTCAACTTCTTGATGTAATCGCTCTCTACAGGAAATTGTCCAAAAACCATACCACCAATTAACCCAAACCCTGTGAGTGAAATTGGGTAGCAGGACTATTGGGTAGTCTTGATCGTACTGGCATTTTTCAAACTCTTAATCCAGCCAGATATAACGCACTGTCCTAGCAATTGTAACTAAGCTCCTCTCAGTATAGATTCTGTCTAAATCAGAGTTAGGATTTCTGTGTGTTAACAATCATAAATATGCCTGATCAGGAGTCAGCAATAGGTGTTGGCTACTCTCCTTAGAAGAGAGGCATGCTGTGTGTGCGTACATGTATATCTTGTAATAGGGGCTATTTCAGTTTTCCCGGTTTGATTAAGTTCACTTCTCAAAAAATAGTGATTGAATTTCATAATTTCGTTGGACCATTCCACTTAGTAAAGCTGACACGTATTACGCAGAACAAAAACGTTTAAAATTTAAGTTGTAAATTTTTGATTATCACTTTTTATTGACTTCGCACCTTCGATGTTATCTGTCTCGTCTATAACATCAGAAAGTGAACTCCTTGTCAGAATTTGATGTTCAAACCCCGTACATATGGAAATAATTATTCAGGACACTAAAATTTTATTTGTTTAGACATTATCAACAGCATTACTGAAGGAGATACGTTACTTCAAAATATTTGTAATATTCTTTATCTATAAAAAGTCTATTGATACCTTGATTGTTTTCACAGATATGCTCCAGCAACGAATGATTGTCCTGAATTTGTCAAATTATACATATATATATATATATATATATATATATATATATATATATATATATATATATATATATAATAATAATAATAATAATAATAATAATAATAATAAAAAGAATTAAACACTACTATTCCATGGTCATAATTTGTTCCATTGGAATCGTAAAAACGATCCAATTCATCAGACCTACAGATTCAAAAAGCTTTTTGAATCTGTAGGTCTGATGGATTGGATCGTTTTTACGATTCCAATGGAATAAATTGTGACCATGGAATATTAGTGTTTAAGTCTTTTTTATTATATCCTTACTCTGTCCTGGACATTGAGTTCTACCTGGATCATACTTTTGACTTCATTGTCACTTTTAAACTCCGTGCCTCTCGTGAACGCTTTCAAGGGACCAAACAGGTGAAAGTGTGAAGGGGCAAGGTCTGGGCTGTAAGGGAGCAGTTCCCAGCCCAGCTCGTTTATGGTCTTCACCTTTTGGGCTGCTGTGTGAGGCCTTGCATTGTAATGATGCAAGATGACTCCTTCTGACTGATGACCCCTGCGTTTGTCCCAACAGATAAGCTCAAAGTCCTTGCAGTGTCATCCACTGTCACCCTTCTGTCAGACTGAATATGGTCATTGACTGATTCGATCACCTCAGGAGACCTCACATTTGTAGGCCTCCCAGGCCTGTCTTCATCCTCAACACTGCTCCGTCCTTCTTTAAACAATTTCGCCCACTTGTAGACATTTTTGTGGCTGAAACATGTGGCACCATACACAGTTGACATTCTCCGATGAATTCCAACTGGTTTGCACCCTTCTGCAACCAAAAACTTGATACTTGATCGCTGTTCAATCATGGAGCATGCTTCTTGGTTGGCCATCTTTGTTAATCGCCAAAACTCCCAAAGTTTGTTTTTTAATCTGCAAAAGAAATTAAATCCCTGTGAAAAAGAAGTAAAACAAAACAAAAAAAAGAAAGCTTCTATGTGTATTAGAAGTCCTTATACCGAAAAATTCAACTTATTTATTGAATGACTCTCGTATTAAGAATTGGCGGACAGAAAATAAATCGCATATCCTACGAAACAACTCGCATAAATGGTTGGCAAGGACAAGTTTCAGGAGAGATATCAAAAATAAAAATGAAACAATACGAAAAGTTACGAAGGACAGGAAATTGTGAAGGGCTATAATTTACAAAATCCTGAATGCACATAACCCATAGAAAATGAACCAGCCTGAGGAAATTTCCGTATAATCTCAGAATAACTAAGGTTTTTTCTCTGAATACCAACACACAAACACTCTTATGAATATTCTCAGCATCAAGCAACCGTCTCGCTACTTTCAGGCCTTCTCGGATTTCTAATGTTTCTGATTATATTGCAAAACACGTCGACACTGTTGAGAGCGCGCCAATAAGAATGGGCACAACTGTCACTTTCATATTCCACTTTTCCTTCAGTTTTTCTACCGCCTGGATATTTTCCTGGGTTTCACACTTTTTTTTCAGTGTCAGTCTGTGGTTTAGCTGGAACCACAACATTAACTATCTGACAGACATTCCCTTCTTTCTTTACGGCGACTGAATCTGTCTTGGGAAATCAGTTTGAATTTCAAATTCCTCCCAAATTTTATTTTTCTTATTTCTAGGACAGCTTTCTATTCCCTGCGTATATCACTGTTCTGGATGTGTAATTCGCACACATTTGCACAATAATTAGTGGGTCTACGTTTGCCTCCGATGACTTAGTAATTTTTAAAATCCTTAAAATTATTCTTAATTTCTGATGTGCGGAACAATGTGCTTACGTATTTCATCACTCCTGGTTTATTACAAACTATTCAAAATTTAATAATATAAATCGAATGAATTCCACATTAGGGTATTTTTCAATCTATCTATCTATCTATCTATCTATCTATCTATCTATCTATCTATCTATCTATCTATCTATCTATCTCTCTCTCTCTATATATATATATGTGTGTGTGTGTGTGCGTGTGCGTGTGTGTATATGTATGTATCTGTATATGTATATCTGTATATATATATACACATATATATATGTATATATATATACATATATATGTATATATTCTATATATATATATGTATATATATATACATATATATGTATTCTATATATATATGTATATATATATACATATATATATATGTATATATTATATATATATATGTATGCACGCACACATACACACACACACACACACACACACACACACACACATATATATATATATATATATATATATATATATATATATATATATATATATATATATATATATATATATATATATATGGTTAATGGTCAGAGATGAATCAGACAAGGAAATAGTAGTATTAAAATGTTCTCAATATATGTGTGAAAAATAAAATAAAAATAACATATAGATCTTTTCAGTTTAAGAAACTGGAGGTTAGTTGAATCCGCTATCTTGGTTTCAACCTTTGCGCTAACCAGAGGCGATTTTTATCAAATGACCTCTTAACGCACTTTTTCCAATAAAATAATGAACTCTATATTAATATTTTGAAAAATAAATAAACAAATATACGACGTTGGGTGTAATAGAAAAATAGAAAGGTTGGTGGAGAATGCGTAGAAGGAAAAATAAGATGAAGAAAAGAGGGAATAGAAGAAAAGCAAGTGTATTTTTAAAAGAATTCTGAAGTCTTACATTCTTGTTTAGACATTAGAAAATTCCTCATAACATATGAAGTTGAATAAAATTAAAATGTACATTATAATTAACCACTCCCATCGATACATTTCTTCTTCTTCTTCTTTAAACAAATTACCTTTTAATTATTTTTTATTTTATTATTTCGTACGCTTGAATGGTTCAATCACATTAGCATAGTTACTTGATGGTTTTATATCTACAGGCATCTTCAAATTAAAAACAATTTTAATATTGTCCCGCGCACGTAGAAATGTATGTATTGTCTCAATCAAATGAATTTTGAGGAAAATGATTATACAAAATTCCTTAGTGTTCAAAACGATTCGAAATCTCTCGCTTCATTTTTTATTCTATTTCCTTGAATCTTCTTCAGTGGTGTGTCATTAATATATCTTTATTTCCGCGGTTCATGTTTATTTCCCCCATATGCCATTATTAATTCTATATTAAGAATATTGAAACTTTAGGTTTCATCTTTAGTCAACGAACTTATCCATCTTCACAATATCATCTCTATGGAAATAAAGTAAATTAACATGATATTTATTTAGGTAGCTAGCTGTATATTACACTGAACTAAAATCTAAATGATATTATGCAATTCTCATACTCCAAAACAGTATCAACATAACGGAAGTGGAGTAGAATTCAATTCCTTCTTTTCTTCTATCCCGATAGTCTGCAGATATGATTATGTGCCTTTACAAAACTGCTGTCAAGTTTGAAACAAAACGCGGGTTTTATGTATAGAACACACTAAAATTAAAAGTAGAGTTTACTTGCAGAAACGATAGTCCAATAAAATTTGCTTTGAGGAGTTTTGCTAGAACAACATGACAAGGGACAACAGTTAAATGTCAAACTCAATATAAAAGCGATATGTCAGGAATTTCTATGTAGCCGAAAGACATCACAGGTCCTCCTTAGCTTGATTCACTGTATCTCATATTTTGTGTATAGTTTTTTTGTGTTGAGCACAACTATCGTCTTTCTCTCTTTGTGTGATGTTTTCCTTTCTGTTGACGTCTTTGTTGTTCAGTTGCTTCTTATCTGGTTACACTATTGAACACTCGCTAACTGAAAACATGAAAAGAAAGTAGCTTAATGGAACAAATACATTGACTCCATAGCATCAGCTACCGGAAGAAAAGTTGGTTCTCTGTGTCGCGCCAGAAGGTTTTTCTCGTCTGAATCCATCCATCAAATCTATGAACCAGCCATTTTTCCTTGCATGGAATACTGCTGCCATATATGGTCTGGGGCCCCCGCTGTACGTCTCGAGGTACTCGACAAAATCCAGAGACGGATATGCAAAATGATGGGTCCTGATTTGGCATATCGTCTCCAGTCATTTTGTCACAAACGTTTGTTGATGCCGTCTGTCTTTTCTAAAAAAAATATTTTCACGGAAACTGCTCCAAAGAGCTACTTTCACTGGTACGCCAATTGCATTAATTTAAGCGTCCTACTATGTTGGCATATCAGTCCCACCCTTTCTCATCTACTCCAACAGATTCTTATATTGCACTTGCCGTCTTTGGAACTCCCTTCCTTGTACCTCTTTCCCTGATGGCTATAGACTTCAAATCTTCAAACATAATGTCAATCGACATCTTCTGATGCCTCGATCTAATTCCGCGTCCTTCTCTTTATCATTTCCTCAAACAGGCCTCTTTATTCTTGCTCTCTCTCTCTCTCTCTCTCTCTCTCTCTCTCTCTCTGTAACCCCTTGAATGATAGTGGCACTCCTACCTTCCTTTGGGTGAAATAAAAAAAAAACACTTTCGCAATATTGAAAGAAGTAAAACAAAATAGACATTATTTACATTATTCGGACTATTGTCCTCATCTTTATCGCCATATTTATTACAACATTTCGGCCGTTGTACGCTCAGGCCTTCTTCAGGTGTTTGGAATGTCGAACTGAACCTTTTATTTCGCTCACTGGGGTAGGCGACAAAGATGAGGACAATAGTCCGAATAATGTAAATAATGTACATAATACCTCATCTCAGAAACATAGACAGATAACGAACAAAATAGACATACAACAGAATGTCTATTTTGTTTAGTATTTTTGCCTTGAAATGTGTCAATGAAACCAAATCGACATGCTACGTATTCCAAAAGATGAATTCGGTATCTATCTATATTTATTCCAAAATATACATGCTTGTAGAGAAACTCTCGTGGTAACCAATATTAATTCGCTAATAAACCTATATTTATAAAAAATTAGATTTTACGAGATAATTACGTAACTGGACCGTTTCAGATTTTGATTAGTTGTTAATAGTTTTCACCGCTTTTTCTCCTGAAGCGGAATATTATCATATTGGCTGTCAAATTCAAGATAATCCATCTTTGTAAGTTTTATTATTGCGCCAACCTCGAGTTATCTCGTGCGCCCTACGACTCTAAAAATTATATGACCGACTATATAAATATCAACAAGAGATTCATGAATGTAGTTTTACATTGGAAAGCACATCCAAGTGCAATTAGTGGAAGCGATCACCTTCATGTAAAATATAACCTTATCGTGAAAATACGGAAATATACAAGCACTAAGGCAGCACCCACATTCCTATACAACAGACACTTGAACGACCTGAATCTGAACGAAAAATTTGTAGACAGTGGGAAAATTCAGATACGAGGGAGAAAAGGTAAAAGGAAATGAGTAGCTGGACATATTAAGAGAATTGTTAGTAACATTAGTTCATCGAAATTATTCCAAAAGAAATTAAACGAAGAAGAAAATGAATGAATGACAGAGGAAATCGTCGACATGAGGAAAAAGAGAAAACATTTATTCCAAGACACGAAAAAGAATACCGGACATTATCTAAAGAAATTTTTAAAAATGCAAGCAGGCTAAAGAGGAATGGCTCAAAAAATATGCAGACATATAAATAATGAGTTACATAAATAAAGCAGACATGCATAAAAACAAGATAACTACCAGAACAATAGATATAGTCGTCAACAACATGTAGGAAGTCAAATGGCGGGACGCTGATATTAGAGAAAGAAAAATATTACAGAGGTGGAAGGTGGAAGGGATACATCGGAGAACATTTCCACGTCGAAGGAGAAGAACCGGCAGTACAGAGAAATATCGAGGGACCAGAAATATTAAAGTCTGAATTGGTAGAAAAATATGTTCTTTATAGGTTACGCAAATGCGTTCCATAAAGAACGCCACAAAGATCTGTTACAACTGATCAGCAACCTTGATATATTTCGGAAGGATATTAGAATAATCAAAAACCTATACTGGCAGCAAACTGCCTGCATCCGGATAAAGAATAAGTTCAGAAGATATACAAAGGTAGAAATGTGTGCAATATAAGGATGTATATTCTCAATAGAGTTATTTAACCTATTCAAATGAGGCGATTTGGAGAGACATAGAAGTCCTAACAAGGTACATTATTGGTGACCCAAATCTGAACAAACTAAGGTATGCATATGACACAGTGTTAGTAGAAGATACATAGAGAAAGCTAAAATGCCCCTTAGAGAATGTGGTGAACAAAGCCCTAATAAAGGATTAAACATCAACTGCAAGAAGTTGTTAGCAAAACAAATTGCAAATAATAGATACCAAAATCAAACAAGTTAGGAAATTTAAATATCTGAGTCGGAAAGTGTAAAAATGGAATCCGAATGTGTATTTCGAAAGCCAAGGAAGCTTTACAAATTCTATGCAGAATACGAAAATCAGAAAAAAATATCGCTAGAAACAGAGAAGCAGAGTTCTAAACTGCTACGTGATATATCCTCCCGAATGGCATTGAGTGCTGGACGATATCCTCAAACGGGAAAATGAAACTTGAAACAAGAGTAATATGGTTCTGCAGAAGGATACTGAGGATGCCATGAACCGAACTTGTGAGCAAAGACGAAGTTTTGAAGAAAATGGAAACTAAAGGAAAAAAAACAGTTGAGTTTTCTGAGACACAATGAAGAAGGAGAG
The DNA here is from genome assembly GCA_964036315.1 of Acanthosepion esculentum. Classification (NCBI taxonomy): domain Eukaryota; kingdom Metazoa; phylum Mollusca; class Cephalopoda; order Sepiida; family Sepiidae; genus Acanthosepion; species Acanthosepion esculentum. The sequence goes on along the minus strand of OZ038475.1, from coordinate 22,675,715 downwards.
TTTGGAAATTCTGATAGTGTCTAGACAGATTGCGGGCAGGAGGCAGAGAGGAAAAGACCGCATAACATATGAGCTTCAGTAAATGGTGGACAGAGCAGTGCTTAGGTGAAATAGCAGAAAGACAAAATTTATTAAGAAATAAAAGGGACAGGAATTTGTAGAGAGACATGATCGCCTACGTCCCGAGAGGACACGGAACACAAAGAAGACTAATCATGAAATATAACGTGGTAATTGTGATTGTTCCTTCTTTCCTTAATTATTTAAGGAGTTACACCAATGTTACGACCTGCAATATGCTTACTTTTTCCCTTCCTACAGATTTATCTTGCTTGTCTTCTACCCACTAATTCTTGGGAGGGCAGCAGCGAACAAATTAAATCTCTAACCCTTTCTTTAATAAAATATGACAAGCCTTGTTATTGACTGCGTCGAAGCTGTTTATGTGGAAAGAAAGAAAGAAAGAAGAAAGAATCGATAGCGACATTTTGCTTTTAACATCTGCTTCAGAGAGATAGTACAGTGTTATGGAATATACAAATTAGAAATGGTTTTGTTTCAGCAATGAAAAAATAACAATAACCGGCGAATTTTCACCAGCTTCCGCTAGCTTATTAAATAAATAGAAGTAACAAAAAATATTTGCAATGTTGTTATATCTTCTGAAGTTTATCTACAACTGACGTAATCCAAAATTCGGAAAAAATATAATAAATAATTAAACAGACATACCATTTTATATATATATATATATGGTAAATGTAAAAGAAATATGTTCGTATACAATCCAGGCGTATCCTCGTAATATAAAATATTAAAACAGATCCACAGAAAGAGCTCAACGTATGTTTAATATACAACAATATAATTAATAAACAATAAAATCCCAAATTACCTTTTATAGGGAATAGCCTATTTTGGAAGATGTACATAGCGGTCGTCTGTCTTATCAACCCGGGTGTGGACTGATGTCGTGTTTATACAGCTAGGACGGACAGGAAGTAGAATTTAAAAGTGAAACCTATCTAAAAACCAATACAGAATTTATCAATTTTAATGTTTCAGTCAGACAAACGGCACGAGAATGGGATCAGGGGCGGTCTTAAAAAGAAAAAGCTTTATCAAAATGAACCCGAATATTAACCGTATGACATTAATATGGTGTTAGATGAAAAATGAAATTTTAATTTAAAATTAAAAGCGGAATAAAATGCGGTCTAAAATAATGTTAACGTCTATAGATAAAAGGATATAAGGGAGTAATTGAAAGAGATTTAGGGTGATCTTGAAATAGGGGAAAGATCATAAATTATAATTAATATTGTGTAAAGAAGTTATAGAGGGGGATATTAAATACAGAAATTAGAATTAGTCATACTGTCGACATTTGACGAGTTAAAGCGGAGTGAATATTATGGAAATATGGTAGCTAATTAAGTTAACCTATATTATGGAAATTTGAATTTGTTTTTATATTTCATATATATATATATATATATATATATATATATATATATATATATATATATATATATATATATGAGTGTGTGTGTGTGTACGTGTGTGTTAATGTGTGCGTGTTTATGTATATTGCAGTTGTTGGGTTTTAGCCTTTGTTGGAAGATTGCCTACAATAAACCTATCTATGTATGTAATTATATTTGTATATTTGTCTATAAGTATAAGCGTATGTGTATGTTATATGTGTAGGCATGTGTTTATGTATGAATGTATATATGTATTTATGTGTTTATGTATATATATATATGGGTATAAGGGTCTGAACAGACCTAAGCAAGACAGTCACGCGTGTTCCCGACGAACCTTCCCTCAATGGTTGTGAAGGAAATTTCACGACATAAAAAACCCGTTGCCCTCAGCATGGTCTGTCGAAAAGTGCTGTTATGTTTTTGTTGGTTGTTCAAAAATCCGAAACTAATAACCCCAGATATTTGTTTTTCGGCGTTTGTTTGGCAATCCTTTGCACCGATACCTTGTTATCAGTAGTTGAAAAGAAATGTGGATGATGCTCCACACGCCTTCACTTCTATAATAACATTCTGCCTGTGGATTTTCTGACAATATTCTTCATCTCAGTTCCACACATTTACTTGCATCAGTTATTGTGGCAAGAGTGTTATGGCGTCCGGAACAAGTAAAGCATATTACTGGAAAACTTTAGCTGGAGCTCTACACAGTAGCGACCACAAACTCGTGAGGAATTGCGTTGTTCGTGTCCGCCAGGGGTGATAAAGCAGGTTTATTTAGATACTGCTTTCCCCCAATGCGAGGAGGAGTTGCGAAAAAGAACCCCAAATATTACTTGCTCAGTGTTTCGACTTGGCAGCTCTCAGATTATCCAGTATTGCAGTCCGCACAAGAAGAAATGTAAGAAATTGAACATTGGCTCTATGAAAGTAAGCACACTCCATGTCAGTGATTAGTAAGCAAATTAAAAACGAACAATAGTTTCTCTTGAACTACAGAGGAACAGCACTGATATAACAGCTCTCAGCCAAGCCCATTTAGTTGGCTCATCCCAACTTGAATAAATGCAAGGAGGTTATATATTTTTTCTGGAATGATAAGAGCGCGCAGGTGTTCGATCTCATCTTGCAAAGAAATTGAGCTCCCTTCCAAAAGGTTTCTATGATAACGGGAACACTTGATATATATCACAACATAAGTGCTACGCTAATAGGTTGCAACAGACCCACGATGAACAGCTCTGTACAAGAGAAAGATAACTTCTATAACAACCACAGCAATGTCATTTCCCACGTCCAACATAGGGATACACTTATCCTAGTGTGGGACTTCAATGCTCGGGTGGGTAACGATCACCAAATCTGGAATGGTGCTCTGGGTCATCATTCTGTTTTTGCATGAAAAGAACGGCCTGCGCCTCCTTTCTATTTATAGTAAATTCCATTTTCTTTCTCACCCAAGCTACTTTCAGCAACCGAACTGCCACAAGACATTGTGGCTGCATCCTCGATCGAAAGAATGGCACCTTTTTGACAGTTTCATCACCAAGAAGAGAGACTTAATGGACATCTACAGCACATGTTCCTTTATTATCACCTGCTGCATTTCTACCTATGCTCTCATTCTCAGTAGGTGTTTCATTCGTGCTGCACACAGGAGACTACAGAAAACATCTGTGCCTAAGCGGGTGAATACCTTGTCATTAAAGTCATCAGTAAAACAAATGAAATCTGCTGACAGCTGGTCACTGGTCTCAGTGCTTACGGGATTAATAATTATATTGAATCATCATGGAAAACTCTTCGAGATAAATTGCATACTGGTTCTTTAGAGGTGCTCAAACATTTGGTTCGAAAACAATAGAACTGGTTTGGTGAAAGTAACGTTGTAGGTCAGCTACTAATAGAGAAAATCTACAGCTCATACAAAACATGGATTAATTATAAAGATTGTGAAGTTCAAATCTCTATAAAAATGAAAGAGGGCTGATGAGCTGCAAAGGCTAGAGAAACAGTAAGCAGCAGATAGGTAAGAGTCCAAATACGTGTATGGTGTTTTTAAGTCGGTATATGAGCCTGATGAGAATGGAGACATGCCAGTACTATCCTCAAATGTACAGATGATTCTGTTACACATTTCTGATATCGCTCGCCACTAGAAGCAGCACATTATGTATTTTAAAATACACCTTCTGTCTATGATAAAACGCTACAGCAACCGTTTCCCAAAGTCCTGATATACCAGAAAATTCTTTCGAAACAAATTCGGAGGAAACCTTGAATTCCATCAAACAATTCTCTTCGGGCAAAGCACCTAAATAGGATGCTATTCCGCCCGTAATTTACACGAATGTTGGGAAAAGTTAGTCAAAAAGCTACACAAACTCTTTAAAGTAATATGAAAGTCAGCTCGTGTACTTCAATACTTCAAGAATGCCTTATTGAACACCTATACAAAGAAAAACGTAACGTGTTTGTATCTGTCTATATTTCTGAGATGAGGTATTATGTACACTTTTTACGTTATTCGAACTATTTTCATCTTTGTCGCCATATTTATTACAACGTTTCGGCCGTTGTACACCCCAGCTTTCTTCAGGTGGTTGGAATGTCGAACTGAATCCTTTATTTCGCTCACTGTTGTAGACTGCTAACTGGCATCCATTAAACATGGCACATAGAACTAGAACAGTCTACACCAGTGAGCGAAATAAAGGGTTCAGTTCGACATTCCAACCACCTGAAGAAGGCCGGAACGTACACCGGCAGAAACGTTGTAATAAATATGGCGAAAAAGATGAGGACAATAGTCCGAATAATGTAAATATAAATATTTGTGTCAACCATCATTGAATATTTCTGCTGGCACTTGATGTAAAATATCAACTAGACTGATTTGAACAGGATTATCAAATACACTTTCAATGAGATTTACCCGGAATCTTAGTGTGAATTCATGTCCGGTCGTGGAACTATTGACATGATATTCTCACTCCGTTAGGTAGCCGAAAACATACTTAATGAACGACGATTTGTATACGGTGCTTGATGTACTTACTCAGGCCTTCAACGCTGTAAATCCTGAAGCACTCAGGAATCTTCTTAAATGCTTGGAATTCAAGTAAAATTGTTGATGATGGGCATGAAAGCTGCTGTTATATCCGTCAGGGAATTCTCTGATTCGTATGAAATTAATAATGTCACGAACCAAAGTTGTATCATGGCCCCTGCTCTTTTTGCTCCCTTCCTCCTAATAATGCTAATATATTGGCGACATGGAGACTGGTGTTAAATTCAAATTTCGAATTATTGGTGGCATTTTCAACCACAAACGGTTCAAAGCAAATACAATTCTTGGTTGTTCAAAAATTATAACATAAACAAGTTATAATATCATTACAATCTATGTATTTGATTTTACTTG
>OZ038475.1:22663304-22665804 GCA_964036315.1 Acanthosepion esculentum | reverse complement strand
TAAATCCTGGAGGTTTTATGGTGACGACGATGTATTCGAACTTTCAATTTTTGCCACCGATTTTCAATATGTATGTGTGTGTGTGTGTGTGTGTGTGTGTGTGTGTGTGTGTGTGTGTGTGTGTGTGTGTGTGCGCGTGTGTGTGCGCGCGATACATGCAAAATTTCAGGATACCCTGAATAACAAATAATATTAGAGGAGATTACTACTGATTTTTTAAATAAAAGACAACATACAAGTAACTACAATGCATTTTTTTTATTTTTCAGTCATCTCTTCTGTCCCCTCTTAACAAATATTTTCAAATTTGCTTTCATATATCCCCCATAATTTTGTTAAATTATGAATATTTTGTATGAGAAACATTATATTTTTCCTTATTAACTTCTAAGTAGACTTGAGATTACGAGCATTTTCAACTAATTTAGACTTATGGACAATCGACGTAATACTAAAAGGCTACAATTTAATTGATTTAATAAGTCTAAGTCTCATCGATATAGCGAACCTGGAATATAGCAAATAACGGATCACTTTGTCTACAGATGTGCGTGGAAATGTTCTGCTCTTTGGAAGACATTGTTGTTCGACTAATTTCGTTTTCTGACGCCACTGACTGAGGCATAATATACATTATAGGTAGAGAGTTTCAAAAGCCTGCGTACAGACAAATACCTTAAGACACTGACAGAAAGAATGGAAAATATTCTACATAATTCAAATGTGAAGGTGCATTCCGTCAACCCGCATCAAGCTAGAATGCATATTAATTAGATCCATAAAAAGTACTGATAATAGTTCTTCCAAGATCCTATCCATATAAATGAAAATAATGCTAATTTTCTTATAGTGGCTATTAGATTTTCATTGCCCATTTTCAGTGTAAACCTGCAGTCATGTCTTATTATTTTTTGCAATATTTAATGACCGTCTACTTCTAATTTCCGAAGGTACCCGTCTACTAGGCCTGGCCAACCCTATCATAAACGCTTGCTTAACCCACGGAAAACCTGCTCTGGGGTATAGTGTAAGTATGCTTTGCGAACAATAGTTATATTTCCCGGGAGTGAGAGCATGGTATGGCGTGATTTTCATTTTGAACAAGGCCTGTTCCAAAGAAACGTCGATCAAGAAGATTTGTGACATCTTGCTAGCCTAATCTCCAACGGATTTCCAATTCCACACACAAGGCTTGGGGTCAACTCGTGGCATGGTTTTCAGAAACCTTTTCAGATTTCCGTGTAAGGGAATAGACTCCACAGAACAATAACATCAATAATTTATTTGCCACTCTCTCTCTTTTTCTGTCTCTCTCTTACACATTACACACACTATAAACATTACCCCCCCAACACAATCACACATACACTCACAGACAGACACATACTATTGACACACCGCAGGCAAACACCACAAACACGTGCGCGCACACACACACATACACACACACACACACACACACACACACACACACACCACGAATCCTTAAGGAAATCAATATTTGAGAATTATTTTTTGAGCTTTATATATATATATTTATTATATTGGCTCTCTTTATGCATTGTCGTATATTTCATATCGAGCACTTTTCTTACAGCGACCTTATTTCTTTTATTATACAATATATAGTAGGTGGTGAAGAAACGTTCTTGGTTTGATCAGATCCACTTATCAGAATCTAGTGTAGGACAAAATAAATTGAAAGTAAACAGCTGTAAATTGTTGAGCACCATTTTTTATTTATTTATTGGACGCCTGTTGTAGACGTCGTATTCTGTGATTTCGTCAAGCCGATAACATCAGAATGTCAACCCACTGACCATTCGTCCATGTTGAGATTCGAACCTGAGTCCCAAAGTCAGAATCATTCAGGACCATACATTTTTATTTGTCCATATAGTTTCACATGCATTATTCAGTCACATTGGTAAGCGTCAATGAGAAGATAATCAGCCATAAAATGTCGACTATATTAACGGAAAATGACAAAAATGAAAATCAAGTATAACAAAATAATTTGGGTATTTGAAAATATCGATAGAAAACAAATTCAAATTACTGTATTATATTAAATAACAAGCCCCAGAATACGAATTTTAAGGAAGGGAATGATATGAGGGCAGAGATTAGGAATACATAATATTTCTTGCTATTTGCATCCTTTCGTGTATGAGGAATGTTTGGCTTTTGTATAGAGTTAATGCTGTTTAAAAAATTTTGAGTGTGCGTAAAATTTGAATTCACACCAGCCTTCAGGCGGTACTCCTGATAGTATCACGTGATTACATATGGACAAGATAGCATCGATCTTTTTGAAAATAAAGGATCTTTATTTCCCACAGCAAGAGGCATGTGAAGGGCACTTAATACATATTATTATACGATTAAGTTAGATAAATCCGCCAGCTCATATGAATATACTTGTTGTATACATGAAATCTTATCTAATGAAGTATAGGAAAAAACCTATGCTACGTACAATAGCAGAACAAGATGTACT
>OZ038475.1:22655804-22658304 GCA_964036315.1 Acanthosepion esculentum | reverse complement strand
GGGAGGGTAAAAATTCAAATAAAAAGAAAAACTCAGGAAAGAAACAAAAATAAAAATAATAAGAAAACTGAAAAATTAAAAGATTTTCGAAACTAAAGAGGAAAAAAGGAAAACCTATCAGATCAACGAAACGTAAATTGGTCCAACTATCGTACTTCACACAATAACGTCGTCAGACATCTCTGGAGAAAACCCCAAATCCACAAAACGAACGAGATTCCTAGTGCCCTCCTTCTCATTCTAGCCCTTTACATAGAGCTTAGTAACTCGCATATGCAAAACACCAACACGCCAGCTACCAATCACAGTTTCTGCGCCTGCTCACCTCCACTCGCTTTGCGGGTGTCAAGTAGACCGGCCAACTCATTACAACAACAACAACAAAACTGTTAATGATTTTAATAATATTAAGCAAAATAAATTAACATAAAAACTTCGACATTCAATGTTATTTACAAGAGAACCTAGACAATATTGATGTGATATTTCACACTACTGCAGTTCATACCAGATATGAAAGAAATCAATAAAATTTAAAACGTGCCCTAAACGTTTTTGTAACGATAGTCGCTTAGCTGACGGATGTTACCTTCGGCGCCTCATCAAAGATTGCCTCTACGAGTCGGGATTCTGAGGGTAACATCAATCATTCAAGTGACAATATTGTTTTTTGTATTAATACTATTAATTATCTGTTTATCTCAAAGTTCTTTACTTTCAGCGTACCACTGACTGCATTTTTGGTTTCATATTACATTTGATATTGCAATTTATTTTCAGTCTATCTATCTATCTATCTATCTATCTATTCACGCACGCACGCACACACACACTATATATATATATATATATATATATATATATATATATATATATATATATATATATATATAGTGTGTGTTTGTACGTTTATGAGAATGTGTATAAAATTTGATAAATTGGATTAAGTGGAAAACTGATTTATTGACTTAATTATGTTTTTCGCTATCGTCAAATACGCTTACTCGGATCAGAAAAAAATAAGTATACGGGAGTGTGTATTTTTGTGTGCACAACAATATTAAATCGTTTATGGCTTTTCAGCTATTCTGTCGTCCATCGTTTGGGTTCAAAGTAAAAAAGTTTACAGTGTATGTAAATATAAAATTGGACATTGATGCCAACACCATGTCACGACACATGTTTGTATGTGTATATATATATATATATATATATATATATATATATATATATATATATATATATATATATATATATATATATATATATATAATGTGTATGTATGTGTGTGTTAAACTATAAGTAAACATATATCTGCAAAAAAGAATATGAGTAAAGATACTAATGTAAACAATCACTGAAGAAACCATTACCATAACGTTAAGTACTAAAATGTAAGCATGCCATATTATACTCCTTTAGTTTTTATAAATAAGAGTTTTTTCCCATGCATCAAGATTTATTTCCAATAAAAAATTGATGTTCTCTTAGAGAGGTCGATATTGTCTATAATCATAGCATTTAAAATGAAGCATTATTAAGGATATGTGATTAAATCAGCCTTCAATTAGAATTTCTAGCTTCGATTCAGTATATCATAGTACTAAGAATGAATATATAGGTGATATAATATATTGTAAGCGTTTTAAAGGACTGCTAAATATATGTCACTGAAATCCGAAGTTGCATGAAAACAGCAAAACCTGCATTTAGAATGTTATACATAGTATTCATTAAAAACAAACAAAATATTTCCGAATTGTTGTCTAATATAAACTCCTCTACAGGAGAGTCAATGCTGAACAGTTTCCTCAAGATCAAGAGAAGCCATAAAACAACTGAGATGTGTTTCTAATTCAAAATGATGAAAATAGCATGGGGCGCAGCATATGAGCATTGAGATATTTTGAAGTAAAATTAAGAAAAAAACAATTATACTAGAAATCAGATAAAGATATTGGACATTTTTGAGAAACGAAACGAGGGAAAACAGTAGGAGGATATTGACACTCACAGGAGAGAAGAAAGCATAACAGCACAGGAGTAAAATTTACTAAGCGTCTTGAGTAAATGGCTGGTACAACAAGCGATGAAAAATATATACTTAAAAACTAACACTGCTAAGAGCTACAAAGGCAAAATATTTGTGGAATGTCATCATCATATACATTCTGAAGGGACATGGCAAATAAAATATGCACATACACCTTTGTGCAAATTAATTGAAACAACCTCTTTAATTTCTTTCTTTCACAGTCAGTTCTAGATCTACCGGAGTGACAGGGTGTAATTATTGTCTCGACTGTCGATTAGTCGTCCTAAATAAGATTTGGACGACTGTTATAAATAATAAACTATAATACACTATAATAATGTTTGAAAGCATAAAAATCTGGGATTAAAAATAAATCCATTAATTATTTAGAATTTGCATGAGCAATTACAATAACTGCAGTTGACATTAAATTTTAAAATGGGAATAGAATTACAAATGTTATTA
>OZ038475.1:22638304-22650804 GCA_964036315.1 Acanthosepion esculentum | reverse complement strand
ATGAATTTCATTTAATAAACATTTCTGTAAATACTGAAGTAACCCCACTCGACTGTTTTCATCTGTTGTTGTTTTTCTGCTAACGGTATTCTTTTTCACGAACATTATACTTAAATGGGTGACTTCTCACTCACATTACAATTTGTGTATGCTATTTTGTATGGTATTTTAATCCTCTGCCGACTCTGAACAGACATTAAAGTAGCTGTATAATGTTCGCAGACAGCGGAAAATATTTTCTCTTAACTGTAGCATCGCACGGAATAGCAAACAATTTGCCATGTTTTATTTTCATGATGTATGATATTAATGCATATTATTTAAAACCGAGAAAGAAATATACGTTTAATTTTGAAATGTGCGAGCAAAATTTGTCTTATTTTATGATTGTATCAAATCGAAAAAGAACGTGTGAAGCATAGCATAGACCAGGACAGAAAATCAGATTTCTAAATTCCAATTTTAGCTGTTGTATACGATTTCCCGTAAATAGAATTAGAAAAATAGGGTTTCATTTTCTCTACAACTAGATATAATTTAATAGCAGGGAATTATGATTTCTCTGGGTCTCAATCCCGAACAAACAACAGTTTGGTGTTGCGCAATAACAGCATACCTTGAACATACATTTACGGAAGCCAAAGCAAAAACATATTGTGCAGTGAAGATGTGGCCTTGTACCTCAGAGAGGAGACTACATCATCACAAATGTTCTGACATGTAAAATTCACTTTTTTGTCAGCCTCTTTTATACTTATGGGCAATGTTGCAGCAAATCTGGTAACTGTATCTTATTTGGTTTTTATTTTAGTTTTATACTAGCAGCATGGCTCGGAGTTGCCCGAGCTTGATTCAAAAACCGTACGACTCATACAGCAATCGCCATCACTTGACTTAAAATATGTTTGCCCTTCCTTTCCTTTAAAGGTGTGCCCTTTGCCGTGCTGATGTTGCTACATGCCTTACTTCAAGCCTATCTCACACTGTGAAATTTTTCTAAGCTCTATACTAAACATTAAATCTGTTACGAAAAAAGAACTAAACAAAATGAACACAAAACGATCAACTTTTAAAAAAGACTCGTAACTGGACAAACCGAATAAAAAAAGAATGTTAACAACAAATACTTTTTCACGCCTAACCCAGTTCTGCGGAATCAGAATCAACGTTGAGTTTAAGCAAGCGAATGAGCCAATTAGAGTAAAGTGTCATGCAGATTTAAATTTTTAACACTTGTGACGAATGCAGCTATCGATTTTTTGCATGTTAGCCTGCTAGTTAATATTCGTGTCAGTCAGCTGTTGGCTCTCACGCTGGCCAGTAGAATCTTCCTGCCTATTCGTGGCAGCTGTTGGCTCTAACTCTGGCCAGTAGAAAATGACCGCATACTACATAAAAACTGCCGTAGAAGCAAGAAAAAATCGATTATTTCCACTATCAATGGGAGTTGCAAAATCCAAAGTGGGTCTTGGCCTTTTTACTAAATTGTAGTATGTGCATGTACATTTTGGTGCAAATCCATCGTTAATTGCGGCCGTGCATTCGTCACACACACACACACACACACACACACACACACACACACACACACACACACACACACACACACACACAAACACACACACACACACATCCTGCCTTTTATAGATAGAGATTAAACTTATTTGATTCTATATGATATTTCAGTGCCTTTGCATATTCTCACAAATTACTAAGTCATTGCCTGAATTTTACTATAAATCGACAAACAGTAGATCTAATGTAAAACATAAAGAATAAAGAAACCCGAAGTCGTTAAAATCACTTAAGCCAGCATAAGACACAGAATAGAAAATCAAAATAATATAATTTTCTTTTAAATGTTTTATAAGTTAAAATACATTTATCCAATTTTAATGAAATCACTGAAGTCTTTGCACAAAAGGGTGTTTTATTATATATTTTCTAAAAATCAGAGTTGCGATATAAGAAAAATAAAATAAAATTTCTCATTCGTATTAAACATATTAAGTAAATATTAAATTTCATTCACTCAAGATTTTCGATAATTAAATTTTGTATTTAAATATTTGAATCAACATAAAGAGAACGAAGAACTTGGCATGCATTTGTTTTTCAAATGTGATAATTTTCCAAGTTTTTGCATCACAAATTTAAAGATTTAAGTCGTTTCACGAAATCGCGCCAATCAGCGGGCATAGAAGACGTATTAACTTAATTTTGTTTAACATTATTCCAATAAAATCCACTCTCTATAACCGGAATAAGTAACCTGTTTAAACAACTCTTCAACCTTTATTTTATCGGCCTTTACATTTCAATCTGGAATATTTTACGAAGACACATCATTGTATTGCTCAGCTAAATTCTAGCACAAAAAGAAAAATAAACTATGAAGGGAACGGGAAAATTCCTTTTCATAGATAATTCGTATTTTAGGATGAAAAAATATAATTACTGTTCCTTTGTTGTCTGATAATAAAAGTGCTATTTCATAATAAACGTGTAGAGTGATTAGGGCAATGGTAAATTTGATTCCTTATCATTCATAAATTTATGACGTCATATATATATCTCATCGTCAAATTCATCTCACTTTTAAATAGCTTGCATATGTCTAGTTTTATGTTTTCCGAACTCGTTCAATACTTACGTTCTATTTCATACCATACAGCATCTGAAATCGAACTGCTTAAATCGTTAGCTTTTACTATTGCAACATGTGAAACAATAGGGAAGCAAAATAAGTAAGTAAGCCGTTTGAAAGATTAGGCCAATCGAATTACTGTGAAAGATCTGAGCATGATGATGCAGAATGAATCAATCAACTAAGGGGCCGCAAAACTACCGTGTCTTTGCAATTCGCAGGATATGTAACTTTCACACTGTTCATTTATGATTATTCTTTCTATAAATTGTAAAGATTTCAAAGTTACTGGTATTTTGCTAAATGGCGAGTTTGCAATTATATGGATGACATTCAATGGATCCTAGACTAAATGCAAAATGTCGACAATACAGTTTTATCTGTGTTGTTCTCCATGAATCAACACCAGAAACGTTTATAAGCACTCGAATAGTTTTTGAAAGACCAACGCCGAAGTCAGTGGCAAACCTCAATCAATGAATTGTTATCGTAGAGGAGATAACTCCAGCAAAGTGCCAGTGTGCAGTGGGATCCATTTTGATTGGTTTCCAAATCACACTAAGGGTGAGAATCCTGTTTCAAATGAATGATTACTATCGGGGCTTCCGTTTCGTTTGTGTTTCATATTACAGTACATGTACTTTATCAATTAGAGGGCATTTTCTATGACTGTAATTTAATGTTGTTGTTGGGGTGATAACTGTGAATTATAACTTTTTTTCTAGTCGATTTGTTGTTCTGGATATTTAATATGTAGACTGCATATACATTTTGTAAAGATGGTAATGTGCTTTCATTATGAAGAGAGTCGAAGTATGCATAATGCAATCTTTAAAATAATAAACTCATACACATTTCTAAAATGTATGCTGAATAATTAAATTGATTTCGCACCGAATATTACTTTAGCAGGCATTTTATATTGGAGAACGATATCTTAAATGTCGAAGAAATTTTGAAGATTTTTCTATGTTCATAGAAAGGTTAATATTCCAACTAAGAATATAAGAAAGGCGATAGTAAAATAATTTGGATAATATTTCACAAGGGAATATTACAGTATGTAACATTAATTCCTGTCTGCTCTAGTAATGTTGATGATTAAGAATATGGCTTCTCACAGGATTTATTGACTTTACATAGATGCAATTATTAGACATTTAGAATTATACGTATCATTGGCATGCATATTATTTCAGATGATAACATTCACAAAAAGTAAAATGCATGAACTCCAAGACAAGAGATTAAATTAGTTTGAATACAAATCCGAACTATCAAATTCAAAATGACACACTGCATGGTGGTTAGCAATAACAACAGTCGAGGTTGCAAGTTACTAATTGGAGATATAAGAAATTAAGAAAATCAACGATTTGGGATTTTTTATTGTAGGACAGTAAATAGGACAGTGAATATCAAATGGTCATTACGATAGTGAAATACGCTTTAAAAAGATAATCAAATTTGGAAGAAACAGGTATTTAATTTGAAACAACGGAATGATTACGGAACTTTATATAATATTGTTCAACCTTTATATTATTGATAACTATACAATCTCTTCAATGATGAAGAAGAAGTGAGTTTTGGTTCCAAAGAAGAATGCTGTGAATACTATGGAAAAGGTATGTATAGAATGAGGAAATGAAAAGAAAGTATATACTTAGAAGCAGGAAAAGAGATTTTAAATGTGTTTCACATATAAAGAGGAAGTATCGGTTCGAGAATCTGATACAGGACATATTGAAGAAATGAAGTAAAGATTAAAAAACAGAACAAGTGGGAGGAACAGTTAAAAGAGCAACATTGCTATGAGCTAAAAAAGACAGTAAGTTGTGGAGTGCAAATATTTTTCAAACACTGAAAGTATACAGCATATAAAATGTTTTTATATTTTAAGCGCCATCGCCACAATCAAGGCAGTAAAGCCACTAAGACAAAAGGGATTACTGGGTGTGAAAGTATTAAAAAAAGACTTTTTAGTAACGAGCGATAATAAAAGAAGCATAAACATGAGGGCAGTAGACAGCGATTGACATTGCATTTAAACGTTTGAAGGTTAAATTTGACAGGCTGGCATGGAGCCGGAAGGGAGTTCCACACGCGAGAAGTGCGCAAAAAGCTGTTAGCATAGTACTTACTGTTACTTCTAGCCAAATCAATTGCGAATTGATGGGCCCTCGTCGCCAATCTAGTCATGCGTTTACATTCATAAAGTAGATGAACTATATCAAAGCGATAATCCGAAGAGTTACCATAAATATTTATATAAAAGGCACATGGAGGAAACATTACAGTGGTGCGAAAGTGAATGTAGTCGAAACGCCCGTTCAGAACCAATAATAATGCTAATATATAGCAGGAACACCGGACCATATGTGTCAGCAATGTTATACACACGGATCAATGTTAGACGTATAGATATGTAAGATAGATAATTTAGGAAAAAAATTACTAGCACAGAGAAACAACACGCTTAGCAGATGGCCAACCAATGAATTTAATATAGATTTTAAATCTCATGTTAACCGAGAACATTAGATCGGGAAGGCGCAATTTGTGTAATTTCCAGTGTGACCCCCTCGCTAGAAAATGTCTCATAAAATCAGTTTAAAAAGTGTTTGACGCCAATACGGCGAAAAAGTTGATCAAGTGCTCACAGGAATTCTCAATTTTGGGCAATGACCCGATCCCAAATGAGAGCTATTCCACGAAAGTATATGGATCGTGGAATGGTAGGTGATATGCGATACGAAGTCGAAAATATAGAGCACTCAGTGAGGATCGAACTCACTACTCAACTGTAATTGATCTAGCGAGACAAGCTAGCTCGCCATGACAGCACACCAAAGAATCCCAAAATCATATTCTGTGGTATCATGGAACAGTAATATGTCTCCTACGCAGATGTTCCTGATTTGCATGATTTCGAGATCAATTAAATCCTTTTTTTTGTTTAATTCAACGCAAAGATAAGAAAGTTAGATATTTTAAAATTCGAAAGAAAGTATTGTTTAATTTTAAGAAACTTAAGTTTTTCATTGGCGGATTGAATTAATTCTTTGGTGATAATATTTCCCCATCTAATTTATTATTCTATTCGGCATGTTTACATGTTCATATTAGGGAAAATCAGCCTTATGAAATGCGTGATTTTAAAAGAGGCAAGCTTGGAAACATTCTTCAAAACAATCGCTGAGATATAATCTATATACACTGAATTAATTCTTTAAATATAAAGCAGAAAACGGGAAAATTACAATAGGAAACAATGGAAATAAAATCTATTAATCTTTGAAAATATTTCGTTGCTTCACAGGCTTGGGGTTATGCCTTCTTTTTGAATTTATTCCATCGGGAGAATTCTCGAGCATGAAGAAATCTATTGGAATGAAGATAACATATTTGCATAAAGTAACCTCGGAAGACAACAGAAAAGAAAGTCAAGAAGTTTAGAGGCTTAAGGGAATGAAATAAGACGAATTTGCAATAAGATGACCACAAACGTATAAGTGAGTAAGGTCAATATAAAATAAATTCTGCCAAACATTAACAAGCATTTCGGTTTTCACCAGTCAAGATGCAGCAGTATCGAAACAAGAATGCATCTTTGTAGTGAGCAATTCTTTTTGCCGGTATGCAAAATTTCAATATATATATATATATATATATATATGTGTGTGTGTGTGTGTGTGTGTGTGTGTGTGTGTGTGTGTGTGTGTGTGTGTGTGTGTGTGTGTGTGTGTGCGCGCGCGTGTGTGTGTGTGTGTGTTTATGTGTGTGTGAAAGTACGCATATATATACCGGCCAGTAGCCAACCTCTTGATCCAGGGCAGCGCTACCTCCTCACGACACTTGATGTAGGACTCCCTGTTAAGTCTGAGGCCCTCACCAACAATGTCAGTTCTTTTCACATCAGAACGATCATAGTTATTTCTCCGAGGTTTCGTACCTTGGTAATCACGATTAGACTCGTGCAACTTGTTCCTAATCCTATACACTGTTATCAGATTGACACACACTCTGACATGATTGTATTGGCGATTTCTTCTCGAATGCCAAGCATTTCAGCACACCGGTTCAAAATTTCTGTGAAGTGTAATTGCGACATGTTGCTCTTTTTCTCGCAGAAGGTGCTCATCTGAGCCTACTTTACGATGGAATCAACTGAATGAAAAATAAACAACGCGCATGCGCTAAATGAAATATATAAAATGCCGACTATGTAACTATCGCATGCAATTTATATATATATATATATATATATATATATATATATATATATATATATATATATATATATATATATATCCACACACATACATACATATATGTATGCATGTATGTATGTATAGTAACGGAAAATCTATAAGCTTGTCAGAAAGCATAATCGGGTTTTAATGCAAATAAACCAATTTTTCTCTATTAAAAAGAGGGAAGGGTCATTATGCATCGAAAATATATCATCAATCTTCAGTTTGAAATTATGTATCAAGCTACGTACTTATAATTTCCTCTTATTTATGCGTGTTTCTCAGTCCACTATCGGGTAAAAAATAATATAATAATAATAATAAAATAATATATTAATCTTTATATACAATATTAAGGAAATTAATGTCAAACCGAAAAAAACATCGATTGCATCATAAAACAAGGAAAAAATGAAACTAAATGAAATTGTCTCGTCTATATACGCAAACACATATTTTTAAAAATTAATGGTTCAATATGCCAGTGTCCTTCTTTTTCGTGCGCATGCGCAGATACATCAACTTAAACCTCAGATCAGTTCGATGATGTCCTAAAGAGGAAACATTCACACGAAAAGTATTGTCCACTTTTGCCTCAATTTTTCTTACATTGCACCTAAAATGACAAGTAAATCTCATTACAGAAGTTAAAAACATATAACTGTGTTGTTAATTGCAATGACGAATATTTTGCAATCTTCACCACTTAATTTTCCAAGTGTAAAAAAGGGCAGTTATTATTGGGTTAAATATTTCCAACTGAAAGAATATATCTCAGACATGACGGAGTTTGATTCACTCCAAAATGTTATGGGATGTAAATAAAAAAGATAGAATGAGTTGACAATTAAATGGATCCTTGCCATTTCTTTGTAGTGAACTCAGTCAGGGACAAACAATTTCAAACACGAGCCACCATTTTTATTAACCGAGCTGTGAATAAATTACGTATATGGAGATAGAGGGAAATCAACTGTAACCTGAAGAGTTTTTATTCATCGTGCATTTTCTTAAGTCTACAGTTTATAATTGTAGAGATATACATATAGCTCCACACACAGTACATTATTCTCGCCAGGTTAAATATACCTGACGGATGCAGTTTGTTTACAGTGTCCATCAGTTATTTGAGAACACACATCCTTTGTGTTTAAAATAACATTTTTTAAACATCCATGCGTCTGGCATGAATG
Organism: Acanthosepion esculentum; assembly: GCA_964036315.1. Classification (NCBI taxonomy): domain Eukaryota; kingdom Metazoa; phylum Mollusca; class Cephalopoda; order Sepiida; family Sepiidae; genus Acanthosepion; species Acanthosepion esculentum. Next base: position 22,642,708 of record OZ038475.1, on the reverse strand, counting down.
CATCTTCAGCGACCTTTCTTTTTATGTGCCATATCCTTTCAGGAGGGAGGCGAACATGGCTCTCCACCTCCCTCTATCCCTTGCAGATCTCAGCACGCTCTTTCCATCTGCTTCCTCTCCCAGACCACGTGCTTTCCTCCATCTGTTCAAGCTCGTCAGGTATGTCACGCGCTGTTTTCCTTTTGTCTTTCTTTCCCTCTATTCGACCTGTGAGTATCAGATTCTCCAGGCCAGCGTCCTTCTCTAGAACAACATGTACGTCGCCTCGAGTCTCTTCTTTATCTTTGGGAAAATCGTCCAGCATTCGCTGCCCTAAAGAAGAACATATGTCTCTTAACAGATGTCACTTAACTGAGGTCACATCAGTGACCAATTGAATAAAAGCATTCAAATATTTTCAAGCCTTAGATATTTTCAGAAATAATTATGACATCGAGCAAGTCTAAGGTATTGTCGATGAGAATAGTATAAAATCTATTAGGCGCATTGCCGATCATCGCCATGTATCGGAGGCAACAAACAATTGATGTACATAGATCTACATGATTAGTAGAGGGCTGTTTGTGTCCAGTAATACCCGAATGAATAATCCGATCTAGTGCGAGCGCTCGCTAAACGAATTTAACCACCCCGTGGAACGCTACACGATCCTGTTTTTTTCTCAGATGAGAATAGATTTGAAATAATATGTGGTTGTGTGCGAACCACATTAAAGATTTCACTGCTATAAACAGCAAGTTCCCGTCGTCTGTGGAGGTTTGTTGCTTTATGAGTAATGAGAGCCTTGTCATGTTACGCGATTTTTTTCCTGCAAGTATAACGCGAAAGCTTACATCGAAACTCTGGACGCCGTTGTCAAATCCTGGATCGAGAAAGTCCTACCAAGACACTACTTATTCATGCACAGCAGCCATATCTTGAGAATGGATGATAGTTGAATATTCTCAAGATCATTTTCCTTTAATCAGATTATCTGATAGTAGGTATCTCAAATTTTTTATTAAAAAAATCATAACATGAAAAAAAACCTCAAGCTTCATAAAAATAAAGTTTTATTCTCAAAATGTTTATCTTTATAGGAAAGTGACAAAGTATTTTTTAAATATTTTATTAATTATATTACTTCTATTAAAACTTTGTAGCGCGTTCGAAATTTTAGTAAATTATCTATTTTTTCTTGCGTCAGCAGATAGGCCAAAGATTAGAATGGGAAGTTTAGCGTCATTTTTACCGTAAAAGAACACATTGTTATGGAAATTCTTACAAAATCAAATAATTGTTTTATTTTAATGAAATATTCAGGACTTATTCACACATGAATTAAATCATTGTCAATTTCTTTTTTTAAATCTTGATAAAAAATATTTTTTTACATCTTTTACGACCATTTACATAATTTTATGAAATTTCAAGAAATTCGCGTTCCACATCTTCATAATTATTTTTTTATTTCCCTCCTTGAAGAATTTATTTATTTCTCTCCGCTGAGAGTTTAAATCATCAATTTATTTTTGTCAAAAAGTAACACAATTTACCGAAAATCTTCTCTGAAACGTAAAATGAAAAATGCAATAAAACTATGACATTATTTAATTAGAAAATATTTTAATTGTTTTTTTACGACTGACGCCTCCATAGAACAACAATAGATAAACAAGAATCTGTCACCAAGCTACCAAGCATGTCAACAGATTAAATAAATAGACACACAAATAAACGCATTTTTCTGATATTTTAAACTTAAAGTAAATAATATTTTCTTCAAATCAGATTAATCATACTTAATAAGCTAATATTCAATAGATAAATTTTCAGAAAAGTATAATGTATATTTGGAAGATATTTTAATAGAGAAAATTACACTTCGATACACGAAAGCGAAAGAAGAACGCTAATCGGCTATTTTAGCACAAAAACTCCATTTGAGTTAGTTTTTGAAATAGAGTAAATTATTTTGCGTATTGAAAATATTAAATATTATTCTATTAACTATGAATTAAAGCTATAATAAAAGGTTTAAGGGATTTTTTTCTTTTTGAAATTTTTTTTTTTAACTTTAGGAATCTATTTTTTATATTGGTACCTAGCCTATAGCTATCCTGATTTAAACACTACCAGCAAACATGTCCAGAATACTAAGGATTTATTGATGGTTACAATAAGAGACGTAATGGACAGTATGAATATACAACGCCTGATCAACCCATGTAGTCGTTTAAGTGGCCGCATCTACGCCCTAATCAATACTGACGATTTTTATAATGAAAACCTCATGTTTTGCGTATATATGTAAGCATTTGTGTACTAAATGCATTAAAAATGTACTGTTGATGTTACTGTACTGTTGATGATAATTTTGACACAAGGTCGTGTTTGGAGCAGGATCTTCTTCATTAGCACGTTGATTGTGAATCCGTAGTGTATTTACACTCTGCAGATATTGTATTTTGAATTCTGAAGGTCGAGTTCCTGAGTCAGGACGCAGTTCTCATTGGCGTATTGTAGCTCTGTGTCACATGTGTTTGTTGTCCGTATCCTGGGCTAGAGGCAAGTTATGATGAAAAGGCCGCCATCTGTGTTGTATCCAAGGTCGATTCGAGGGTTGTTTTCTAGAATCTCCTGAAGCATTGCTGCCAAGAAGAAGGTAGGAGTAAGTACACACCATTTTTAAATCTTCCTGTCATGGGGAAAATGGACAAGTTGATGTTAGACACGATCCATCAATACCTCGTGTAGGGCTCGGACGGGCGCTGTGAATTTCTCGGGACATCCATAGCGTCTCAAGAGCTTCCACATGGCAGGTATTGGAAAATTGTCAAACGCTTTTACATCATTCCCTCGTGTAGAGAGTCTGATTATTATGCTACATGGCTGAATTTTAAACATTGCAAATCGCTTTTCAAGATCGTAGAAAATTATTCCCAGGAGGATTCGCCGCTCTCTACAATTTTCTTGGATTTTTCTCACAGAGAAAATCATATCGATGGTTCCTCTATTTGCTCTGAAACCTCATTGACTTTCATGGATATGTTAGATAATAATAAAATAATAAACGCTGATCTCTACTGCGAATATCTTCGTATTTTGAAGAGAGCTTTGGATATATATGTTCTGTATTTATTCATAGAAAGAGACTAATTCTCCATCACAATAATGCCCATTCTCATACAGCACGATTGAGAAAATTGTCTTAAGGGATCTGGGTTGCGAAAAATTGCTGCATCCTCCGTATTCACCCGGTCTTGCTTTTTCTGACTAACTCTAGTTTATGTGTTTGCTGAACAATTTAAATAGCCTTAAGTAGTCATCAAAAGAATTTGTTGAACATGAATCGCTGTCGTATTTCTCATCAAAACCTGAAGAATATTACAAACGTGGCTTCTATAATTTTGAAAGAATTTAATAGAATGCTTTATTGATGATAAACCTTCCTATAAATAATGTTATCTTCCTTTGTAATATACACGATAAAATTGGACAAAAGTTATTTCGATCCGGATAGATGTCAGAAATACATATGAATTGAATCTAAACAGTATAATCCTGCAAGTAAATGTCGCTACACAATGTCCATATCTGATTATGAGCTGTATTGCCAACAAAAAATGTTTCAAAAATCCGAAATCAATTTGATTGACTCTCAAACCCAGCAGTCATAGAGGAAAAGGAAAAATATATTCCCTATTATTAAAAGTAACATCACAACACATTTTTCTATAATGTCTGCGGTATTTCATTTTAATGTTATGTTCTAACGACAGTTATTCGAACTATAAGTGAACAGAAACACGAATTTTGGATAGTTTATTCAGAGCTTTCTCCTGAAAATGCAATCATATATTTGATTATTTGAAAGGTACTTTTTTCATCTTTGTCCATTCTTGATGTTGGCGGTCATGGCTTTCCACAATTTCCCGTCCTTTGTATCTCTTAGTAATTTTTCTCTTTTTTCAACGTTTTTCTCTGACCCTCTGGTCTTCAACATGTCTAAGAGTATTACATTTTCTAACCGCCCTTTCCACATTACGAGCCCATTCAACCGTCTCTTAAGGATAATTATCCTATTTGTCTCCATTTTCTCTAAAACTTCGTCATTGATCATATTTTCAGTCTATGTATGCTGAGCATCCTTCTATAGAAGAACATTTCTGTTGTCTCAAGTCTTTTTTTCATTTGTACCGAGACTCTCCAGCAATCATTATCACATAGAAGGACTGATATTACGTAACAGTTCAAGACCGTTTTCTTCGTTTCTAGCAAAGCGTTCCGGTTTCGTAATATTTTGTTTAGCTTTTGAAAGGCATATTTCACTATCACACTGAGCTTTCAGATTTTATTTTTACGCTTTCCTCGTTTGTTAAACATTTTCTCTGATATTTAAATTGTTGTGGTTGATTTATTTAG
>OZ038475.1:22570804-22633304 GCA_964036315.1 Acanthosepion esculentum | reverse complement strand
CATTACTGTAACTACATTTTTTATTTTATATTTTTTTTAATTTATCGTCGATGTAGTACGTTCATACTCTCTCGCTAAATCCGTTGCACATACATCATCCTCACGTTTTTGTTTTGTTTTGTTTTATTTTTTATTTTCCGCATTACCTCAAGTCAAATCATAGGTTTCGGTTTTCACTACTGCTATTTACAGTTACTTTCTTCGGACACATAGTGTCAGTAAAGGAATTTGTCAAAATGACGTCAAAAAGACACAAAACATCACAATAGAGATCCTTTCAGAGCGAGATGAACACGTGTACTGCGAGTGAATATAATCTCGAAACTTGGCGTTCGCTGCGCCATCTAGCAGATGCTTAACGGAAATAGGCTCGCATCTCAAAACCTCGTCTGTCGGTACGGTCGTATCTCAAGGCCTGAGTGTATATAATTTCCACATTGATTTTATATATAATTTACCTTACATTTATGTTCTCCTTTTTTCTTCTTTTTATTCATCTTTCTAATTTTCCATATGGTTTTAGCTTCATACCTTTATATAAAGCTAAAAGGCAAATGATTCCAGACGCTACACTGTAAAGCAAGCCAGAAAATTACGGCAGTCTTCTCTACAAACAAACATAATTACAGTAGAAATAATGCGTTTTTCTACTAGAGTGTGATCAAGATTGAACATTCTTGGAAACAAAATTCTTCATACCAATGTTAAGTAATGACGAACCACCGTGATAATTTGGCGGTATAAACATAGTGTTGATAAAGAATTTGGGAGCAAGTCTCGTAGATTGTTACGGAAGCAATCACTTCTGTTTTTGTTCGATTCCTCGTGCTTGTGCTTTTGTGTTGGACAGAGCTAAGCTTAGTATTGTGTACGAAAGAACGAAATAGTAGACACGAATGAATTTCCCATAGCACGTCACGTTGCTTATTCGGTACACTAAGACTAGTATGTTTTAAATAATTACCTTTCGCAGTACTATTGTATTGCCGCACGTTTATTTAAACTGGAAAACTTGTTTATAAAATGAATATCATTACCGAAAGGATTATTTCAGACGACATTTGTATTTGGCAGAAAATAATATATTCTTAATAATAAAATGCACTAGAAAAGATAACTTATCATTCATTTTCCAGTCAGCTCAATTTTATTCGTTTTCATTAGATCCAGTGGACATGTTTTCTTAGGCGGTGATAATGTAAGATTTCCTAACATAATAAGTAATACAGCTATGCAGAGTCAATATATACTGAATATTTCCCAATTGTAAACATTCTTTTTACGCAATGTTTGATCTTGTTTCTTCAGTGCAAGAGGGTAAATTATCGCAAATTGTTTATTAAATTTCTTGGCGGTAAACAGAAAAAGTGATTACACAAAACTTTAAACACTATTTCTCTTAAACTCATATGTCGATATGGAAAGGAATTGAAGTGGGAAGGTATCAAAATTCTCCTGCCTCTAATGATAAATTTACTTATTATATAATCTTAATGGATATAATATTATTTCTGGCATCTGTTTTCACGATAAAAGTTGCATAATCGTACGATGTGATTACATTTATTGACTTGGTATTAGTTTATAAGGGTTTATGCTCAAGAATCATGAGGCTGAAACGATTGTTTATTGAGCAACCAAGCAGATATGGAAAATCCCCTTGGTTAGATGAGAGATGCGTACAGTGACGATCAATTGAGGAGAAATCTGCCTAAAACATCTGGATTCATATTCGGTTAATTTTTTGTATTTTCTTTTACCTAGCTTGATAGAAGATGGGGGCATATTTGAAGTATAGTGAGTGAGAATCACTTTTACATTTTCTTGAACATAATGGTGAAAGAAGCGACTCGTCATTTAATGTGAAGCCAGTAAAATTTAGAACTTTTAGCTTACATAATACTGCTACTTATCATTCAACGACCATGTTTAATCTGACGACCTGGTCGCTAAATTAGAATTTGCAGTTGACCGCTATCTCGGGTATACGACGGGTGTAACACGTTTATGTCAACGAAACCTAGATAATTATAATATCAGATTGTCTAGAGTTTTAGCATTTCTAGTTTATTACGAAATATTTATAGTTAATGAACAAAGAAAACGTAATAAACAAATTCGAAAACCAGCTCTATATTCCGTAAATTACTTCTCGTTGCGTAGAGTAAGTATAATAGAATGGAATTCTTATTTTTCACAATTTAATATTGTTTTGTCTTAATGAATTTTAAGGAAATTAAAAAAAAACAACGTTTACAAAATTCTTTCAACGTACGCTACTGTTTCAATTATTTTAATCTTTCTTATATAGTATGTAAAAGCGGGTTGCAAGTCCCGGGATCTTTAACTAAATAAGTCGGAAAATGAGGATCTCTTATAAATATAATAAAAGCATTTGAATTTTTAAATTCTCTCACAATATATCAAATATCTGTACACAAACAACCACTGAGAGAGAGAGAGAGAGAGAGGGGGGAGAGGGAGGGAGAGAGAGATGTTATTATGGTTACGATTAATAAGACAGTTATATCTAGAAAATAAATTACTGAAAGGACGTTATCATGGGATAATTAAATACAGCCGGACTTTTATTAATTCTATTGTACCTTTTTCCTTATTTTCATCTTTTTTATAAGTTCTAGAGATAAATTTATTGCAGATCTTGAGATTTAATCAAATCTAACACGGAAGAAGACATCACCATTAATTGTAATTTATATATTTTTGTTATTTTTCTGCGCTGAGACAGAATATAAGATTGCAATATATTTGCAATAATTGAATTTATTCTACTGGAATATGCGTTATTCAAATTTCGGAAAGTCTTTTTTTCTAACCAGAAATATTATCAGATAACGTTTCATATTCATTACCCATTAAGTATAAATAAAAACTTCACTTTATGAATATGTGATTTTAATTTCTATTATAATGGCGCGTCCCTGCCAAGCGAGTACATATATTTTCTTTTGTGTTCTTGACGATTTTTTTGTTACAAGAAATTCATATACCCCATTTATAATTGTAATACTGTTTTCATCGATATGTTTATCCATAAATTATATCAGATTCCATTCTGTGAATAAAAATTTACACGAGAAACTTCTGCTTTCTAAGCAAGCAATATTGGTAGAATTCCTGAATATAATTATATGTGAGCAAAATATCACATTGAATTAAGCTTATAAATTATATCCTTAGTATTGAATTTATCTGATAACATTATACAATTCAGGTTATAAAATATATCCTCATTATGGAAAGCGGCTTATAAAATGTATCCTTATTATGGAAGTCAGGTTATGAAGTCAATCCTCATTATGGAAGTCTTATCGTTAGACATTAACAAGAAAGTTGATTTAAGTAACATTAGAAGGTTATTGGTGTCCGGCAGTAACATCCAGTGGACAGAAGTTCTATCAGTGGCTATTCCTTTTAGAATCGGGAAGCTGATGGAGAATGGAAAGATGTAATTTGATAGAAAGGAAATAAATAGCATATGTCTATAACCTAGACATATGGAAGATCGGGCGGCATTTAAGCTAGCTCCTGTAGAGGATTCTTGGTTTGTCCATCATCACAATAGATTGCGATGAGTAGATTCGATAGGCATCAATAAACAGCAGAACTCAAAATGGATCACTGCATTTCAGTAATGAATTACTGTTTACGATTACCTTTTAAAACTCCAACGATAATTCTTCTGTTGGCACTTAATTTAAAAACGATTTGATGTACATAGATCCTTATTTTCCATACAGCCAACTATTTTTATTTTTATTTCATGGGTGACGAACAGGTGAGCATTCATATGATAAAATTAATATAGTGTAGAAATGGGAAAATAGAAAATAGAATTACTTATATTTTCAACATTTGAAGAGTTAAAGAAAAATAAAAGGTGATTAAGTAAAACCTATATTATGGAATCTATATGAATTAATGCGAAATTGAAGCTCAAATCTCCCACGAATTCTGAGATTAAAAATCCCCAGCTTTACTTTACATTAATGTGGTATTTACGCGACACTGTTAAGGAACAGTTCTTGCATATGTCCACCATATGTATAATATCTTGATCCATGTACACGTAACTTCGCATTAAGGATTTCATCCTGTTCTTTCCTGGGTGGCCCATGTGAAAATCCTTGAGGATTCGCCTTTGTAGGCTTTTGGGGTTACTACACTTTCATTATATAACAGAACATTATCGCATAACGAAAAACTGTCTGATATATGCTTATCTTTTCCTACAATTTTTATTTTCGTTTCCTTTATAAATTCGTCATTCACTGCTTCGTTTCTTATTTCCTGTAATTTGACGGGGAGGTCTCGAATTGTTCTACATAATGATGTTCTAATATTTTCCTCATATCGTGTAGCTGCAATTACGGAATCTTCTAATGGCTCCATTTTCTTTGGTATTAGTCTCGAAAGACCATCTGCTTGCCCGATTTTGTTTGATGGAAGATACTGTAATTTAAAGTTATAGTTTAATAAAATCGTCCACCATCATAGCAATATAGCAGTGTAGACAGGTAGACAGGTAGACCTTTCTTTGATCCAAATATTGTCAATAACGGCTTGTGGTCCGTCTGTAATGTGAAAAATCTACCGTAAATATATCTGTGGAATCTCGTAAACGTAAAAATAATATCCAGCCCTTCCTTTTCGATTTGTGAATAATTTTGTTCGCCTGGTATAATTTTCTTGACGCATGCACGATGGGTTTTAGTGTCCCATCCGGCATTTTATGAAGCGTGTTTCCCCCCAATTTTTTTTTGCTCTTCATTTTCGTTGCTGTTCTTTTCGTTTAATTTATCAGTTTTTTCAACGATTTTCTCCTGATGAGATGTTGGACGAAAGGGCCTTAGGGACTATTACCATCAATAATTTAGTTGTTTTAAAAATAGTATATAGATTTTGTACCTCCAAGCAATTGTTGATTGATATATATATATATATATATATATATATATATATATATATATATATATATATATATATATATATATATATATATATATATATATATGTATATATATATATATATATATAGAGAGAGAGAGAGAGAGAGAGAGAGAGAAGAGAGGGAGATTGAGAGAGAACTAATTAGGAGGATTTGGAATAATCATAATTAAGTAATTCATCGAGTCTAGAAGAAACCCCAAGAGAATGCAGAAAGCGGCTTATCAACGGGCCGCGGAGACTTCCACCACGGAATATGTGATCACTCGGCACTATATTGAGTCTAATTCGTTACATTGTCGTCACCGAGGCCCGTTGGTACAGTTGGTTTGGCGTTTGCCTCGTATCGTAACTGTTCGATTTCAATTCTCTGTGGTGGATGCAGACTGCTGTTGAATCCCAAATATAGGACGAAACATCATTCTGTTGAGGTTTCTTCTAGATTCGATGAATTACTTAATTATGAGATATATATAGAGTCGAGTATATATATATATATATATATATATATATATATATATATATATATATATATATATATATATATATATGTATATATATATATATATATATAATTTGTGAGATTGAATATGTCCATCTTTTTTTAACCTTCTACAAATGAGCAGTTGAAATTTATCGGTATATACTTGTTCTTGAAGAACCTGATACTATTTACATGTTAAAATAAGTTCGCTTTTATGCCAATACTACAATTACAATTCGTTTACCTTGCACGGCGAAGTTGCTAGTATTTATTTTCTACTGTTATCATGTGACTTTCCTCCAGTGACAATGAATTCTTCCAATCTCAATGGGGCTCTTGGGACTCTAGTTCACTCTAGACCTGGAGTAATATTTGAATATATCAAAGTAGAACTTGAAAACACAGACCGTCGCCCCAGGATATATCTGAGAACCTCTGACTTGCTTTGTCTTTATGAACGTCAGATTAAAACCTAAATGTTAGTATTGTTATATCTGATATGGAGTTGTTCAAATATACATTAAATCATATCGTTTAAATAATGATTAGTTTCAACAGTGCTTATGGCTGAGATTTTGGGAGTACCTGGTTCACTAAGCTTGGATGCGCGGATGGTGTAATGGATAAAATGACAGAATGATTTGTCGAAGAGCCGAGTTCGTATTCCACTCGTGATTTTAGCATTCACTTACACGCTAATAGTCTTGTGAAAATTATGAATAGATCAGTTCAAGAATAGGTAAATATTAGAACAAACTTTGGCATGTAGCATTGATTGGCAAACATGCTAGGTGATGTAAAACTCTGAAGTAAAACAAACATATAGAGTGTTGCCAAATATTGAAGCCAACGGCAAGAATGTAATATAATCTGCTATGTGGTGATGAGTTCACAAATACAGGACATTGTGTTATGCATGTGCTCTGTAGTAAAAATTCAAATGATCACATGAAATATTTAATTTATTAAGGTTATTCAGTTTAATCTTTACTGAACTTGCATCCGTCGTACTCGACATGAGACTTCATATACATATATATATATATATATATATATATATATATATATATATATATATATATATATATCAGGTATAACTGCGGAGTTTTCCAAATCGTGTAACAGCATAATTATCTATTCCACAAAATATTTAATATCTAAAATCCACTAAAATAAATGAGTTTTTTTCCATGTTTTCAGATTAGATATTTTGTTATCTAAATAGGATTTTTCGTAAGAATCACACGTATAAAATTTACCACGTTAAAAGTGTTTCCTGTCAGAAGCACTGACTTCCCAACTGTGCAATGGTGAGAGGAAAATATCATACAGACCTTCAGTAATGGTATCAACATTCTGGCTTCCGTATTCATATTCCATTCACGAACCATCCCGAGAACGGTGAACAAGTTTTAAAAAGACCGATGACTAGAAATGAAAAATGGGCCAGGATGCAAAGAGATCATCAAATCAACTCAGAAATAAAGAGATCAATTAGAAAAGATCAAAAACAATTCATGTCATTGGTACGTGAGGAAGGATTTTCAGCTATGACAATCGAAAGAGTAGTGGAAAAAACCCTTAAAAATTAAATCGTACCTGAAAACAGTGAGGCAACTGATTACCACTGCACTAAAAGTTAGAAAGTTAGAGAGGACGAAGATCATCTTGAATAGGTCAGACAATATGAGTGTGTGTGTGTGTGTGTGTGTGTGTGTGTGTGTGTGTGTGTGTGTGTGTGTGAAATTTATTTCAATCATTTCTGAGCATCGGTTCGTTGCTTAAACTTAATTAATGATGAAAATAACATTTTTGTTATTCTGCTAAGCTTAGGGAATAATTATACATTCTTATTGCTTACAGTAGATTTCAATAAATTTATAATTATCTTGGAAAATTCCAGTAAGTTATCTTTAATCATTACAACGCTTCAAATCTTAATATAACAACTGGGCAGTTTTGCTGTTACACGATTTGTACTATTTTGCTGTTATGCCCAGTACATATAGACAACATTTGGCACTTTTGCACGCTACTGATTTACATCTATTCATTAATATATATTTCCCAAAAATATGCAACCTATATAATTTGATTTTCATTAAAAATATTTCTGATTGAAATGTACATGAATATAAAACCAAATTTGTTGAAAAGAATAGACATTTCAGAAAAAGGTTAAGATGGAAATTATTTTAATGTTTTAACAATAGTAACAATAACATTAATAACAAGAACAATAAATTCGTATTTCATAAATGAAATATCCACTGCGGCAAAAAGATATCCCTGATTTCGAAAATATATCAATAATTTTTTTAAATGAAATGGAAACAAGAATAAAACAACTGTAAATTTCGAAAAATAATTACCAAATAACTTAAATGCAATAAATAAATAGAATAAACTATATATTCAAGTCGAAAAATCAAGAACAATACATAAAATGGAACTTACACAATATAATAAACTAATAAAAAAGGTAAATAATTTTTACAAAAGCACCAACAATAAATCAGCAAATAACATATATAACGTATCGAAGACCAGAGCAACACAATTAAAATTTGCTAAAATAATTGAACAATTAATTAATTTAGAAACATTTATTAAATTAAAAGGTCATAATGATAATTTTCTAAACACGCCTACATGTGGATTATTAAATCCGACAAAAACTAACATATGAAAATTAAGTAAAAAAATAGTCGAAAAACTAGTTAGAAATTGATAAAAAAATATTAAATATATATAAATGGAAAAATAAAAATGAACCAATCAAGTGTTACATTGAGAGTACAAACACAAGAAATTGCTCTTTTCTAGAAATAGATATAAAACACTTTTGTCCATCTTGTACCAAATATTTATTATATAAAGGATTAAATTTTACCATACAACTCATAAAATTACAATGACAAAACACCGCGAAATAGCAACAATAACTGTAATTATCGAAATAAAAACTGACCACTTAATAATAAATGTCTAACTAATAATATGATATATAAAGCAAATGCATCAAATAATATTAACACGGAAAAATTATATAGGAGCAACAGAAAGAAATATTTAATAATCATCAAATGTCATTTAAAATAGACATATTCGTAATTAGCAAAACATTCTCAAGATATATACGGCATCAGGACGAAAAATATAGCATTTAAAATTAAAAATTAAATGGGAAATATGAAAATGTACCTCCATATAATATCAATAATAGAGAATTTAGACAGTGTTTAGAAGAAAAAATATATAATAAATTTAAAAAAAAGTAAAATATTAAAAATAGAAATGAATTAATGCATAAATACAGACATTTTAATATACAGTGGCCTAAGAAATGATTTTAGCCAGGAGATATACACTACATCCAATTTCAAAATTTAATTACGCAATCACAACTCAACATAAATAAATAGTATCTGTCTATATTTCTGAGATGAGGTATTATGTACATTATTTACATTATTCGGACTATTGTCCCCATCTTTGTCCCCATATTTATTATAACGATTCGGCCGTTGTACATTCCGGCCTTATTCAGGTGGTTGAAATGTCGAACTGAATCCTTTATTTCACTCACTGGGGTAGACTGTTCTTTTTCCACGTGCTATGTTTAATGGATGTCAGTTATCAGTTATCTCCTGTTAATTTGTCCCTCTGAAATTTCTCCACTGCCTTAACCGAGTATTGAACTCACACTCTTTGGGTCCTCTCACTGGCTCTAACGAACGCCCTTATCCACTCTCCCATGTGTCCTTGAGGACATCTGGGTATTATAAACCTAATGTCTTCAGCAACCATTTTTACCAGTGCTCATATTGCAATTTTTGCTGTTACCATTGCTTTTTACCTGAGCTTATATTGCAACTTTTTTATTATTATCGCTTTTCTCTGGAACTCCTTATTACTGGTTCCCATAATGTATTCATTTTTATTCTTGGTCGGCTCAGGAGATTTTTGTGGCCTAGCATATATGCTGATTCCTTAAGCTTACGAATTTTCCAATGGTGTTCCTTGTCTATGATCTCAACCTGATTCCACAGAGGGCGGTGATCTCCCTTCTCTCTCCAAATTTGGTCAGCCACGCCCGAGGTTTACACTTCCCCTCGCTTTCTGGTGTTCTTGAAGCCTCAACTTAAGGGGGTGGCCTGTGTCTTCATTATATTTCTTTCCGCAGCTGCACGGGATAGTGTACACACATTCTTTAGTCATGTTCTCCTCTATTGGGGGGTCTTACTCGGGAGAGATATCTCCGATAAATAAACAGTATTTGGAAGTTGTATTGAGTAGGTCCTTCATTTGCTAGTTTTAGTGATTGTATTCGATTTTTCATGGATTTGGTCAAGTTATCAACAATCGTCTGATCCATATTTTGGCACTCCTTTAGCAATGTTTCAAGAAACATTGCTATTGACGTCATTTTGGTTGCACACTCTAAAAGTTTTCGGTCAAGGGGCTCCCAATCGTGCTGTATTGGGTTCATGTCAGGACTTTGGGCTGCCCATGGCAGTGACTTGATTCCTTGCGATTCCTTCCATGCATTTGCTACTTTGCTCGTATGACATGGCGCTCCATATTCTTGAGAAAGTTATTTATTCTTGTCAATCTGATTGGTTTCAAGTACTAGGAGTAGTCCTTTCTCTAATATTTGACAGTATTTTGGACAATTCAACAGCTCGTCAACAAGAACTAGCTCAGATTTCCTTCCAGACCAGACAGCAGCCAACACCATTATTCCAGTCCTTCCATGTTTTAGGCTCGCCTGCAGATATTCAGTGGTCCAAGTTTCATTCAGATTTCTTCAACCATAAACCTGTCTAGAATTCGAATATCGGCAGAATTTACTTTTATCTGAACACATTACAGACTGCCAAAATTCATAATCTTTGCTCTCGAATTCTCTCACCCAGTCCATATGCCTCTACATGTTAACCTCTGAAATCAAGGTTTTCTTTCTTGCAACTATTCTTTGATAGCCTAGTTCTTTATCACCGCATATGGCGAAATTTCCATACGGGTTGACGACATCTTTGACGCTCTGACGACTTCCCTCTTCAGCGCCGTTTTCGTTCGCTCAGACACGATGATTGGTCTTCCTGGACGTTTTTCCACACGACAATGATCTTCTTCAATAAATTTCTTGAAAATATTATTAACTCTTTGATGATTAATCTGGAAACACTTAGCATTTCTCTATTTTACTTGCCACACTGATGACATCCTATTATTTGCCCTTGTTGAAATTCACCGATTTCCTTACTTCCGTGAACTTTCATTGCAAAATACGAGTCAACTAACCTTCGTTCATAGATTAGAGTAGATTGATACTAGCACGGTATTGTCTGAAAAAAAGATGATACGTTATTACACAACCTAAAATTGGTGTACTTAAGTGTGGCTAAAACATATCATAGTCCACTGTACATTTAATTTGCAACTCGCATACTGATATAATGTAATATAATAGATACAACAAAAACTAACATAAAATAAATAATAATATAACATAATATAATAAACATGCATACATAAATTTAAAATCATTCAAAGATAAATGTACGAAGAAAATTAACAACGTAAAATAAAATCAAAAATCAAAAAGATATACAATTGACAAAAACAGTTACGTTTATGAAGGACCACGTGAGTACATGTAAAACTATGAACATGCATCCTTCCATAACGGAGTGAAAGAAAAAAACAAATAAAAATACTGAAAAACAATATGGATATTCATTACAATTGGAAATATTAAATATACGGATTAAAGCGTTAAATAGTTACGTTCATGAAGGAACACGTAAGTACATGTAAAACCATTTTAAAATTTTTAAAATGGGTAAGTCATTGATTTGGGATGCGACCTGTGCGGATACATTTTCGGCCGGTAATTTGATCAGGTCCCCGGTTGAGCCGGGGTCCGTTGCCCGAGACGCAGAGATGAAAAAAATAATTAAATATTCTTCTCTTGCTGACAGATTTTTTTTTTACTCCTGTGGCGGTGGAGACTTCAGGGTTATTGGCCCTCGTTCGATGGCGTTCCTTCGGAGGATTGGCGCGATTTCGTCTCGATTAAGGAACGAGCCTCGCGAAACGGAGTGGCTCTTGCAGCGTGTCTCACTGGCGATGGTTCGCGGTAATGCTTATCTCCATCATTGCGGCTGGCAGAGGATAGAAAAAAATGTTTATTGTTACGTTGTTCTGGAATTGTCATCAATAGTCGACTGAACTTGCTTTGTTTCAATGACTTTTGTTTTGTTATTATTAGTTACTTTGTTCAATAAACCATGAACATTCACCCTTCCATAACGGAGTTAAAGAAAACGTCAAATAAAAATACTGAAAAATAAAACGGATATTCATTACAATTGGAAATATTACGGATTAACGCGTTAAAAAGTGGACACAGTACCACGAAATATAACTATAATAGCTATTTATATTACAAATTAATTTATGTATAATTTAATATTTTAACGCATATCATTTTACAATCCTGTTCGTAAATTATTAGATATTCGAATAGAAAGATAAGTATTATTTAATTTGATATAATAACATAGATCAATTTAGTATTATACGTAATTACATTTAATTTAACAATATACACACATTATATGTACATATATATATATATATATATATATATATATATATATATATATATATATATATATATATATGTGTGTGTGTGTGTGTGTGTGTGTGTGTGTGTATGTGTGTGTGAGTCTCTGTGTGTGGAGATATATATATATATATATACACACAATTATAGCTTCAAGAAGACAAATAAATAAATGCAGAGGGAGGAAATGTTTATATGAATAATTTACTTTAATTATATTTTTAATTTTTGTGTTTTGTTTTATATTAGATTTATTTTAATAGTTTATAAAGTTCGCATTAAAAATGAATCGAATTTGTTACTATTTTCCGAATACTAATTTATCTGAATGTCGAATAGTTTTCTCGTGTAAGTGAACTTAAATTAGAACGCAGGAAATGAGCTAGTTGTCTCAGATTCAAGTATATATGCTTTGAAATATATGGTTCATTCTGATAAAATTTTCATTTGAACGATATTATTATATGTTTGATATCGGTAATATTTGCCAAAAACTACGTCAGCTGTATATATGAAAACATTTCACTTTTTTCAAGCTGGCATCTCTTGTAACTAGGCAAATCCAGGCCTGTATACACAAATTTTATGCCATGAAGATGTAGTGTTTAGAAAAGCCAACTTTTCTCTCTAACACTGACGCTCATTGCAGACCGCTAGAACATTATCCTGCGCTAGTCTCAAGTCTGTCGATGGTGGGCTTGAACAGGTAGATGCCTTAGCTGAGATGGTACGGGGAATGCTTGGCTTGCCGGTCTTTTCGCCGAATGTTGGACATCAAATCGAACTCATCTCGATGCTACGGAACGAGGAAGACGAATCTAGTATAGGTAGTTGACGTATTCTCAATAGATGCTCGATGGTCCTGAATGCGCTGGAAGCCGTGAATACGGGAGGCGAGAGTGTTAGCAGAGAGCCCTTCGGTGACGTTGTAGACTCGTAACATGGTGCGTCGGTAGATGTCACAGCCTGTGATAATAATAATATGCTGTTTTATTCCCAGGTGTAAATCAATATTTGCCCATGATATATAACTCATGATCATAGATGCAAACATATTGTGGGGAGGAACAGGAAACGCCCAAACACTGCTATATATCTATATATATATATATATATATATATATATATATATATATATATATATATATATACATTCCGAAAATTATGGTTTACGCAGCGAAGGTCGAACTTAGTACTCAACCGTAATGGTTCCCGCGAGGCAAGGTTGCTTACCATTACACCACGTCGAGGTGCCCGGATATATTCATAGTATATGCCATATTTGTGTTATCTCGCGTAAAAGTACAACGGAAAATGGAGAAGAAAAGTAGTTTCATACTAATATGGCCAAAACATACTCAAATTAAACGGAATCTACTAAGGCAATAATATCTCAAGTGAGTTATAGAGACAATAATTTGCTATTAATTATTTAGAATGGAGCAACTTCTACCTAATGTTAAACTGAAAAATGGCACTTTTTTATCATATACTTACATTCCAAATGATTTGCAGAATTACCTGACTAAATGATCGAGAGTAAAGGATCAAGAAATAGCAATGCTCTTCACCAAACTTTATCCTTTCAAGATTTCTGAAACTCAGAAATGGAATCAGATTTGTACAGCAGTTCTAGCAATGAAAATACCAAGAAGGTCCCATATTAATCGAATCAATGACGGAAAGTTTATTGGAATAAAGAATTAACTAAACGTGTAAATGTACCCTTATAAGTCAATGTTTTTTTTTTTTTAGTATGACTGACCAATATGGGAAAATAATACGAATAACAAGTATCATTTTTTTTTCTTTTTATTTCTGGCTATCCTTCTTTCTCTTCATATATATAAAAACGCAGGCACACACACGCACACACATATGTAAGTGTGTGTTTGCATGTTTGTATGTGTGTGCGTGTATGTTTCTGTATATATATATATATATATATATATATATATATATATATATATATATATATATATATATATATATATTTATATATACATATATATATAAATATATATATATGTATATATAGCGCTTAATAGGGAGAGCGATAGCTATATATATATATAGAGAGATAGATATTTGAAAGAAAAAGGGACTAAAATGTAATATATATATATATATATATATATATATATATATATATGATGTGTGTGTAGACACTTTTATGTTAAAGCAAGTTGATATATCGCAAACGAGTGTAAACACGCCTGATGCTATTAACATGGATGATTTGTCTAGGAAGTCTGAATGAATTAATTACTCAAGTCTAATAAGGATTTAAAAAGAGCCAAGGGCTAGCGCGTCTAGTCACGCGAAAAAGCAATAGGTCCACGCAGAATTAAATCTTGTCTTTAAGAAAATGGCTTTTTGCCGTTGGGTATTGCAGCGAGATTTGTTTTTAACGAGTTATGCTGGATCTAACTTTTTCCGAAAAGTTTTTTTTCTTTCTGCTTGATTCAGATATTTTATGTGTTTTAGGAAGCAGGCATTTCGCTAGAGAGAATTCTTTTGCTTGCCTTATTCTGTAAACTCTAAACGTGCATTCAAGAGTTTACAAAATAATTACTTTAGTAGAATTATTATTTACAAACTGCACAATTATAATTTTCAAAAAAATATAAATTCAACTTCGTATTATCGGCTGAAAGCAGAAATCACTAAAAAGTTAAAAGACACCATGGCAGTTTAATATTAATTATTTTTTTTTTACGATATCAAGTTATTGTTTTTTATCTGATATTTTGCCTAATCTTCCAAGCTTTAATTTTTCGATTCACAATTTTAAGGAGTCGCCCTGTATTTCTTTCAAAAATTTGAATGACGTTTACAGGCTTGCATATACGAAAGATTTAATAAAGAGGAATGTAGTCTCCGGCAGGGTCTGGACATAAATGTCCTTATATAGGAGGAAACACAGGGGTACCTAGAGTCGGTTTAATGATTAGCAAGCTTGTTTCGGTAGAACAAGTATTACTGATTGGTGAGTTCAATCCTCACTATGTTCCCTCTACTTTCGGCTTTGTGCCGCATCTAAGCTACTCTTGGAAAATCACTATAGGAGCAATCACGAGCGTATATGCTGCGGTCGACAGGGTGAAAGCACATATGGCGTTAACGTTGTTTTTAGTGGCTATACATGCCTAGGTTGATGCCGAATTTCTTGACACAGTGGAAATTAAAACCAGCATGTATAACAGAATGTGTTAATAAAAAAACGGATCAAGTTAAAAAAAAGAAATACTCAATAAAAATAAATGTGTACTGGAGTAGACGTTTATCTCTTGTTCCATGTTTAAGACTGTTTTTTCGGTTCCTTCAAAAATATTTTAATTCTCTTTCACTTCCAGTAATCCCTTAAAGCTAGTGGCATTATCGCTTTGCTTGGGGTGAATGAATTATATATTTATATATTTTTCATGGTTGACTCAGAAAGGAAACTACAGGATTTTCTAGAACGCGTTATAGAATAAAGCGAGAAAAATGACACACCGTCGCATGCAAGAAGCGATCGCAGTCTAGTCACCTTTAAGAAAATAAGGCAAAGATGCGAGTGTCAAATTGGAGATCTAAATATCAATAAGGTGCGGAAATGTACATACCTGCTAAAATGCTGTAATCACATACGAACATGCATAGGACTAGCGAAAGAAGCATTTTAAAAGTTAAGCAACGTAATGAGAGGAAACTGTTTATATTTTCGGACTATTGTCCTCATATTTGTCGCCATATTTATTACAACGTTTCGGCCGTTGTACGGTCCGGCCTTCTTCAGGTGGTTGGAATGTGGAACTTAACCCTTTATTTCGCTCACTGGAGTAGACTGTTCTAGTTCCACGTGCTATGTCTAATGGTTCTCAGTTATCAGCTATCTCCTGTTAATTCCCATTAACCGGGTATTGAACTCACACAGTTTGGGTCCTGTCCCTAGATCACACTCACGCCATTATCCACTGTGCCATGTCATCACTAAGGACATCTGTTTTATGAATTTCTGGGTATTATAAACATAATGTTTTCAGCAACCATTTTTTACAAGTGCTCATATTGAAATTTTTGCTGTTATCATATCATGTTTTTACCAGAGCTCATATTGCAATTTTTTGTTATTATTGCTTTTCTCTGGCATTCCTTATTACTGGTTCCCATATTGTATTCATTTCTATGCTTGGTCGGCTCAGGCGATTTTTGTGGCCTAGCATATGTGCTGATTCCTTAATTTTACGAATTCTCCAATGGTTTTCTTTGTCTATGATCTCAACCTCACCCCACAGAGGGCGTTGATCTCCCTTATCTCTCCATATGTGGTCAGCCACGCCTGGTTTTTCTACTTCCCCTCGTGTTACAGCTGATGACTAACATCCATTAGATTAGACATGGCACGTGGAACTAAAACAATCTACACCAGTGAGCGAAATAAAGGGATCAGTTCGAGATTCCAAACACGTGAAGAAGGCCGGAGCGTACAACGGCCGGAACATTGTAATAAATATGGTGACAAAGATCAGGACAATAATCCGAATAATGTAAATAGTGTACATAATACCTCATCTCAGAAATACAGACAGATAATGAGAGACGGAAAATAATCTTTGGAAATAGAGAAAACTGTGCTGGTTTGCTCATTTCCTAAGTCCTCTTATATAGCAGTAAATGTTGAACAATCTCTCCGGAAATGAGAGGAAAACTAGAGTCAGTAGAAATGTCGTTCCACACTGGGGTACATAAAATTTAATGAACGGAATTTGTAAGCATCAAGGAAGTATTTCAACAAACTAGAAAAGAAAGAACATTTGTACTCAGAATTCGGAAGAAGCAGCTGAAATTCTTTGAACACATAAGTGAGAAAGAGGGATTGGAAAACTTAACCCACACAGTGCCTAAAATTTAATTGAAGATTGGTTTGGCACGCTTGATTCTATGATATTTAGACTTCAGGACTTTAAGCGTAGTACGTCTTTTCCGGTTTACATTAAGATATGTCCGTAAATCCTATTCTAATATGTTCCTGCCTCTCACTTCTCGTGAGTGGAACACTCGCCCAGTTTCTACACTTTTCTGTCATCTAAATGTTCGGAAAATGTAAATGCAACGTCAAACATCATCATCTTTATTTTGAATCCTGTTCATTTATTGCCTTTTACACTCAATAAAGATTTCTCCGTTTCTTTCACATTCGCAAACCCCTTACAAATTCGTGGCCTTGCTTGTGCTGAAATGCTTTATAGGTACAACTGAATGTCATTTCAGCTAATAGTAGTATTGTTGTATTAATCCTTTTTTCGTTGTTGTTTAATATCCGGATAGAGACTGCAGGAATATGTTTTGCTTCTCTGTGCTTTAGGCCTTCGTCAGATATTGCCAAACAAAATTTGGATTCATTTTTATGTCGTGTTTATGCTGATGGCAATCATTTTGTTTTTATTAAAAATGTGTTTACAGTTTAGATTTAGGATTTATTTCATGAGTTGCATTGTAGAGTAAAATGTAATGTTACTTTATGATTAAAACAATCGTCAATCAACCGCATTCCAAAAAACATGTTGTTAAAAATAAAACGTAAAGATGTAAAAGCAATTCAAAATGTACAGTTTGAATTGAGTTTTAGTAAAGCAGCTTGCTATGAAAATATAAATACTATTTTTAAAACACGCTATTAAGAAGTTTTCTGTGGCAGAGTCCTTACGAATTACGAAAGTATTAATATTGGACAGTTTCTGTCCTACTTCAAACTGATATGGGTAAACTCGTCAGAATGGAAACAAAATGTAATTAAACTATTAAATAAAGAAGTTTCAGTGATCTTCAGTCACACATACACACACACACACACTCAAAAACACATACACACACACGCACACACACAGATCACACACAGACAAAACACACGCAAGCACTCACACATAAACGCGCACACACACAAAGACACACACATAATTACATATATATATATATATATATACATATATATATATATAAATATATATATATATATATATATATATATATATATATATATATATATATATATATATATATATATATATATATATATAAAAGTGGACATGGAAGTCAGCACTTAGAGGCGACAGTCTGTTTCATGCTAGTGCAATCGTCAGGCACTAGCATGAAACAGACTGTCGCCTCTAAGTGCTGACTTCCATGTCCACTTTTATATTTACACACGCTCTACTCTGATAAATCAGCACTTTACACCATAAATATAGCACACTTTAAGACTATATTTCTGCATATATATATATATATATATATATATGTTTATAGGGTTTCCATAAATCCGTGTGCACTTTAAAAAACTTTCTTTGTATTTGAGATAGAGATAATTTGTAAAAATGAAATTTTATTTAAGTTTCCACATGTCCTCCATCATTAGCAATACAAAGGGCAATACGATTCTGCAGTTCACGGAAAACATTTGCCAACTGATTTACAGTAATGCCTGAAATCACATTAGTTATGTTAGCTATACTTAAAACTAAGTACATTAAACTATATAACACTTTTTACAGATTATTTTTATCGCTAATAAAAATAATGATATAAATTTTTTAATGTGCACACGAACTTTAGAGACACACTGTATATATATATATATATTCACAGGTTACGATTAGTAAATTGTCGCCGTATTACATTTTTTTATTTCGCACAGTCTCTTTGTTTTTGATTTGGTCGTTAGCATTGTATAGTAAGGCAAGTTCGTCTGTGAGAAAAAGGGCACCATGACGCAAGTCACTCCGCCAAAAATATGGAAAAGGTATGTATTCCCTACGAAAGTTCCAGTTCGAACATGTCAGTGTGGTTGGGTATCAATCTGGGGACATTGCAGTGGTTTCCGAAAGAGATTGATGAGTCTAATGGTGATTACGAAGGTACGCCAGTTCGGAAAACTCACTGTTAGTTCTAATAAGAAAATAACTATAGAATTTGATGCTGAGTGTCATACAATAAAAATATTTGAAAGAATATATTGGAATTTTTACTGATCAATTTTTTACAACCACCAAGAAATTAATTCATGGACGTGAAATGATGAAAACTATAATAAATAGGCAATATGTCTAAAACCAAACATTGTCTTAACCAAACATTTTTGAATGAAAATCTTGAGTTCTCCGAGCCGCTATATAGAAGAAAAAAACATTGAAATTTCCTCCCTAGAAGTAAGATATCTGACTGATGTTAATTCAGTCGGGTTTCGATCCCGGTTTGAAGCAATACGAGCCACACTGAGGAGTTGAGATGCAGCGAAACAGTTTTTCTGTGGATGACTATATATATATATATATATATATATATATATATATATATATATATATATATATATATATATATATGTATGTGTGTGTGTGTGTGTGTGTGTAGGGAGAATATAAATTCATATATATATATATATATATATATATATATATATATATATGTCTGTGTGTGTGTGTGAAGCGAAAAATAGAGATACTACACAGAAGAAACTTGTAAATGTTCACGAGCATATTGGACAACTTTATTATGTAATTCCTACAATAAAATAGATATTTACTAAATTTTGAATTTTTTTAATAATTTCATATTTATAAGATAAAATGTCTCCTTTGAACTGTTCAGCTTTCTCTTTTCCTTCGTGTATGCTTTAATGTTTACATCTCATAAAACAGGGAGCAGATGATGCAGGCGTTGTATAATGTTTAGTAGTTTTAATCTGTCTTTTCTCCCAGACACTAATGTTAAGTCGGTCTAGGTTTGTTGCAGCAAGGCCAGTGTCGGCTGGGATCAACATCAGAACATTTTAGAGGGGTTATATTTGCAGCATTCAGAGTTCCATAGATGTGATGCTTTTATCAAATAGTCACGCATGTCTGAAAAATAAAGCTGAAAAAATGTCGAGTATCAACATGAAAGTAAGCAGGAAATCATAGAACGATACGAATAATTTTGCTGACGTAATTGGGTAACAATTTCGTTCCTACCAAAGGGAAATTTCGACGATTTATCGCGAATTTAAAATCATTTCACCTGAATTAGCATGGAAGGTCTATCCTCCAAATATTAAAATGCCTGATGAGACTACAAAACCAAACCAATTTGGAATAATAACACTATGTAATCAAACCAATTTGGAATAATAACACTATGAAAGAAAATTATCAAACTTTGGTCATTTCATACGCTACTGAGATCTCTGACGTTCGAATATAGATGTTTAAAATCAAAACTGTGTATTCGCCTATGGCAACTTGTGATGAGGTTTTGTTGAAGATTGTTCTGTTATTTACCCAGCTAGATTTTATGAAATGACAAGTTATATATAATGAACATACCACAAAAAATTAATTATTCAATTATATAAGCAAACCTTCTTTATTAACTTAAATTATTTTAATTATAATGAGAAGCGACTCAAAAAAACGTTATATTCTTTTCCTGGTATTTTAGTTTACGACCGATGGATATATTTCAGAGGGAGCAAGGAGATTTACGTCATTCACACGTTTTTGCTTAATGGCTAAATTGAGAATTCTCCATGTGCTCTAGTTGTAATTTTGTTAATACGGAAAAAAAACACACTCCAACCTTGTTGAATATGTAAAATACAATTTATCATGCAGGTTTAACATTTAAATATTCGTGTCGCATGTAAAACTTATATTTTTTTTAAATACCTAAAATCTGTTAGCTGTTGAGGAACTGGCTTATAGAGATTGAAATTTTGTAAATTACCAGAAACTTAACACAAAAGTAATGCTTAAATCATGCAATTAGATACTTTAATTGCCGACATATTTTAGACAAAACACTATTTAAAGTAAATAGGCCATCCAATTATTGGCTTAGTAATTAAAAATCTGAATGAACAACAGTAAATATTTTTACAACAAACAATATGTCAAAATTTTCGTATATGAAAATGATAAATGTTCTTTACAGTTTTTTTTGTTTTTTTGTTTTTTATAAGCGTATCACCCCAAGCAAGGCTGGAGGCCACTATCACGCAAGGGGTTAAAGAAGGGTTGGAGGAAGAGCAGATAGGAGTGGTAAAGGAGGGGATGTGGTGAAAGAGAAAGACAGTGGGTTAATCAAGGCAAGGGGGTTACAGAAGATTTGGAGCGAGAGCCGATAGGAATGAAAAAGGAAAGGATGTGGAGAAGGGAAGTGGATAGATCAAGGCAACTGGAGATGTCGATTGACGCTACACTTAAACCGTTGGAGATTGTATTTGTCAGGGAAACAGTAATAGGGAAGGGAGATCCATAGGCGAGATGTGCGAGACCTGAAGCTACTGGAGTAGAAGAGACGTCTACATCTAACAGTTTCCACGGTGTAGGGGTGGGAGCTGGATGCCAGCCTCGTGGTGCGTTTAAATTCACGAGGCCTGGGGACAAGCGAACGCAGCTCCTCGGAGCAATTACCGTGGAAGTAATTGTAAAAAAGGCAGAGCGAGGCAACATCACGTCTGTGAGAGAGCGACTGCAGACGAGATGACAGATCCGGGCCAATCACGTTGCCTATCCGTCTCTGGATCTTATCAAGAACCCTGAGGCAAACAGCAGGGGCCCGAGACCATATATGGCAGCAATACTCCATGCAAGGGCGAATGGTCGATTTATAGACTTGGAGGCTCGATTCCGGGGAGAAAAAATTACTGGCTCGGCACAGAGAACCAACTTTCCTTGCGGTGGCTGATGCAACTGACTCGAAGTATTTGTTCCATCCCAGATCAGCAGACAGCGTGAGACCGAGCAGCCGCAGGGAGGAGCTCTCGAGAAGTTGGTCTTCAGACATTCTAATGTGATGCAGGGATGGATCCTTGTGGTGGTTAATAGAGAGCAGTTTTGTTTTAGAGGCGTTAAAGTTAACCATCCATTTCTCACCCCAGTTCACAACCGATTGGAGGTCCTTTTCAATTTGAGCTGCCAGGTTAGCTTTGTCCGCCTCACTAGATTTGTGTTTGAGGCAGGAGTAAATAGTGGTGTCTTCAGCGTAGATGCCGACTTGGGAGTCTATGGCATCAGGAAGGTCGTTTATAAATATGAGGAACAGAGTAGGGCCTAGGATTGAGCCTTGAGGAACACCTGCGTTAGTCGGATAGGAGCTGGAGATGAATCCACTGAGAACAACCTTCAAATCCCGGTTTGACAGGAATGATTGTATTAGGTCAAACAATCGACCTGTGATACCATAAACCTGGAGCTTGCGAAGAAGGCCGGCATGCCAAACTCTATCGAATGCTTTGGAGATGTCAAGGGCCACGGCACGAGCTTCACCGTTATTATGGATAGCTTGGTAGACAAATTCAGTGATGGCCGTAAGCACATCGGCAGTAGATCGGGCAAAGCGGAAACCATACTGCTTGTCTGAGAGCAGATCGTGGGATATCAGGTGATTAATCACTTCGGCGTTGATAATGGCCTCGAAGACTTTGCCGAAGAGGGGTAGGAGACTGATAGGACGGTAATTGGAAGGGTTGGAGTGGTCACTAGAGTTCTTAAAGACACGAACAATGGTTGAGGACATCCAGCAGTCAGGAAAACAGGACTCCTTGAGGCAGCGGTTGTACAATTTAGAGAGGGCAGGCGCCAGTTTAGGTGCGCATTTCTTCAGGACAATGGCTGGTATTCCGTCACCACCAGTAGCCTTGTGGTGATCTAAGTTAGAAATAATGCCCAATACCGACGACGGGGTTATGTGCAATCCGTCCAGGAGGGCCTCAGTTCTGGGAGGGAAATCGGGCATGGGTACCCCGGAAGAATCTAGCGTAGAATTGGAAGAAAACTTCCGAGCGAAGCATTCGGCCTTGTCGGCAGAGGTGGCCAGGACCTCAAATTGATTGAACAGGAATGGAGGGTTTGTTATTGTTCAGAACGCTCTTGCAGAGGTGCCAATAATCTTTGGAGCCAAATTTGCGGGATGCAATACATTCCTTCATCCGAGCAGCAAATAGCGACTTGGCATCGTCGAGGATACGCTTACAATCGTTGCGTGCAGAGGTAAATAGACGTCTATTGGAGTCGGACATATCACTACGAAAACAGTGGAAGAAGTGGTTCTTATGCGCAATGGCGGTTGAGCAAGCAGCTGTGAACCAGGGGGAGGAGCGCGGCTTGACCTTGAATTTCCTGGAGGGGATGAAAGCTTCGATACCGGCTTTAATCCAGGAATAGAACTCAGGAGCACAATCATGAGTGGGGAGCTTAAATACAGCATCCCAGGGGACATCGCGGAGGAAGTCACAAAACGAGTCCCAGTCAGCCCGTTGGTAGCAGAATGTGGTTCTGGTGGTAGGAGACTCTTTGCAGTGGGTGGGGCTGAAGGAAATGCTAAAAGACACTACAGCATGATCAGAGTTACCGACAGGACAGAGCTGCGTGGCACTACAAGTCTCAGGGATGGAGGCTGTCTCAGGATATGCAAATAATCAAATTGTATACATGAGGAAACTTTTTTTAAATCCGCTAAATACATTATTAGCCGTGTTTTTATTATCAAAATTATTTAAAGATATATTTTGTAGTCAGAAACACTGATGCAATACGGTGTGTCAATACTGAACAAGAAAAATACACTAATAAACAAAATGATTTCAAATGTCCACCATCTTGTTAAAAATTGCATTTAAAAAGGTAGGAATTCATAATATGTTGTTTTGCGATATATTTACAAGATACTTCGTCACGATTATACTGAGGTGCCTAAGGAGGGAAATGGCAAACAAGATAGACCTTAGATAAGCCACACTCGTTCGTTTACCTTACAAGCTAATCTGGAAAAATGATCTGATACTGATACCCAATCGGTTTTATTTGATCGGAGCTTCAGGACATACTGTTAAGAACGAAGGTAAATATTTGTGTCAACATTATAGATATTGAGTTGGGAATTAATGGGATTGGCAAGGTCCTTGATGAAGGTGAAATCAAAACATAAACATGCATTTATCTGAAATATTTAGAAGTGTACCCGTTCAATATATCTTTCATTACGTGATTTGTTGAGAAGCAGTGGGTCCGATCAAAATTCGACCGGAGACACCAAAGTCCTTCACCTTGCAAAGAAGACAAGCGTGCCACACACTCTCAAACATATACGAGATCTATCAACCCACAGTCCGATCCTCGTCGGTCTAATTTAATGCTTCACAGACTCAGTAATAACCATTATATTATCGACTATTGAACTACTAATGATTGCAGTGAAAACCGTATTGTTTGTCATATAAAAGCGAGCGATATGAGATGCTTAATCTATTAGAAGTTTGTTAGAGGCCCTAGTATTTTGCCAAACAGAATTATAAGACTACTACGCCGATAGTCAGACCGAAGGATCAGACCGTTACCCAGAACATTTTTAAACAGGGACTACAGAATATGATTTTCAATAGCTAGAAAGTAAGAAGAAGCGATCCATTTGTTGTAGGGTTTTGAGAAAACAGGTATCATTTCCGGGATTTTATAGTGCAATCCGAAATCACATGCAAACCAATCGGGACATTCAACAGACAATGCCTTAAAATAGAACAAGACTTTGCATATACACTATATAATGCATTCAATAAAGAGAAATATTATCTGGAATAGAGAATCCATTGCCAAGAGCGTCACATTAAAAATAGTGAGCTTTAAGATGCATACAGTATCGTTCATGTGAAAAGTTCCTAAATGACATGATTTGGCACGAATACCACAAATATTGAAGAAATAAAGCTTTAGTGGATTAGGTGGCGTTACGAAATCTAGTTTACATCTTATTTTAGTATTCATTGCAGCCAGAAAATTCTAGGTTAAAAAAGGCCAAGAATATTTGTCATTGACCATCATCTAAGGCAATACATACTGGATGGAAAGTGGACAAGATTTTGTTTAGGATGGCTTTGTGGTTGCTATCCCGGAAGTGTCTACGGGTACAGTTATCCATAAAATAAAAAAAACACACAAAAACACTATGTGTTGCATCTGTTTAATAAAGGATCAGGGTACTTAAGCGATATCAAATAATTTTGGCTTTTTCTACCAGTCGGAATGCATTGAGGAGAAAACTATCAAACCGATACCATCAATATAAAGAGTTGTAGCCAACGGTCATATTATCAAAAGGTTAACATAGTTGCTTTGAGAAAGGTACAGGTAGCCACATCCTAAACTGCATTAAATTAAAAAAATAACTACAAAAAGAAATTTCTCTTGAAATAACACAAGAGATGATGCATACCTTATCTGAAGAAAAGATAGCATAGCGAAAAGTGCGCAACTGTGTAGGCAACCCGAAAATCAGACGTAGTAGATACTATACCAGAATATTGAGACGACTTGGTATCATCCATAATTGTCATCGGCTGACGTCGGCCTATTTATATTATAGTTGTGAAACCCTATACTTATAATCCATCAGAATAAAGACTTAATAAATTATGAATACTTCAAAATACCATGGCTTACGGATCAGTTCTAACAACATTAGGATAGGAAAATGGAAATTGTATAAAGGATAGTATGTGTTCGGGCGAATTTTTTCCACCAAATTAAGATGTTGAAATGCGAAAATATTAATCTGGGAACTGGTGCGATATACTTAATTAGCTTCGCAGATCTAAGTTATGGTTGTCAAGCATAGCGTCCAAACTGGATCACAAATGACTCTAGTGACATTTGTGCACAGCCGCTTTTTCAGAGCAATAATTAAAATAGCTTCAAACGAAAAAATCACTTCGTTCTTAAAGAAGGCCATATGTCATCAGAGACCAGAGACTCACGCTAAAAAATAAATGTATTTATATACCAAATAAAACCCACACCACTTGAGAATTTGCTGCATCAGTAAAAATGCTAAGATCACATAAACGATATAAACAAAATGTGCTCATCTTTGTCGCCATATTTATTACAACGTTTCGGCCGTTGGACTCTCCGGCCTTCTTCAGGTGGTTGGAATGTCGAACTGAACCCATTATTTCGCTCACTGGGTTAGACTGTTCTAGTTCCACGTGTCATGTTTAATGGATGTCAGACATCAGTTATCTCCTGTTAATTCCCCTCTCCAAGTTCTCCACTGCCTTAATCGGCTATTGAATTTATACTCTTTGGGTCCTGTCACTGGATCAAACCAACGCCTTTATCCACTGTGCCATGTATCCTTGAGGACATCTGTGTATGAATTTCTGGGTATGATAAAACTAATGTCTTCATCAACCAGTTTTTACCAGTGTTCAGAGTGGGATTGTTGCTGTTATCATTAAATGTTTTTTACCAGATCTCATATTGCAATTTTTTGTTATTATCGCTTTTCTCTGACACTCCTTATTACTGGTTCCTATAATGTATTCATTTCTATGCTTGGTCGACTCAGGAGATATTTGTTGTAATAAATATGGCGACAAAGATGTGGACAGTACTACAAATAATGTAAATAGTGTACATAATACCTCATTTTAGAAATATAGACAGATATAAACAAAATGCTGACTTTTTATTTATACCTTATACAAAATACCTGAAAGTAAACTTTCGCTTGATAATAGAAAGATCGATACAACTTAGTAGAAATGAGATATTTAATTTCTTGAAAAGCTGTTTTAAGAAAAGTATTTTTTTCTTAACTTCAAACGAGGGTAATTTGGTAAAAGAATACTGACAATCCCCGTTATATAAACAGTTTAATTTCAAAATTACCATTAACATCCATCAATCATGTCGCTTTAAAACTCCAAACTTGCATCCCAGAATATTATTGCCGTAATTATTAAAAAATTAACGGTGCCCCACATTGAAAGACATAAATTGCTCAGAGTCAATGATATTTTTATTTAGTTTTTCGATACCAGAAAAGACGCTACGTTACTAATTGCTGTCCGTCATTTAATCAGGTCTTTCGCGTTTGTATCCTTAGCGATACACAATCGATTTGTCGTCAAACGACCTCATTTGGTCTTGCTCCATGAAAATAAATGATTTCTAAATATCTTCATCTCATACAAACTGTTGTCTTTTTTTTATTATATCTATACTGATATTGTAATAGAGTAAATTTTATTCAAAACCACAAATTATCTGAATAATGTTTCCCATTTCTTATTTCCTGACCGTCAAAGATACGTGAACTTCTCTCGGCATAGAAAAGAATTACCATTTTTTACTGAAGATCATAAAGACCCAAGGAAACTTATAGACATTTTCAGATTTTATTGTTCGTCACACGGATGTCTTTCCGGGCGGAGAAGCAGTAAATATGTCAAAGAATGCTTCACCTTCCCTTACGAACAGCTCGTTTGCAGTGATATATTTCTATTTACCGCCTTAATAGAGAAAGGAAGAAGCGATTGATAATAGGAAGGAAATGTATGGAAAGAGACATTTGCTGAAAATGGAAGGCGTTTGTTCTGCAGGAAGAATTTTAAAAATGGCCGTAAGAGCTTAACAACAACGTTTCGTTATTTTTCCTTCATCATCTTTCTCTTTCTCTCGTGTTCTCGGAAATATATGCTTTATATCATTCATTCATTTGACTAGCAACTTTAATGTTACTGTTTTGACAAAATATATAGGTTCATAATGTAGGAATATCTCACGAATGTTTTATCTGTTAATAGTTACATATCTTTAAGTACTGATTCTCATATATATATATACGACGCTTGACACTACATTTGAATGATAACTCTAACATTTTTAGACATTTAAAACAACATGCCTGGCCGCATACACAATTCCGGAAAATCCTCGTCGAAAACACAACTATACTTAAACATGAAAACAATAAACAAAAACTAAAAATTCTTGAAGCTATATACATAAAACAGTTGAAACCTAACCTGAACAAAATAAACTATGAAATCTCCAATAATATCCTTAAATGCCTATAATTAGTAACAGAAGTCATTGGTTCATACCAACGGCTTTCCATACTCAATACTCATCGGATTCACTCTCGCGTGGTAATGTGTGACGTCATGAGCTGTTGCGCGATTTTCGCTTTCAGCGTTTTATATGCACGTGTTTATCGTTGCTTGGAAATCATCCATGTAAACAAACAAGACTATCATCAATTTCTTGTTCGTGTATTGCTTAAATATATTGTGTAATTGTCATATTTGATAATGCCTTATGTAAGCCGAAAGCTTAGATTGTATTAAAAAAAAGTATGTATCAATATTGTGATTTTCTTTCATTGTTTAATGATAATGTTATTAAGATTATCAGACTATATGAAAAAAAACTTACATAAAATATATAGACAACACTTATCTATATTATTTAATGAAACATGTATTAATATATATATATATATATATATATATATATATATATATATATATATATATATATATATATATATATATGTTCGTTTTAAGGTACCCGACAAATGCAGAGACGGATATGCAACATAACTGGCCCTGATATGTTATCTCGTCTACAGTCGCTCTCTCACTGACGTGTCGACGTCTCCCTCTGTAAAACATGTTTAATGTAGTTTGAATGTAGAAATCCGAAGTAGTAATTAATTTGTTCAATGAAACAGCACCAATGTCTAGTAGCAGCTATTCAGGAATTCTTAAGGTCTTCCATATCAGAGGTTGGCAGTGGATATTCGGAGAGATTAGGAAAGCGTAGTTCTGCATGTCATTCGTCTGAGAGGTTAGCAGTGGATATTCCGACAAGGAAAAAACAAAATGGCCGCCTTTATACACATCAGATCGAATATTCCACGTCTTCTGATTGGTTAACCTTCTCTTAGTAAACTATAAAATGAGTCAGCTCATTTCCGTTGGCTCACTAGTTAGATCATTTACACAAAATAACTTAACATCCTCTGTCTTTTCTACAAATACTTTCGCGGTAACTGCTCCGACGAGCTACTTTCGCTAGTTCCCACACCAGAAATATTTTGGAAAATAAGGAAAAATCATCAGCCTATAACAACCAATCAAAAACTTGCAAACTTTACTTGGAGGAAAAATAGCTATCATTACCTTTCAAGACCAAAAATAATTATTAAATAAAAGATCCGAGCTAATCTCAAAATGCAGACATGAAAACAAATTTTTACTATGTAACTTAAAATTGGAAAACGGAAAAAATAAATAAATGCATAAACAAACAAAATGACAATAAAATAAGCCAAATAAATTAATCCAAACAAATTACCAAATCACACCTGTTAGAATAGACGAAATAGAATATAAAATAAGAAACAAAATCAGTAAATAAAGTAAATAATATACAAATTAGCAAACTATTATGACCAAAATATTAGACTATAAAAATCAAAAAAGAAACCGGCCGAAAAATAGCTATAACTGTTATATAACAATAAAAAATAAATAAAAAATAATATACTGCGTTACTTAAAAATAGAAAACTAAAAAGAGAAAATATACAGTGTAACAAATTAATAACAACAAGGAAAATAAATTGATCTAAATACATCCAAATATATAAATGAAATAACAACCGATACCGATAAACTAGACCTTTAGAAAAAAAAAACAAGTAAAGATAATCGATCCAAATATATTAAATTAAAAACTGTTCCCGCCAAAATAATAGTCAGAACAAACCACAACATTCAACCCCAAAATTGAACAAATAGCTTTAATTAGCTTTCCAAACAAAAACAAAACTATTGAATTAGCTATATAAACAAATTTTTATTACGTTAACAAAAACACCGATGAAAATATAATAAATAAATAAATATATGAGATAAAAAATAAAAATAAATAAAAACAAGCAAAATAATTTTACCCAAATAAATAAATAAACAAATAAACGACTTCCGGTAAAATAACCGGCAAAATAGACTACCCACAATGCACCACTGACCCGTATATATAAATAGCCGAGAAAAATAACAGCACAATTGGCATGACGATTACATCTAGCATGAAACAGACTGTCGCCTCTAAGTGTTGACTTCTATGTTCACTTTTATATTTACATACGCTCTATCTCTGATATTGAGTACTTTATCCCATAAATATAGCACACTTTAAAACTATATTTCTTCATATATATATATATATATATATATATATATATATATATATATATATATATATATATATATATATACATATAAACTCAATGCCAAGTTAATGATATAAACAAATTACAACGATGACATTTTCACCCCTCGTCCGCATTTTAGGAATTAAAATTTTCTCGTGCCACACCACGATAAAATATACATGTGTGATAAAATGTACATTTAAAATAAAAAAACAGGGTTGAATGTAAAAAGCATAGATTTGATAACTTTCTCTTCTAATTTTCTGATCCTAGTTACGATATTCGTAATGCATGATATAATGCAAAAATATCACAATTAAAAAATCAAGAAATGATAATTTATTCTGGGACTCATGCAGGCAATTAAAAGTAATCTATAATAATATTGAAAATTTTGAATTCATACATATTTTCGGCATATGCAGTTTTTGAATGTGTTTCTAAATCTTTGACTGATTTTCAATCATTCCGCCTCGCCTGCTATCCTCTCCCGCCACACCTATGACATGCGCCGCACCTTTTAGTAAGTCTCAGAATTTCGTAAACCTAGCCGACGGTTATGAGAGGGAATATGTGTGTTACAGCTCTTCAGACAAGATGATAAAATCGCCAAAGTTCATCGCTTCTCCTAATTTAAAGATTTAAAGAATTACATACGCAGATTTTTTTCTTTAATTAATTGCGAAAATATCAGTGATGTAATTTCTGGTACAAATGGATGAATTTCTTTTCGTGATCTATTATATTTAACGAGAATATACACAACATCACCCGGAATTCGAAACAGGTGCTCTTCTTCTGTATCACTACAGACAATCGTCATTATTATCTCAATACAGATTAGCAGACAGAAAAACATTTTTTTTTTACCTAATATATTATCAGTGGAATAAATTCTTAAAACAATGTCGAGAAAAATGATTGATTTAAGACACTAATGAGAGTGTCGAATATAATTCCCTCCTGTATCAATATTAGTCACAGTAAAAGTGCCAGATGTAATTTCCGCTCATGACTACATTTCAAAATGCAAAGTTACATATTTCTAATAAAAAAAATCTATGGAAATTAATTTCAAATAAATATATATATATATATATATATATATATATATATATATATATATATATATATATATATATATATATATGTCTACCTAATCTGACCCACGTTAAAAATGACAGTAGACAAAATACTTTAGACAATTATTCATGCTCGAATAATAAGCATAGAAAAGGTAGTTGCGTAAACAAAACTTACTTACACACTCGACTTTTGTAATCATTGTGGAAGGCAGAGACATAGAGAATTTGCAAATATATCTGACAGTGCGGTGATATATTCCGTTTCAAAATTATCTAGTATAGGAAATATGCAAGCAGTATTCAGGATAGGAGTAGCCAGGATGCTTTTTACACAGAAGCGTAAGATGTAACATAACAAAAATATTGACATGGAAATTCTTGTTTTAATACTGAAATAAGTTCATCATATCAAGGCTTCCGTATTGACGACATGCATGATGACCTACTCTTTCAGTTATACATAAGATATTTTGTATTTACAACCGTTTTCTCAAGCCAGTGATAAAACGTGGCTTCAAATGAAACTGCGTGGACGATAATCATTGTAGATTCTCGTTCTAACCTTTTCCACAGACAGGAATTGTAACGATTATATCGAATCCAGTGCTAGGTCTTCTACTAGGAAAGTTGGGTCGATGGATAATGTCAGACTATTTCCCATTCAAATATATTTGTCTTGCATATTTAAAAGTACACTATTCGTCGGTGCATTGAACACTGCTGGCATATTTGGCCTGGTGGTAATTCTATGTGTCAAGAAATTCATAATATAATCCAAAGAAGAATCTGCAATGTTATCCGTCTTGACATGGATCCAAGCTTTAATCATATTCCTTCTCTGTTCATCTTCTATAAATATATTCATGATAATGCTTCCGTTGATTCTTCTGTTTTGTTACTTCAAATTCATGAGTACGAAATTGACAGCGACGTCACATGCGTATATAGTTGTACTCTGATAGATTTTCTCCCATATTTTCTGCTTGTAGTATTCGCTTCCGTTTTTTTTTCCTTTTCTAAGTTTTGTTGAAGAGTAAACGATGTTCTTTATTGAGAATTTATATCTTTATTTTTCTAAATTCTGAATTATTTAATTATAATTACTTAAAGAGTGAGTGATTTTGAATTTCATGAACCATAATCAAAACCACTCTCTGTTATGCCAATTTGATCATTTTTAAATAGCGCGTCTTCATGAGTATTGAATGTTATTTGAATAAGTTCATTTTCATGTATCATCTAATGTTCCATTTATTACTTTATTTAATACATAATCTATGTTTCTTCCTAAATCGAAAACGATATTGTTGATAGATATTTTTGTATTGTTTTCAAACAATTGTAGTATTTTTTTTGTGATAGAATCATTTTGGGTGATGTTTCAGAAATTTCGAATTTTGTTAGTTGTGTTTTTTTTTTGTATGTGAAAATGGATGGCAATCCAAATTAGTGTCAATAGTTTTCAAATAGTTATAAATTTTATTTACATAATTTAAAATTGGGCCATTTCCATCATCTTTGTTGCTATTATATATAACGTTTCGTCCGAAATAAACCCCTGTCTCCATCAGATGTTTGATCATTCGATTAACCTTCAAGGATGTGTGAACTAAAATATTTTCTTAATTTATAATGAGTGAAACGTTCTTATTCGGAAAAAAAAACCCTGATAAATACAAGAGGACAAAACGCCTGAAACGTTATGATAATTAATTCAAACATAAGAAAAATGTCCGATGGTAAATAAATAAAATAATTGTTCCATCATCGCATAAATTCAGAGATAAATTATAAATAATACCTGTATGAAATCATTTGTAGTATGCAACGCAAATACTGAATATGAAACACTGTGAAATATTTTATAGGATGATCTTACACAAAATGTAATTCTTGGTAATATATTTAAATATCTATTTGTGCTGGATACTGTTTATGCAGATGCTTCTTTTTCGGTAATAATTTTGAGATTTTGTAATCCTAATAGGAAGAAAGGAATAAATTGAACCGTGAAACGCAGAAAAGCTGCATACACATGTCAAATTTTATTAATATGAATTTCGGCATATTAATTAATATCAAGACAAATAATTTTCTTTTTGTTCCTATCCCATTTATTTCACACGTGTCCTGATTATATTGCAGCTATTGTCACACATAACAATCAATGCTGCATGGTGCTTAAAGCAAGCGAAATGAATGAATGCGGAAATAACGTTAAATCGTTTGCCCTTTCATTTATTCATGGCTTGCCTTTCCGTCAGCTGCCTTTCTATTTTCTGTGTCATCTTTGACACTATTCTCTTCTGGTTTAATGTGACACTTAACGTTATTAACCTTTTTACATCCTGCCCGGCAACTATCCATTTCGGCCGAAACGCCTATGCTGGAAGGAGGATCATAAAATTGATGAAACAGGAAATCACACTGATTTTTATCGTGCGCAGATGCTATCGGAAAAATGATGCCATATGCTTGGATTCTTAAGCCATTCCACCATTATCACATTTCCGTTTGCGTTTTTTTATTCGAGCCGAAACAAATAATTTATCCACTTGCCACGTGACGCTAATGCCAGAGTGGTTCAGATGCCTGGAATCATAAGAACAACATTTCTTTTTATTTCAGTGCAAATCAACGACAACCGTGCAAATTTTATCGTCTTATGAAATATCAGACACAAGTATGTCATTAATATAGATTCTTCTTTTTACTCTATCATAAGTACATTAGAGTCTTTTTTCTTATTCCCGTTATGCTGAATTAAATAACATTGTTCTTTCAGTAATTTTATCACATGTATAATATACTATATATATATATATATATATATATATATATATATATATATATATATATATATATATATTAAAAATTAAGAAGAAGCCAAACCTTATAAAAACATAGTAATATCTACAATCTTTGTCAAAAAGAGAAGTTTTCTATAATAACATTTCCAGTGCAAAGAAAAATTTTGAATGATAGATCGGAAATCACGAACCGTTGTATAATTATTAAATAGTTCCTCTTGGACCGAAAAAAAAAGAAATAACGCGTTATGAAATCAATTGACCGAAATCGCCTGAAGATAACAAAAGTTTTAAACCAAGGCAGCGGAGTCGGCTAAACTCGTCGCAATTTTTTTAACTTAAAACTGTACATGTTAAATTATTATTTTTATTTTTATACGTATATTGGCCACTTTTATATATAACTGTTTCCTGGTCGAATTCATCTCTATTAACTTTTTCATCATATATATATATATATATATATATATATATATATATATATATATATATATATATATATATAACATGATATATATTATTTAGACATCAATCCTTTCTTTATAAAAGTTTATTAGTAACGAATGACAGGTTACTGCTGTTATATTTCTTTTATTTCAATTATTTTGTATTTTGATAATTGTCTTCTTTTCTGGATATAAATTATGTAGAAGGTTTCCTGTTGAATGAATATTGTGATTTTAGGCCAAGAGAATAAGGTATCCAAAATTCAGTCTTCATTGATTTAAACAGAAAAACCTGAACTTCACATCACGTCTAATGCACATGTCCGAATGTATATGATTGTCCGTGTGTGTAGGCATGCATTCCTCATTAACATAAAAATTATATATCAATATATATATATATAAACATATATATATATATATGTGTGTGTGTGTGTGTGTTTGTGTGTATATATTTATTATTACTATAAATGTTATTAGGTACGCGTGTTTCAGTTGCTATGCTTGTTCAAGTTATACTAAACTCGCGCTATTCTTTGAATTGGCAGATGGTAACATATATAAAAAGGAAATTTTAGAGGCTCGACTTCAGAATATCTTCAACAATATTTTTATTCCTTAAAAGGAATGTTGAAAAATATATATTAACCAATAAGCTCAAAAGATCTAAATTATAGATATTTTAGAGTCTTCCGACTTATTATAAACATGAATAATTCTTGTTTACTTACCTATTTTTCAGTTAACATTGGCCATGGGTGATTTCTCGTTGATTTTTCACACCAACGAAAGTGAAATTAGCACAATTGATTCTTTTGTTTATTTACTACGAGTATACAACATTACAAAAAATACGTTTAGCGCTAGCCAACAGTCGCACACATAACTTCCTGCCATCTTTCATATATATATATATATATATATATATATATATATATATATATATATATATATATATATATATATATACACACACATACATACATACACACACACACACACACACACACACACACACACATATATATATAATTATTATTGTTATTATTATTATTATTAGTAGTAGTAATAGTAGTATAAGTCTTATAAGTATTATACACTATACTCGATCGGAAAACCTTCG
Organism: Acanthosepion esculentum; assembly: GCA_964036315.1. Classification (NCBI taxonomy): domain Eukaryota; kingdom Metazoa; phylum Mollusca; class Cephalopoda; order Sepiida; family Sepiidae; genus Acanthosepion; species Acanthosepion esculentum. The sequence continues at coordinate 22,597,734 of OZ038475.1, read as the reverse complement.
GTGTCTTGATTTGTAAATAATCAAACCAATACCAAAGAGAAAAAAAACGGTATAAAAAAAAGAAAGAACCAAGAACATGGACGTTAGCTATAAGTTTCCGTTCTTGCTTACCTTGTTAGACGGCCTTCCCTGACGATCTGTTTAGGTGAAACCGTGGCAGGTTTCTCAGGCTCTATAGGTCTCTCTCTCTCTCTCTATATATATATATATATATATATATATATATCTATATATATATATATATATATATATATATATATATATATATATATATATATATATATATATATATAACTATGGATGTCTATGTGTCTCTCTGTCTATATGTCTGTCTCTGTGATGCCATTTAACTCGAGATCCATCCAACCATTTTTGACCAAACTTGGCACATACATTCTACAATGTAAGAGATATGTTCTTAGCAGATCAATTCGATGATTAAAAAAATCTATAATCGATAAAGTCGATCGAAATCGATAAATTCGACTTTTTTCCTCCGATTTTGTTCAAACTCGGCATGCATGTTACTTACATCAGGACGAGTTCAACAATACCTCATTTTCATTTCTACGCTACTGTGTTTTTAACAAAAAACTGCGAAAAACGAAAAATCGATTTCAACACAGATTTTAAACTAAAACCTCCCTCAATTGTCATGCAATCTAATACAAATTTCCCTCAATTGTAGCCAACAATAATTATCTTAAAAATTCAGTCCATCCATACAGTGAAAATCCCCTTAAATAACGAAAAATAGCGATTTTCACTGGTTTCATTCTTATTTTTCGTTGATCTTTCAACCAATATCCGTCGGACTTAGCAATTGCTTTATAAATGTATCCTCATTTCCATCCCTGTTAGCACAGTGACAAATGAATTTCAAAAACTCCAAAATAATTGTAGTATGAAATGGGTATTTGCCTGTTGTACCCTTTCATGACCTCAGCTAATTTCGATTGAATAATTGCAGACTACTTCTGTTCTATCAGTAATTGCATTGATTCAAAATTTTAAAATGAAATTAGATTAATTTAAGTGAAGATGATAGTATCTGTTGCATCTAAATATGATGCTGTTTTTGCTCCATTCTAATTTAACGCTTCTTCTGATCGACCAGCTTGGTATGGCTGCTAGTCCAGTCTAAAAGCAGAATTTATACACACAGTGCAAACAATGTAAACTTGTGTCATACATCAACACTCATGCAACAGTGGCGTTTAGCTTTATCACACCTACGGTCATAAAGTCTACAACTACAATTCATACACACTAGATCTGTGATATAAATCTACTAGGCTTGTCACATGCATCTGCGTACATATAGGCGCATTATTCGTTTATCCTATACTAACGCAATTCATTCAGTCTTACTGTAAATAAGCATACCCAAAACATTTTGCGTGAAGTTTTTTTACAAATTGCTTTAGTAATTTATTTATTTCAATTAGAAAGACTAATAATAATTGAAAAAATATTAAAATTTGTAGATCCGTTCTTGAAGATTAATATGATTCTCCGTTTTTACACGCATAGTCCGGTACAAATGCCTGGGCGACGGTATGCGAAGGTCGTGCTCTGCCTATACTAAATACATTCACCTCACGATCATACCTGCAAAATACAGTGATATATAGAGTATCATATTTGAAGTCGGAATGGATGCAAGCGTTGTCGTATTTAAGTCGGTGCAAACTGTCAACCGCGTTCTTGAACCTTCTCGCGATTTACTTCCATAAACTTTTTAGTGTTTAGATATGGTCAACATCTGCTGGTGATTAAAATCAGGTTTTACAAATCTTTCTCCGAGATGGATTGCTCTACTGCACTGATAAGTTTCATCTACCGGAAGAAGACGGTTATGAATCGCCAAGAACAGGAATTAGTTGTCATAGAACGCATGCCAAGTAACCATTGCATAGATAGCGGGAACTTGTTCCGAATATCACATTAGTCCATGTACTTAGAAACTGGAAAAATTTAGAGAACGTTATTTTCATACTGTTAACTGAAAATTACGTCAATTACTGTCACGTGTGGAGATATTGTGATTGTTGCTGTGTTGACGGATTCAACCATTTTCTTTTGATTTCACGATATTGAGAGTAGTAATTCTGTTAAGAAATATGAAATAGGGAAAAACCCTGGGCGTAGATTAATACTTTGGTAATATTCAATGTCGGCATTCTCTAGTATTTTCCTTTCTTTTTTTTTGTAAATTCTTCCAGTTGCTAAGGACATTTTGATTTTGTTATTATTAGTTAATTTGTTTAAATAAATTCATTTCGTTTTTTGCCTTGAAAAAGTTCACATTGGACGAAACGCGTCGGCAACTACTACAGTTCTCTTATTGTCATTTATATATATATATATATATATATATATATATATATATATATATATATATATATATATATATATATGTGTGTGTGTGTGTGTGTGTGTGTGTGTATTTTATATGTTTGATATTAAAGCTTCTTCAGAAAATAAGAATGGAGTAAAATGAACGAATGAGAAAATACATTATCTTTCTTTTTTGTGTTTGATCCTTGTAATAAATTAGGTAACTTTTGCTACTTTTGAAAATAAAATAGTATTCAGATCCTCAGCACTTTGCAGAATGAAAATTATGTATTGCTGTACATTATGTCATGACGTGTGGTTAAGATACTTCCATATTGTACACTTGTCGCATGTTCCGAAATAACGTAAATACCAATCTATGCTAGATTAATATCAAAAAGCCTTCTTCACGTATATTCATGGCCTAAAGATTACATTAAGCATTCATCAATTGTTTCTGTTTTGGGAGGATTTTCGTGCCGAGATACATTCTGGGAGTTATCAAGAGACTGCTTGAATGTATTTTATAAAATAAAACACACTAATTGATGAGAGACAGTGCAAATTGACAAATTCTTAATCATACAATTTACAAAATAGAAAGTTATAAATATTTATTGGTTTTCTAAACTTATAGGTAAAAATGAAGAATATATTACTAATATATTTTCATTAATCTGATGATTCAATACATATAAGTATGTATCCAGCGGGAGATCTAATTTGAAGTAGCATTAGAAAATGTATCAGTTTATATCATCTTTATTCATAAATTCTCCATATAAAATAGCATGTTGTCTGTACTTGGTTCCCTGGTCGACATGCCTTGGACTCATCCGTGGCTAGCTGACGGGAATACGGAAACGTACATATATATAGTTTGAGAATTCATAGCCTTCGTATCATGGATACAACATTATTATCTTCTACATCATGCATACGATTTATCAGAAAATGTGATAAACTTCGATTATATCGTTTTTACACTCATTAATTTGAGTGGAAGCAATTTTTCATGTTTACCAGTTAAATGAATGAGATTGTCACAATCTATATATATCGACATAAAAGTGGTAAGAAGAAGGATATTCACTTACATTCACTCCATAAGAATAATATTCTTCATATGGCGTACCGTGTCCCTCTAGTACGTGAGCGACCATTTCTCTCCACCTATTCCTACCATTTACAGTTCTTAATAAAATACATTTTTCATCATCCATCCCAGTTTCAATTATTCCGTTTTTCCAACAAGCTTAGTTAGACATGGTTTCCCTCAAATATATTTTGATTTTACTCTCTTGTGAGTGTGACAAATTGTCCAAACCAATTTTTGTAGGTAAAATTATGGATTTCGTCCTTTTCATGTTATAAGTTAGAATTTAAATATAAAAATACAAATAAGATTTATGAAATTTAAGAATGAATTACTCCATCTGTAAGTGACATCTTTAATACAGAGAAATAACTCTTCTTATAAGAATAATATCATGGGAAATCGTCGTCGTTGTCGTCGGCACCCGTCCGCCTCGAGAGAAGAGCTATGGCTGCCCAGACCTCTAGTTCCGCCACTCGGCCTTGCTAGCAGAGTCCAAAGGAGAGGATAAACCAATACAGTTTTGTACCAGCGCGGCTGCAGGAGTTGCCGGAAAGTAGCAAAAAATGCCGTCCATCCGCCTTCGAGGCTCCACTCTGGGTTCGAATGTAGAATTGTCCTTCTCCTAGACCAGTTGTCATGCAAGGCTATAGAACCCAGTCTGTCCTGCTATCATGGGAAATAGTAATGTAATATTATGTGTTAATTATTTTGTATCCTTTTTCTTAATAAAATATGATCCGTTTTATTCATATATATATATATATATATATATATATATATATATATATATATATATATATATATATATATATATATGCGTGTTTATTCGAAGAATACAGACATAAATATTAGCATTCCTCTCAACCGGGTGCTAATAGCTAAGGTGTAAAATCTTCGACTGATAAAACATCAATCGGATTTCGATCAAGGCTTGAGGCAATCGGATGTCTCGTCACAATGATGAGTTGTGATACAGCGAAACAGTCAGTTTGTGGATGGCAATATACATACACACACACACATACACACACACACACACATATATGTATATATATATATATATATATATATATATATATATATATATATATATATATATATATATATATATATATATATATATATATATACATATATATATATTATGTAATGGACAAAGTCCGACAATTATTTTAAGACATTATTTATGTTTATACATTCTATATTTGTATAGATACTTATATTTAAGTAAATGCTCTGGTTTATTGTAAACAGTATTACCAACATTTACCGGCCTGAATGTCCGAGAAATTCTTATAGTAAATATACATCCTCCGACAGGAATCGAAACTGTATTCTATGCGGAACGGTCATATAGCCTGACGTGCTTTTACCGATTTCACCACAGAGGAGCGTTCCGTTAGGAAGGTCGATTTTACTGTGTTTAAACTACAAAATTCCATGATTCTCTCACGGACATTCATACCAGCTCAATGCGTAGCAAAATGAAAAAAAAACTGATGTCACACATTATGAAATGGACAAAGACCGACAATAATTTTAAGACATGTTTATGTTTATCAATATATATATATATATATATATATATATATATATATATATATATATATATATATATATATATATATATATATAATTAAGAAAGCGGAGACTTTAGAAATTCATGGTAATATTTTATTTCAGAAAAAGAATACTACGGTTTCGTCTGATCAGACCACATATTGAATCTTTATTTTAAAGTATATTTAATAATATTTAAATATTTCGTCTTTTGCCTGTGACTGATTCATTTTTATACTTTTATAGTTGAAACGGTTTGGTTTGATGAAACGAAACAGCAGCATTGGTTTTGCGAAATAATATATTACCATGGATTTCTAAAATCTCCGTATTCATAATTATCATTTTCTCTGTTCGTCCATTGAGCTACTTTTGGATTTATATCCTCTTGGGAATTATCCATACGGATTTGATATATATATATATATATATATATATATATATATATATATATATATATATATATATATTACGAATTTGTTTTTATCAGCTATTTTTGATACCTTAAAAGATATTATTAATAGATATTCTTCTGAAAGTAGAGGGCATGTCTCTTTGAAATAGATGACGCCTTTCTGTTTGAAAAATGGGAAAACAGAACCTTGCTTTAGTGCGACGTTCTTCATGGCCGAATGGCAAATCTCGCTTTATCAAACAGAATAATATAAACTGTTTAAATTACATACGGTATGTCTGTTTCAAATATGAGTGTCCGCTATAATTACCTTCTCTCTTTTCCCATATATAAATATATATATATATATATATATTATGTCATTCACAGGCAGTACTGTTTCGCTGTATCACAGCTCCTCAGTGCGACAAGACAACCGAATGCCTCAAGCCAGGATTGAAACACAACTGATTAGGTGTCAGCCAGAGCTATCTTCACTCTGTAAAGTTACACAACTAAATCTAGCGTATTGTTTTTACAAATGTAAACAAATCTGCCAAAGTGCTCCATTCATTTTACTGAAGAGCTTTGCATTAGTGCAGGTGGCTGTTGTTTATAGAATTAGCTTATCACTCAACAGTGCTCAATTGAAATGTATTTTCAAGAGCTAAATTATGTCATTCACAGACAGTACTGTTTCGCTGTATCACAGCTCCTCAGTGCGAATAGACATCCGAATGCCTCAAGCAAGGATTGAAAGACATATATATATATATATATAAGCTAACGAAAATTTTCTTGTCCTGTAAGAAGAAGTGATCACACTTTCGCAATTAAGAGCTACATATTCCGTGAAAATGGTGGCGGTGGAGAGCATTGTATGTGCTTTAGAATGAGCTTGGCGGTTACCGCCTGAAGTCCTCGAATATATCAAGACTTTGCGAGATGATGCTGTGAATAAATACACCGCCAGATATTGATTACAGAAGTTCACGTCGGGAGATCTGTGATGACCGGTTGCAGGTCCTGTAAGATGAGGCCTTGAATTCGGCATTAGAGGAGGACAATAACCAAACGTGGAGAACTTGCCGAACGCTTACACTATTCTTATGAAACAGTCAAACTACATGTACACCACATAGAGAAGTTGAGCATGTGAGTAACCCACAAACATTTGAATTGCTGTTGGGTTTTACTTCCGAATTATACCTCCGATTATCTTGGAGCTGGTAGTAACGACACAAGAACCAGGGATGACTACGTTTTCCGAGTATATTAGAAACACTATTGGAGGGTAGGATTGTGAGTGTATTGTATTTTTTGTTGGCCGTATTATTGTAGAGGTCTATTTATTTGGTAGAATTATTCGCAATGTCTGTTTTTGTGGATTTTGTAAGCTCGTCTATTTAGCGTTGACGATGAAATGTGAACAAGGCGAGCACGCTCAAAACATCGGTTGTATGAATTCGAGCAAACAATCGACAGTCTCCAGGGGTATCAACTAGCACATTTCACTCTCAAGGGTTTTGTCAACTTGTGGTGTGAACTTCAGACAATTTCACCCAGTCTCCATCCTGACACATCTACCATGGTAGGATTCAAACCGGGGTCTCATTGCCAGAATGCGAATGTTCTACCCACTCGGCCAATATATATATATATATATATATATATATATATATATATATATATATATATATATATATATATATATATATATGAAATTGAATTAAAGAAACAATATATATATATATATATATATATATATATATATATGTATATATATATATATATATATATATATATATATATATATGTAATTCAATCTCATCGATGCTATCTTGAAGCGAACTTTTTGGGAGGGGGGTTGTTTCTTCAGATATATTCTTCATAAGATTCCAACACGTCATTATTAGTTGTTGCTATGAATAAAAGCAATATATTCAATCTAAATTTCACGAACAAAAAAAATTCAATGAAAATTATACATATTTCCATGTTACGTAATGACATATATATATATATATATATATATATATATATATATATATATATATATATAGAGAGAGAGAGAGAGAGAGAGAGAGAGAGAGAGATTGTAATCTTGTGTGTCTCTGTGTGATCTTGCAATATAGTATTTACATTTGCCGAAACTTAAGAATAAATATTTGCAACGTTATTCTGTTTATAGTTTTATCACATCTCATGAGCAATTTTAACGGAAAGTCTGGAGCTATATTCTTTGCGCAATCTCTGTAACGAACCAGGGAAATGAAAGCAAATGTTAAACATCTTTGCAATTTACGATGTGTTTAGAATATTTCTGTTCATTAGTATGTCTCAATCCTTGTCGAAAGAAAACACGCAGATTAATATATACGTTATAGACCTTCATGGGACTCTACCCACTGCCGGTTTACATGCATCTGATATTAAATTTAAACTGAATGTGATCTTCTTCGATGAGGACATTGAAATTAATTTCTTAAACAAACTCACCCTTAAATCCCGCTGTCAAATTCGCGTCAATGTTATTTTCTGACAGGAAACATATTGTCTGGTTTTAAATGTCTGAATCTTTCCGTCAAGTTATTATTCATGTCCTTTCTCTCCAAGACATTCATTTTCATGATGTCTGTCCATGGAATATTGATTTTTTTGTTTGTTTGATTTTTGGCTTTTACGGTTTATCAATACTTGGTGGATTATTAATGCCGAAACGCATTTTTGTGAAGTGTAAGAATATTTTTATTTCCTTTATTTCTATATAACAATATTTTTCCAGGTCCTAATATTTACCCATAAGAGGGAGAGTAGATGTGAATTCATAGCTTTAAGTGAATGTAACGAACGCGACTGCAATTCGAACTCCACTCTCCGATTTCTCATTCGGAGCTGCTATCGATTTCACCAATCTCACATCCTCAAGCTAAGTGCACATTATTCCTAAGCCGTCAGTCATCTGAGTACTGACCAGTTATGTTGTTGGTTAACTTTGATTATCGGACGGGAATCGGAGTTTTAACGTGATATGAAAGTTAGGACTGTCGAAAGAAAATTAAACTGACTAACAAGTTAGGAGGTAAGCTGACTTTTCATTTGCAGTGAAGCAAAATATTAATTAGTCTTAATGATATTCCAGCTAAATTGAAAGAAAAAGCGAATCGACTTTATGCTCTCCTGAACCTCACAATTCCTGCCCTCTGATATATCTCATGTCTCAAAAAAACAACAGAAAACGAACCATTATTTCTATATTATTGACAAACTTTAGTACTTCATTATGAGAACAAACACATCTTGAACTATGTACACATTATTGTATGCATAATGTATTGATAGAACAATTGAAATGTATCTTTTTGGGCATGCATGATTCGCTTTTCATTTTATATAACGAAGATGAACAACTCCGTGTGTACGCAATCTGATGGTAAAATGCATTGCTTATGAATATTGTACGGGTTTTTATATGCACCGCTGCTTCATTACAATATCGTTACATATAAATACAATACAATATAAATGGACAGCAATTGATTTAATGAACCATTATTAAAAACTATTGTGTAAAAGATGTTAACAAGATCACGTATATAAAGAGTTCGATTCGATCTCTTTATATTCGGTTCGATATGAAGTACTACAGCGTGATTGAAAAGTAACTCCCCATTTTCAAATATTTATAATTTATTTATTAACTATAATTTTTACAAGAAATGGATATGAGAGGTAACCATGTAGCATGAGGTTTAATGTACCATTCAATATGGACATCAGATTCTGTTACTTCGCGTGAACCGATTTCACCAGGATCTCTTATGGTATGGAAGACATAACTTTATGTATTCGCTCTTCAAGTTTTACCAAAGCCTCGGTCTGGTATATTAGATTGGCTTCTTTAATCAACCCTAAAGACAAAAGTCACAGGATAGCAAGCCAGGACTCGCGCCTGGCCTCTAATAAATAAAATAAGGAGTTTTTATTCAATCACCCTGTACTTATCGGGCAAAGCAAAATGATATAACACTTTTCATGAACCTGGCCAGAAGCATGATATACGACGAAGAAAATGTTGGCTTTAAGCGGGTGTTTGCTTCCGCGGGCAGGAGAAATAATCACTCCCATCAGACTTCCGACGGGAAATTCTTACAGTAGATCCATAATATAATCAAACAGGAGTACAAAATATGTGATGAGGATAATCAGCGATTAGGACAATACGATATATTTCGAACATTGTGATGCAATCAAAAAGCTTCAAGAACAAAGACGAAAACTCCAAACAGTACAAAAGCAAAGAATTGATGATACAGTGCGAATCACATTGAGGCACATACATTGATAGACACAGATTACATGTCTATGACAGACCGTTGCGCGTAAGCGAAACCAGATCTTCACTACCCCACATCTTTTCACGGCCCAACATCATAGACCACATCAAATATTGATATCACGGATAAATGGTATTTCTCAACCTATATCCCTCTGCTAAGGCTCGCCTGACCTAGAAAGGCTTGGGCACGATTTTTAAGATCATATCACAATTAAAATATGGATTTCTACCTGTATTATTATTATTATTATTATTATTATTATTATTAATAATAATAATAATAATAATAATAATAATAATAATAATAGTAATAATAATAATAATGAATTTCTTAAAGAAATACAAAAAAAGAAAAATGTGTACTCAACTCACAGGTACAGCCCAACAATTTACGAAGGACTTTATCTATGTAAAATATGTGCGATTTTGCATTGGAAAATCTATCATCCCTAAAAAAATGGTTACCATCTATTATGAACGGCATCCCGAACCTGTAGTTGAGTAGATATTGACATCCTCTGGGTTTTTCTATCAAAACAGATCGAATAATATATGCAACTCGCCCAGATATTATTATTTAAGATAAAAAAATAAAAGACTTGCAAACTGTGGAGCATGAGCATAGCAAATGACAAAAATATATTTGCGAATGTTTTTGGAAATCTAAGGAAATAACTGTAAACTAGAAATACAAAAATATACTCCTATGAATAGAGTTCTGGGAATCATAAAAAGAAGCTCAACAACAAATTAACAATATTCTCGTTGCACCATCTTTCTAGAAAATCAAACAAAGAATGTATTAATCCCAGTCCATATTCTGCGAAGAGATTTGTCTATTCATGTTTTTTGTTATATAATTGTCTTTGTTTACTTAAGTTGAAGCAACAAAAACACATCTTTCGCTTGCATTAGTTCATAGGTTATGACCCAGCATGTGAATATAAATTAAATACAGGTTAAACATATTTTTAAATGAATATTAATAATACTAATCATTTTATTAATTCAAAAATAAAATAATCAGATGAATCTACGCCGGATTGGTCACAGAGGATGTCTAGCTCTAAAGAAAATAAGATGAAACACTACGTCGATTCAGACATGAATGAGTGAAGCCTTTGTAATATCAATATAATCCAACATGAGGGACAAAGATTGTACAGTGAAAATTTGCAAATCACTTGTATTCTAATGATGAAGTTGGATTCAGAAATGGTGTATTTCAAAAAGAGTGGTTGCTTTAGAAAGCAATATTATAACATAATGAGATATTTTAGATGTCGATGTTTCACTTCGACCAGAAACAAAGAAAGGGCCTGGGGATCATAAACAATGAACGAGGCGTCTGTCAACTTAGTAAATGAAGGATCAAACCAAGAAATGAATGAGATCAAAAATTAAGCTTTGCTGACATATCTGGGTCGGATCTGTACAATCCCCACTACCCAGGCTCGACAGAGTTGAAATGTGTTTACGGGGCCTTTGCTTCCCAGCCTACATCCACTTCTCCAAAGATGAAACGCTGTTAGCTTCATACTTCTTTATCTCTATTTTCATCAGGACAAGATACATTCCATCTTTCCACCAGTCCGTAATCCTCACGTCTTCATTCCCGTCGCATTTTATTGATAAGTAAGGAATTCCTGTCAGTCAGCTCCATAAAACTGTTATGTTGAGAAACAGACATTGAAAAGAAGGCACCTAGAATCACTAGGTTAATGTCTTCAAGTATACGGTCAATTGTTTTGGATCTTACTTATCATCACAATATGCAACTCACGTCTATATGAAAATCTCATTTTGCAACACTCTAACTTGAGTGGCTCTTGGGCTGTAATTTAATTTAATAACAGTATAAATGCAAGTAAAACCAATGCAAAAATTGTAGGATTATGTCTAGTAACGTGAAGATTATGGACGTAACGAGATTAATCGGAGTGCTGGGAATACAATAATCATAATCAGATGAATGAGAAAGTCACTAACGCTACTGCTAAGACCGTAGAATTTAACTACCTTCAACTTGGTGTAATGTTTACTAATCTTGTCTCCCGAAATCAATTACGACTGAGTAGTAATTCGATACCCACTGGTTTCTCCATATTTTGGATTATATGGAAGCTAGTGTTGGTAAATCGTAACTTAATGTTGGAGTAGACTTTCTGACAATCAATCCACAATGTGAACCACACATATGTTAGTAGCAAATAAAATAAGTTACTAGCAAATATCTGTCTGTATCGCTGAGATGACGTAGTATGATTACTTGAATTATTTACATTATTCGGATTGCTGTCCTCATCTTCATTTCCATATTCACAAGGTTTCGTTGTAAGCTCCGACCTTCTTCAGTTAATTGGACTATCGAACTAGACACTTTATTTCGTCCAGCGGGGTATATTGTTCTAGTTCCACGTGTTATGGCTCGTCCGTATGTCACATTTATTTCTCTCAAGGACACGTGGCCCAGTGGATAAAGACGATGGTTAGATCCAGTGACTAGACCCAAAGTGTTGTGATTTTAATTCCAGGCTACAGCAGTGGTGAACCAAAACTTGGAGAGTCAAGTTAAAAAAGAATATCTGAGACATCCGGAAAGATGTGGAACTAGAACAATATAAGCCGGTGGACGAAATAAAAGGTTCGGTTTGAAATTCCAATCACCTGAAGAAGACCAGAACGTACAACGGTCGAAACGTTGTGAATATGACAATGAAGATGAGGATAACAGTCCGAATAATGTAATTAATGCAAGTCAGTACCAAATGTTTGGAATATTTATCATAATGATAGATCCTACCTAATTGTTTTCATCCCAAATGGAGCATGTAACATTTCAATTCAGGGAAATTCGACACAACACGTTTTCTTACTTTCATTTTCTGCTCTATGGCATTGTGTTGTCCATAGTCAAGCTTAATAAATATAAAGAAGCATATAATGGCGGAAAGATGACGTTAATTGTAATTATGATGAAAATGGCTTTTAGCGATTCAAGATGATTAGTATTGATTACTGGCCTAGTTTCACTATTTTAACTGATCGTCGGCTAATCATTTCGCAGCACTTATCCCGTCTGTATTTAACTGATAACTGCTGACGACTTGAAAAGTTTTATGAAGCGGCCAAGAAAGAAGCAGAGAAAATAAATGTGCTTTGCTATCTGTGCATTGCAGATTTGCGGATTGACTTCAATGATCCATTCGAGAATCCAATTGCTTTCTTCCCTTGTTTTTTTTTACCCACAAATGATCTGAAATATGAAAGCTACAGGAATCGATCGAATTGGATCATAAAGAGTTATTGAAATGCACTTCGAAATTCTTTTAGAAATCGTTGCAGTTCTCCGCAAATATTCGCAAAAACATACTATGCTTTTATTATCAAGACTGTTGCATGTATTTAATGCAAAGACTCGTGTCTTAGACACGCAATAAAGACTGAATTTACTCCGGTTATAATTTTCGGCTAGATTTTCATTCTAACATATAACAAAGGTAAACTTCGCAGTTGTATATAAACCAAAAAATGAAATGATCACTTTTTAATGGAGATTCACAAAATGTCTTATTGTGCTTAAGACACAAAATTTGCTAATTTTAAACTACAAGGTAACCAAAAAAGTTCTGAATGAAGTTGAAATATATACGAAATGCGTGTAGCAATTGTTTTCCAATTCGCACAGCCAGAAGTAGGAACATCACACATATAAAAAACACGCGCAGCGTGCCCGGCCATCGGTTTTAAGCCGGACAGCTGTGAGAAGGATGGAAGTGTCTAGAGATCTCGTTCGGGGCTGTTTGCTTTACGACTTCAAGGTGGGCTTATCAGTAACTGCATCAAGTCGCCGCATATGTCAAGCGTTTGGGGATAGTGCTGTGGATGAACGTACTGCAAGGCGTTAGTTTCGAAAATTCAAGTCGGGAGATTTGCCTCTCCATGATGAGTCTCGCAGTGGACGACCACAGGTCTTGAATGATGGATTCCTGAAGGCGGCCATTGAAGAAGACAGTAGTCTAACTTGTGGTGAACTTGCAAGACTGTTCAACGTTTCCGTTATTCGTTTATATTATTTCACTTAGAATCCTCGAGTACTTTCGGCCAACATGGCCATAATCAGGGGGAAAATCTTCTTGTTATTAGCAGTGAACTACAGGAATGAATGTCTTGATGGAGAAAATGAACTTATGTCTGTAGTTTTCATTTGTATTTTTTAATTTTTTTTTCTGTTTTTAACATGAATTTTGGTCAATCCTTGTGCTGGTAAAACCGTCTCTTTTAAGATGTTATTTAAGATAAGAGCTGGATGGATTCATGCTGTTCTTAATTCCCTTGGTCGTTTTGTCAGTTTAATTGGTTCCTGGAAAGTGGATGTGTCTCTGTTAAGTGTATGTGTGTTATTTGGTTCTTAGGGAGTGAGTGAGTATGATGTGCGTAAGTGTGTATATTAATATGTGTGTATGTATAAGTGTGAGGCCTCAACACCTCCGCAAGCATGTATGTCTTAAGTGGGTGAGAAATGTGGGTAGGTCCTGATCTGTGATGTCATATATTAATACTATCTATATTGTTAAATTTGTGATTAAGCCCTTCTGGATAGAGCGTTTTTTTTTAACGCCGAAGCCACTTCTTTTAATGGCACTCTAAAATATCTCTAATGTTATCTGCTCTGAACTTTTCTATTTTCTCAGTTATAGCGAATTAGGCATGGGTTTTAAAATCGTGTTTGTGTAGGTGAAAATTTTGTTCTACAGGTAATAATATTTCATGGGGAGTCGACTTAATTCGATTGCGATAATTATTCATTCTGTAGTGAAAGGGCCATTCAGATTTTCCTACATATTGTTTCTGGCATAGTGTGCATTCTAGGAGGTAAATTATGTTATGAGTTCTACAGTTAGAGTCGTGGTAGACTTTGAAAGTAGATTTAGTGACCGAGCTAGTGAATGAGTGCGTGTGTCTAATGTGGATGCCGCATAAGCTCCTTTTGTTGTTACATCGTTGGGAAAATCCTGTTGTTTTTGTTTTTCGTTTATTACGGATTACATTGTCCCTTGAAATGTGGTTACTACCTATATTTTCCTGTAGGTTCTTAGGTCTTCGATACGCTAGAAGGCCGGGTTCCTCAAACAACTTTTTTAGGTTTTGTTTGAGATGTAGTATTTCCCAGCGACTTTTGATTATTTGGGATAGTGGAGGCAGAGTGGAGTTGAAAGTGGTTACTAGAGGCATGCGGTTGGGTTTATTTTTAATCTTGTACAATAGGGTGTCTTATCTATCTGGGGAAATTGCTTTATTTGTTCCCTAATTAGATTTTGTTGATAGCTAAGTGTTTTGAATTGATTCTCCAGATTTTTGAGTGTGTTTATTTAGTTATTCATTGTTGGAACATATCCTTCTGGGTCTAAGTGCTTGTGAATAGGGAAGGTTCTCTTTGAGGTGTTTAGGGTGCCAAGACTTAAAGTGTAGATAACTGTGGGTGTCGGTGATTTTAGTGTGTAGTGTCGTTTGTAGTTTTCTGTTTTCATCTATGTAAATGCGGGTGTCTAAAAATGTTACCGAACTTGCGGACTTTTTATAGTCCTGTACTGTGTTTACGGTCACAAGGAATTGGCTAAGTTTGTCGTCACTGCCCGTGTATACAAGGAATAAATCATCAATATGTATTGCATAGAATACGCAATCCCTACCGATGAGGGGTTAGATATGGGTCTCCTCAAATTTTCTCATGAATATTGTAGCATATGAAGGATCTGCAATGGTGCCCATGGCACAACCTCTTACTTGAAGGTAGTGTGCTCCATTGAAGTTGAAAGTATTCAATGTAAGAATATGCTCCATGAGTTTTATGATAACTTCTCTGGGAGCTCTTGTTTTCTTCTTTTAGTAAGTGCTTCCTAAAGGGCGGTTAGCCCTTCGATGTGTTTAATGTTTGAATAGGGATCTTACGTCCATAGCTACTAGAATCGCATTCATTTGTACTGTTTTCATGTGATTAATTTTGTTTAGTAGAATTGTTGTGTCTCTGATAGATTTTACTTCCTTAGCTACGGGTTATATGTGATGGTGTACGTATTTGGAAATTTGTGTCGTGTGGCAGTTGAATGATGAAATGTCAGGGCTTCCTTTGTTGTTGCTTTTGTGTATTTTAGGAAGGAGATAGAAGCGAGCAGGTGTACTGTTTGTGAGTGTAAATGTTGTACATGCTTCCTTGTCGATTACATTGTTGCGAAGCATTATGTTTAGTGAGCTAGTTAATTCTTTTTTGGTATTCGGGAAGAGGGTCTGTAGGTAAGCTTTTATAGGTTTCTTTGTCGGCTAGCTGATTGTTGGCCTCTTTGATTCGCCAGATCACTGTGATACCCCCTTTGTCAGCCTGTGTTATGATACGGTAATCTCTATATGTCAGCGTGTCAAGGGCTATACGTTCCCCTTCAGTAATATTGATACCTGGCAGCTTACGTGCTATTGATTCTTTATGTTATTTGCTACTGCCATTTCAAATGTCTGTATAGTAATGACTGTATTTTGTGGGGTGAATGTAGAGTCCTTCTCTTTCAATGTATCAATTATGGAAATTGTGTGATCATTGTCCCCGTAGTGGGCTTTTAGCCGTATTCTTCTGAAGAAGGATTTCAGGTTCTTTGCTAAGGCGTCTTTATCAAACTTTGGGGGACTAGGGAAAAAGCTAAGTCCTTTATTTAAAATCTTGAATGTGTTGAGTGAAAATTTATTGTTACTTAAATTTATAGCTCATCCTTATGAATCATGTTTGTATTTGTAAGCTAGGCGAAGATCTTTCGTAAAAGCTCGAAAGCTTCCATCATGTCAATAGTAGGGATGCTATACTCCCAAGTGTCCTGTTTGGGGGTTTATCCTGATTTTTTGAAGGTTGAGTGTGTTTGCTGTTGATTGTCTACTAAGGGCTAATCTGGGGGGTCTGGGATGTCTAATGGGGTTATGTGTTCTGTAGAAGGGCTGCTCTGTTTTGTTTTGTGTATGTTCGTACGGTATCGTACGGATGTTTGCGAAAGTTAGTGGTTTGCTTTGTGTGTGTGTATGTTTTGCGGTTCTAGATATCGTTCATGGTTGCGTTGTTGTTAATGTTGGTTGTGGTGCTGTTGGTTGTCTGTTGGTGTATTTATTTGGTCTGTTTTGTGTTTGCATTTTTTTTTGTGTGGTGGTCGGTGTGGTTACGGTGTTTTGTTCTTTTCTTTTGTGGTATGGTCGTTCACTTTCTTCTGAGTTTGGTTTGATTTGTCTTTTGTTCGTCTGTCTGGAGGAAATATTCCATTTTAGTTTTCTTTGTTTTACAGTGTTTGTTTTTCGTATTTCCCTCAATGTTTGGTCTGTGTAATCTTTTATAGCATTCTTTATGTGTCTGTTTGTTTCTTTAATTGAGCATCAAGCAGGTTGATTTCCGCTGTTGTTGCCTTTTTGCTTTCCCGACAGCTTAATGTTTGGGTCCAGATTGTTAAAGTAGGATCCCAGTCGATAGCTTTCCGTCCTCAACCGTCATCATGGCGTTTGTTTTCTGTTTTGTTTTGTTTTTTTTTATTTTAAGATATGCTATTGGTTGTTTTAGTTTTTCAGATAATATTTGACGAAATTATTGGGTTAGTTCATTACTGGTATGGAGGGGTTTGATTTATTTTTATTGATGGATTAGTTATTATATATGTTTGATTTGTTTCGGCCAGTATTAAATGTTATATTATTAATGTGTTTTTTGTTTTTTGATGAAGATTTCTAGTCGTTCTTTGCAGTTATTCTTATTGAGGATTTTTGTGTTATTAATTAAGTTTTTTCTCATGTCAGATAATTTGAATGGGTTACTGGTGTGCTGTGTTTTGTCAATGCTCATAACCATATCAAATCAAACATAACCAATTAAGATTTTTAAATGCTGGTTTTATAAATAGTTAAACACGGAAAACTCGTATTCTTTCACAATTTCTTCTAGTAACGTTCTAAATTAATTAAATATTAGTGAGACGATTGTGCAAATTATTAAATAACTTCTTGTAAAATATTTGAAAATAATGGAACCAAATCCAAACTTAGACAAATAGGTAAAAGGAAAGAAATATTTCACAACATTAAATTCAGCGAATCACACTCACGATTTTCTTTGGTATCCAGCTAGATATAAAAAAGAACAATAATATGCAAATTTTATTATTATTAATTCGTAAACAATAGTAAAACTAACAACAGATCTCAGAAATATAAGGAATAAATTACATTATCTTACAATGATGGAAACACAGCCGGCACTATACGAACTCTTTTCCTGTTTTTTCTATTTAGATTTCTCTCAAAATCGAATAGCATTAAGTGAAAATATGGATATTAAACGATCTTGTTATTTCGGATTTGATCTCATTCAATATTTTTCCGTCTGAGTAGCCATAATTGAATAGAAGGGATTTACGAAGAAATGGTTCTTTGTTAAATGTTTTGATTTATGTGAGTGTTTTCAAATTTATCGCTTTATATTTTGCAAGTGTTCATCATTGCATCCGAAGTGAATGTATCGATCAATTCATCACAATTGAATGTGCCTAACATAAAATCTAATTTTCTGGTGCAGGAAAACGTTATAAGAATTTACCTTGTAAATTCGGAGCATTTCAGCGTTACATCGACGAATCTTAGTCAATCTGTCGATGTTACATTTTATTCTATTTCTCTAATTTGGTTGCTCTATCTACTTTGTGTCTGAAAACATTGTTGAGCTTATGTATTCATCGTAAATAGAGATTTATTTCAAGTATATTCACATATATTATTTTCAAATAATCAATACCACAGATAAACGTAGATATATTATCCGAAGTTGTCATATTTAATGACGTGTTTTTCTTTCAGGAGAGAATGTTGTTCAGTTTTCAGTAGCCCTAGTTAAATCTTTTCTTCTGATGATTGTATTAATTATTAGACACTTAGAACATAATTTTAATTTTATATAAATGTGCTTTTTCTTGGGCCAGCATTTTCCTGGAGTATATTCTATAATTATATGAAAATATAGTTCAATTTTTATTTAGTCTTTGCAACGGAGTTTTGGTTTCCCAAAAATGTTATGCTCCTATTATTTTTCATTTTGCTCTGTGTGTTTTATTTAGTAATGCCCGTTTCTCATATATGAAATCTTTGATAGTTTTTTTGTAGAATTTAAAATAAATATCATCTTCCCTTAGTAATCCTGCATTGTTCTCTTATTTCCACAATCAACGTTTATATGGGATACTAATGAACTGTCTCTGTTATCTTCTACTTTATGAAAAAAGTCTTGCAGTCAGTCTTTTGACTGTACCACAATATCAAACATAATATGCGTAGTTACTGTTTATTGGTAAAATAACGTTTGTATTCCAATGTAACTGCCAATTACATGCTAAAACCTTTTTTGCGAAATGTCCATTTATTTATCCCCTCTTCATAAATGAATCTTGCGATGATGGCATTTAAAACAAATAAAATATGAGGAAATTGTGTTTATTTTAATTCACCTTGCTTAGAATTCGACTTTAATATTAAAGAATATAATCTAGTGATGAATATTTGCTTTAAATAAATATATTCGCTAAGGATACATACATGTTTTTCACTTGTCACGATCAATAATGCAATTTAATATAAATCTTCGATTCATTGCTTTATTTGGAGAGGGCTTTTCGCTAGATGGATATCAGAACAATGTCACATTATTCATAAAGATATTCAATGCGAATATAAGGGGATGCAGGTGATATACCTTCAATATTTCTTCCCGCTTTTTCGGTGTTTACAATCTTTAGTGATTGATGATGGATCACAAGTGGAAATACACATATTTCTAATTTAATTATACGCTATTTGTCCCAACGAACTTGCTTAAAACTGCAGTCTGTTTTCAAACAAATAATAATAATGATTGCATTATGTTCTCTTCACAAGTTCAAAAAGCGTTTAAAGACACGTTCCTCCATGGCGTTAAACAATTGAACGCACTATTAATGGTATACAATAGTTAGAGATGATGATGTATTTATATATATGAATTTTCGTATCATTCACCCTTTGCTCTGAGTTGGTTAACTGACTTATGTTTGGAAGCCATGACATACGTAATTGGTTTCCGAACGCTATCATAAAAGTTTGCTTTTAATTTCAATTACATATTATCACCTCTCTTAGACCGTCGTTATTCCACAATTAGCAATCAATGCGGATTAAAATCATAATTATTTTCTATCCATATCGAGGATGTTCTGCCATAATATAATGGCTTGAACGATGAGGGAAAAATAATCACGAGTTGTTAGTGGTCCGAAAGATAATAGTAACATTTTTGTAGGCACGTGGCTGAGTAGTTAGAACGTTTGCTTTCCGATCAAGGGACCTGTGTTCTAATCTCACCAAGAACGATTTGTCAGGAATGTGACTTTTTGATACCATCGTTCGGTAGATGCAATCCAATTGTGCGACGCCCCTGGAAAGTGTCTGAAAAAACAAACTACGTCTTTATCCAAGCCCTGAGAATGAAATTAGACAGACCTATTTGGGAACCACCCATATTTGACCAATCATCATTATCGTGGGATTGAGAGTACCGGCCTTATTCATTCTGTTGATCAACGCAGAAAATGTTATTCCTCCCAAAACTATAACTAAAGTCTGCTCATCATATTACTATTACACACCACAGTTTGACAATGTGGGTGTCGAAATATCACATATGAGCCTGAGCAAATATAGATGCACCTAGTAATTACTTGGATGAAAATTTAAAAAAAATATATATATATTCACGATATATAATTGATTTGCCACAGAAAATATTAATTTTATGTTCTAGCTGAACATCTAACTTTGCGATGTACTCCAAAACCAAAATTGAATTGTCGATGTGTTGGTATTTATTTTCGAGATTGTTAGGTTGTTGATAAGATTTCAAAAATATATTTCTATCGCAATTTTATGTCATTGATCATTTACAAAATGTAGTAATGTTTCTTGGATTGTATTTTAATTTCGTCCGAGATCACGTGTACTTCCCATATTGTGCTACACAAAACAGCTGTTATCTCATTTTCAGAAATTAAAGAAGCAACAACCGTCTCATCAAAAGGTTCCTTAAATTTTGTGATTAATCTGTACAAATCCTCTACATATCTCAATATCATTGATAATATATACCCCATCTTAAAAACATATTTCAGGAAAACCTTTCCCCGATGTTGCGACTTTTTTTAGAACCCAAAATAGTAAATAATGTGCGATTATTTGTTGGCAGAATATATTTCCTACCGTTTTTCATTTTGTGATATGTTTTCACTGCAAGAATAATAGCTAACGCTTCTTTTTCGATTTGACGATGATTTTCTTCAGCCGCATCTAGCGTTCTAGAAACTTGGGCTACTGCTTTTATTTTACCATCCTTGAAATCATGACAAATAACTGCTCTAATGCCATAATCGATAACTTCTGATGCTTCAATTATTTAGAAATCAGGATTGAAATGCGATAATTCAGAGATTAACATGTTCTTTATATCTTCAAAATATTTTTTTTATTTTCACAGGTCAAATTCAATACCGCACCAATTTTCAATAATTAATTTAAAGTCGCTCTCAATTTATGCATATTTGGTGCATAAAATTTGTAATAGATTGCGAGCCGTAGAAATGATAGTGAAGTAACAAAGCTTGTCTGAGCAGGCAAATTTTTAATAGCACCCATCCATGACTGATCTGGTCTACGCTGATTTGCGCACATTATTTGCTTCAACTATTTTATATTGCTCCTGAAAAAATAACAATTCTTCTCACTGGGTTTGAATCAATAATCTTCTATTCTCTGGAATGCTTGTTGTATGCGTTCTGAACTTTACGGATTAGCACCGTATCCATTAATTGCTGGAAAATTCTAAGCGCCATTTTGACCTCGAACAGTGGCTTGTTATAACTGTATATACACTTGTGTGTATTAATTGCTAACAATTATCTACATTTTTAATCCACGTCAATTCATAAGTATACGTTTTAGAAATCGAATTCGGAAAAATATTCCCACGTTTAATTTAGAAAAAAAAATTAACTGGCTATTGTAACCGATATGTATGAAGTAGTAGAAACTCATTTAACTCTGTAGTTTAATTTTCTTTTTAATATACACTGTTGGATCTACCCACCCAGAATAATCTGTGGGCAAAATAACTCCTAAACTTTCTTATATATTAAGTTCTTTAATAGTTTCCACAACTTAAACGTCACACGACGCTTAATTTTAAAAACTGAAGTACATATCCATTTAATTGAAGAACTGCCTTCGCCGTTGTAAATTTCCCGAAGCTTTCGAACAACACTTAGGAAATTTCATTTTATCTCTTTGAGAACATTCAGTAGACATACTTGTTTCAGAGTAGGAACAATTCATTGTTTTACAGAAAGAATTTACGGGAAGACTGCAGAAATCGTACAGTTCCATCCATTCTGCGCCTAAGAAGTTCAACGTCTCATTTATTAAATAAATCCCCTAGATTTTAAATTTCTACCGGCACACGAGACATTACATGTAATTTCGAATCGGCAACAGATATTTCCTCGGACGCCATGTGCAATTGGGGGGGGGGGGCTGTCGTTAATATGGGTTCACCAATATTGTCACTTTCTGTGTCTAATTGAAATTGTTGTTTAAGCGCATTCATTTTAACCATTACAGATTTTCTATTCCTGGTCTCATTCATATTTTGTGTTGTCAACATATTTAAAATATCTTACCATTAGTTTTCATTGATTTGATTTTGTTTA
This sequence comes from Acanthosepion esculentum, assembly GCA_964036315.1. Classification (NCBI taxonomy): domain Eukaryota; kingdom Metazoa; phylum Mollusca; class Cephalopoda; order Sepiida; family Sepiidae; genus Acanthosepion; species Acanthosepion esculentum. The sequence goes on along the minus strand of OZ038475.1, from coordinate 22,575,202 downwards.
TGACACACTTTTCAACATAGAAAACACTTTTCTTATTTTTTGAATGGTCAATCCCACTTAAAATTAACTGCAGCGGGTCGAGGCTTTCTTGGCATTCCTTATTTTGTTGATTCTTGCTGTATCATGTCTTAAATTTAGAATTATTCGATATTCTTCTGCACTGTAAGGTTACTTTTAGGTCCTGCTCTGATTTTGTTAAAATGAGCGAACGAATATCTGTGTGTTTACTCGAAGTTTACGCTTGCACAATAATTAAACATTTAAACATAATAAAGATAGCTCGTTCAGTTGACATTTTTCGCATTAGCGATTGGCAATACCAGGATAAGTCATCTTTTATATAAGGTTAAGCATTCCCAAAGTGTGTAAAATGAAGAGTAACATTCACTGAAAATTCTAAACAAAATTAACACAGTTTCATCAAAAGTAACATTTCTTGGCATTTCAGGTGAAATGTAATTAGAATATTATTCGTGCTCTAAAGGAAACAAGTCTCTTGAAAGTAAACGTGCCTTCTTTCGATTTGGTCGGTGTTGACAATCGCATTTGAGAATTTCTTCGTGCCTTCTGCAATACGACAAAATTTAACACGTTCTACAGGGTTATATAAAAATTAGCCAATAGCGTTTACGACCGCATCAGTCGTGCATGAAACCGTAATACTAGTTTCATTTGATTTCTGCAATATATATATATATATATATATATATATATATATATATATATATATATATATATATATATATATATATATATATATATATATATATATATATATATATATATATATATATATATATATATATATATATATATATATATATATATATATATATATATATATATATATATATATATATATATATATATATATATATATATATATATATATATATATATATATATATATATATATATATATATATATATATATATATAAACGCTAAAATTCACGCAGACGGCCTAGTGGGAGAATTTCGGACTGACGCAAATTCAGTCGGGTTTCGATCCTAGCTAGAGGCAACCGGACGTCTAGCCACACTGATGAGCTGCGAAACAGTCTGTCTGTGGATGACAAATATATATATATATATATATATGGTAATTTAAATTTTCTCTTTCTGATTCTAATTTTATATAGCCTCATTTTCGTTTACTCTAAAGTTTCGTCGTTTTTCCCACTTTCAGTCCATGGTATTTGTATTCCCCTATTGTAGAAGCAGATTTTTGTTACCCCAACTAGCTTCTTCCTCATTGGTTAGTTTGACCATCATTAACTGTCATTTATGGAGGACCAATATTGCCCAATAATTAAGTAGACCTTTGTTTCTGATTAAGTTTCCTGTTTCTTAATGATTTGCTTCGCGTTTAAAAGGAATATCATTATATCGTAATGTATCGTCGTATCTCGCTCTCACATTATCCTTACTCATTTCAAATATTTCCTAGGTATTTAATTTTTGCATTTAATTTATTTTGTTATCTGATATTGCAAATCGCAAGTTGGCTTCGCCTCTAAACTGAAATTTTCAGATAAAATTATTCATAACTACGTGTCTGTCTGAGAACTCAATGATATACTTTGCTAGTTACACGCATGAAAAGTATTTTCTCCCAAACCTAATGATGAAAAGTTTTTTCTCTTGGCGCCTGTTGTCCCTTTTTGATTGTAACTAAACGAGTATGATTTTGAATCGTATTTTTAAGTATAAAAAAATGCAAATTCGTATTCGTACACCAAGTGAACTTAAACATCCTCCAATTCGTTATATCGCGATCCTCGTTATCATGCCTTAATAGAATTCAAAATCGATTACTTAGACTTGACGATAAAATTTATTTTCAAAACAGAAGTCCTTTTTCCGGCAGACATAAATCAGCAATCCTGCCGAATATCTTTCACTATTTCTATATCAAGTTTTCCGATGAGCTCCACTCATTATGCCAAGCAATGCCGACTTTTACATCTGTGATATACCGGGCTGATTCCACAAACTTGAAACACATTCTTTCCCCCAACATTCCAAAAGTAATTATAAAATAAGAACTGCTAATCTGTAGCGCAGAAACCTGTTCCTGTGTTTGCCGGAACACTACATTTCTAGTTAACGATCAAAATTTACTAAACATTCTTTTCTACATACTATTCACTGTATACTCTGTCTCTGTGCTGGGGAGGCTTAGCCCCTGCGTCAAATAATCAATATTTTGTATAGCCTCTCGTTCTGAGGGTCTCTTTGTAGACGGTGTTGAGGCGATCATAATAAAGTTGCCTTCTTCTATTTCTACCCTTGGCCGGGTGATCCCTAATTGGTTTCTAGTTCGGAGGTAAAATGATAACTTCAACAAAAGGGATTTAAAACATTTCTTTTATTAAACACGTCGAGGTGTATCTTTTTAACTAGACAGTGGGGGTCTCTATATCACACCCACTGGCGTGCAGGTTCACCGAGACGCGAGATAAACACATCTACTGTGTATGACGTGTAAAACCTATACTCCCTGATATCAACTTCTATCTCTCTAACATTGATAGGGTAGACTTCCTGTTTTGTCTACCATCTGACCTTAAAGATCAGCCTCAGAGTCAAAGGAACTGCCACAAAAAATAATAGCCTGAAGCTATTACTTAACATATGTTCAATTCATAGCATTAGAATTTTAACGGCAACATTCTAATTTTGTGAATCTCTAGCATCGTTTTTCTAATATATTGGGAAATATATATTTTTGTTAGCATATATCATTGTATTCAAAGTTATTCAAGATGATTAGTAGCTATCTCCGCATTTACTTATGCACATATCTATCTATCTATCTCTATCTCTATCTCTCTCACTCTCTCTCTCTCTCTCTCTCTATATATATATATATATATATATATATATATATATATGTGTGTGTGTGTGTGTGTGTGTGTGTGTGTGTGTGTGTGTGTGTGTGTGTGTGTGTTTACGCGCATAGGTATGCATGACAGCTGTTTAGGTTGAATAATATCGCTTACAGCTGGAATTCACACGACGCCTCTTGAATCCAAAAGAAAAGAGCAACTGGCAACGTATTTTGATTTGTCGTCTATTCTTATTATATTGTCTTTTTATTTCTATAAACTTCTCGAGAGATCTTGAAACAATTCTAACAAATTATAAAACATAGCTATCTCTCCCGCAGTTTTTGTTTTTTAATGATATCTTTAATTAATTCCTTCAAACAATACTAGGCATTAATGTTATGCAGACATCAACAAAAGCAACTGCGATTTTAATCTTTTGTACGGACTACTGTCGTACAGAGTTCGTGTAGTAACATAAAAATGGAAGCCATTCAACATGGTGGCCATAGTGGTATATATATGTAAACATAATAAAAATCAATTAATGGTTATGCTTTACAAAACACTATGAACTACAAGGAATGTTCATTATTTGGAAGAGCCAAATCAGAAGAAGCAAGCAAGCAAGATAGTGAATTACAGGGTGTAGCAGAGAAGCATCGTGCGATTTGAACTGTTACCTGTGTGGGGCTGGTGAACTTGTGTAAGTGGCAATGGTATATTCATCTAATCAATTTCTTGACATTATGGGGGATATCTTTATGTGAGTTATATGTAGTGGGACAATTCTACCGCATTTTGAGATTGCATTGCCAGACGAACGCCGAAAACGGGTTAATTGGTGCAAGGTGAATATCCAGGTCAAAAGCAAGGATACTTTGCCGATGTTCATGAAATGCGTTGATATAAAAAGGTGAGACAAGATATGTTAACAACACAGACGGCTTAGCCATCACAAACCAATTTACATTTTCAGTTTTGCATTGTGAAACATCCAAAAGATGATTATTGGAGTGTACTTCAAAAAAGTCTCTATTTGAAATAAATCAATGACCCTCGAATCCGTGGACAACTACAAGCAATAATCAGAACGTGAGTTGATTGTACAGGATAGTAAGCCCCCAGCGAACAATGCGTTAAAGTCATGTCCCATTTCAAAATAGTTGACACTTAAATCATTTGTGAACGCGATACACAGAGTAGTGTTAATAGTGTAGGTTTTATAATGCCGTAATCGTTTACATTGGAAAAGTTTATTCCGTTAAGGTGAGCATATATATATATATATATATATATATATATATATATATATATATATATATATATATATATATATATTATAAAAATGAATGTTTAAAAAGCAAAGTTATCTCCATTATTTAATGTCTTCGTTTTCATAATAATCATTATTTTCTATGTTTTTAGATTGAGTTTCTGAGGATTTATATACAAGTAGAAGTATCCAAAATGATTACCTAGTATTTCGTCACACACACACACACACACACACATATGTGTATGTGCGTGCGTGTGCGTTTTGTGTTTGTAATAAAATAGTTTTCATG
>OZ038475.1:22548304-22565804 GCA_964036315.1 Acanthosepion esculentum | reverse complement strand
CTTTATTTACTAGAGCTGATATGGGTGTCAAATTAACCTCTAAAAGGAAATCGTGATTTTGTGGGTGTGACATGATGATTACGGTAGCCAGGAATTTGAGGAATCATCGGTATTGAGTTTAGGTCAAAGCAGAAAAATTAGAAAAGCAATTCCATATGAAGGAAAAGCTTCTGCTTGTCTCAAATAAATATTTGGGGATTGGAATGGCGATAATTGTGCAAACGTTTACGTTAAATGTTCCCCAAACAAGCAGATACAGCTAGTAGGAAAAGTTTCGAAGGTGTGTGGTAAGCTTCAATGCACTAAAATGTCTCTTGACATTCACCGCTAAGAAAAGATAACGGAGAAAACACGTGGATACTTTTGTGAAAAATAAATCAAGCTCTGAATATGACCCTGTATGCGATAGTGCATCATATGTTTTCAAAATCTGTAAAGGATTTCAATGCGAGATTTTCTTGTTTCTTAAATATAGGCAGACTGGGCTGTTCGATGAATGATGCAAGCCATATTAGATATATGTAACGTAGGAGACAGAATCGGATGTAATCGATCAATGTAGACCTATTCCAACATTGAGGCTTTATGAAAGATTTGCTTTTGCATCCTTGCTAAATGGCCTCGAACTTCTTCAGTTCAATGGATAATGAAAGCATTAAGATAATAGGAATGCCTGGAATGTGCGTGGAACAGATATTCTTAATCCGAAAGTCCATTGAAGAAACCAAAAGAAATAAAAGGCTAGAATGTTATGTGGCTTGACATAATTAACGCATGCGTGCCAGTACACCACGTAAAGCATATGACAAGATGGCCTCCTTTTATATACCGGAGAAGATAAAAATCCATCATGAAATGCACGATAACAATTATTCATAGAGATTGCAACTAACTAGATCACCATTGATTTACATCGCCTACATGTCGACTTTGTTGTTGGCAGCAAATTATCTGTTATCTGGCTTATCCTCGTCATAGAGATGCTACTTCGTTCTACACAGTTCTCAGGGGATTAACTAAGAGGATTATGTGACCTTACAGCGAAGAAATCTCGCGCTGAGAATAAAAGAAACATATAACAGCGTAATGTGTTGGCAACATAGCTACATTGTAGGAGCAGTATATTCAAAAGAAAAATGAATTGGATAAAATCCGTTCAAGTCTTTACGAAACATATGTCAAAGGGGACGTAGCACTGCTGATAAAAGTAACATCAAGGCCAGAGAAGGAGACAAATATGAGGTTAACTGAATCAATATGTGCAATGACAAATGCCAGGAAGTAAAGTGAATGTCAATGATTGGAAACTTGTCATTTAATATCAAAGACAAGTACTTTTGATCCTCCTGATTCTTATGCAACGGAAAACAATGGAGATAAAATCATATGTGGAAGGTTTGGTTATCTTAAGTATATACTTTCTAAGTGCTTACAGGTGTTGGACAGATATCTCTGGAGACGTAATAAAGTATTCATAATCTTCTGTATTATTAAAAAGAGGTGGATGAAATAAACAATAGTAAAGATCAACATAAACAATATAGGTCCTATTTACATTATTATTATGCTAATATTGCAATTTTTGTTGTTATTATCGTTTTTTCTGACATTCCTTATTACTGGTTCCAATATTGTGTTCATTTCTATACTTGGTCGGCTCAGGAGATTTTTGTGGCCTAGCATATGTGCTGATTCCGTAAGTTCACGAAGTTTTCAATGGTGTTCTTTGTCTATGATCTCAACCCGATCCCACAAAAGGCGGTGATATCTATTTCACTCCATATGTGGCCAGCCACGCCTGATTTTTCCACTTTCCCTCGTGTTACAGTTTTCTGGTTTTCTTGATGTCTTACCTTATGGGGGCGGCATGACTCTATTTTATATTTCTTTCCACAGCTGCACGGATAGCGTACACACAGTCTTTAGTCACGTTCTGCTCTATGGGGGGTACTCGGGAGAGATAGTGCGAAGTGTCGTCCAGATTTTGAAGGTTGTCCTTATGTTATATGGACCGCAGATCCTTTGTATTTTATCTGATAACCCCTTCACATAAGGCAGGCAATATGATCACTAGTAAAAAAATTTTGTTGAAGACATTAGGTTTATAATATTCAGAAATTCATACACAGATGTCCTCAAGGACACATGGCACATGGATAAAGGCGTTAGGTGGATCCAGTGACAGGACCCAAAGAGTGTGAGTTCAACATCTGGTTAATTTGGTGGAGAACCTGGGGAGGGAATTAAGCAGGACACAACTGATAACGGACATCCATAAGTCATGACACGTGGAACTAGAACAGTCTATCCCAGTGAGCGATATAAATGGAGTAGCGCTGGGATTTACAGCTTGCTTGTCAGGAGGATCAGTCCCTGAGCTCTACACACCCAGTAGACCAGGCAAGCTGTGGCGGGACAGCAACTTACTGGCTGGAGGCTGGCCAGCTTGAGGCGGGCGGTAGCTGTCCAGTGAGACGCGAAGATCTCTCTCCGACGGAGGTGACCCTAGGCGCTCGTAGCCTACGCCAACCGGGTTGGGTCTTTGACCGTTAACTGTCACTTCCCGTGTTGTGCCGATGTCTTGCGACGTCACTGGAGTGTCCTCTCCAGTGGGCTCCGAGCCTGAGCGGGATGTATGGAGAACTAGGGCTACCCGGACGTCTAGTTCCCCCTCACGGCCTTGCTAGTAGAATCCAAAAGGAAAGGATGAACCAATACAGTTTGGTACCAGTGAGGCTGTCGGAGTTGCCGGAAGGTAACGCAGAGTGTCGTCCATCTGCCTTAGCTGCTCCACTCCGGATTTGTGTAGGGTTTACTCCTTAGACTTTTTTTCTCCAGAAGATTTCCACAAGGCAGTGGAGCTATTTAACCCATAGCTGGGATTTAGTTCATGGGCACCAGGGCGTGTCCACACACCAGTAGGCGTGCATGCCTCATGTTAAGGTGTCCAAACTCCTCCATCGTCCCCTGTAGTTTAGCCCAAGTTCACAAGGTGTTCGGTTGCCATGTGTCCCCACGAGGAGGCACTATATAGATCTTGCTGATGGAGAGGCTATATACTAGCCGGGGAAGACTTACGCACTTGGCTCCTTTCGCATTGCCAACGGCGGTAGGCACGCGAAACATTCCTCTGTTGTAATTGGCTACGGAGGTTACATAGACACGCGCTTGTTGTGCTGGTTATGCTCCTTTGGAATTAAGGAGAGAAAAGGAAGTAGGTTCTGAAAGTTTAATCATGTAGCAAGTAATAATTCGAGTCGGTGGATAGGCTTAAGTGGAATGATCAAAAGAAATGAGAAATGAGAAATAATTGTCGAGGTATGTCTTAAATTGCCGTAACCGCCATAATGCATGCTTCAAAACTTCGTATCTGCTACATGTAACTTTCAATTCCGAGTCGTTCTTAAATCGATCATGGAATAAATGCTGCTGTCAAAGTAGAGATTTTCTCGAGAAGATTTAAAACGGAATTTGTTTATAAATATGTTAATCATAATAAGAAGATAAATTAAGCCAATGCACAAGATTAATGATATATAGCACAACAAAAAATAATTTAAAATTATTTCAGGTGGCAAATTCAGTTGCCAATAAATCTCAGATAAATCCAAATCTTGTATCCATGATGCAAACCTTGTAAACGTAATACTTCGTATGGTCAGTGACTTAACTTTACATATCTAATGTGTCATCATTCAGAATAGTCGGAAATTGAATTCGACATAGTTAAATCTATATGTATAGCAAGCCAATCTTATTCGAGGATACCTGACTACTATGCCGGCTAGAAAATCCCTATTGCAGACGCTTGCTCAAACGCATTTGTGTTTATTCATTACCCACAGAGATAACCTGTGGTTTACACTGTATCTATGCTGAGGAGACCTTAGCTACAGTTTTTTTTGGAAATAGCGTATTATCTAGCCTGATCAACAATGTGAACAATGCCAGCAAGTTCAAACTTTCGGCCACAACGATTTGTGACTTCGTGCTAGCAAATCTATCGACGGCACCCAAGGTTTCTACCCAGTATTGTTCACAAGGTATGGGTCAACCCATGGCATGGTTTCCTGAAACTTTTTAAAGGTTCCGCAAGCTGGGATCGACCACTCCATTCCGATAACATCAGGAAGTCTCCTTCCCGACAAATTGAAAATTCGAGATTCGAACCCGAGTTTCATTGTAAGAATGCGAAATATAGCACACTTTAAGACTATATTTCTTCATATATATATATATATATATATATATATATATATATATATATATATATATATATATATATATATATTACATGTATATTATATATGCTTACATATACACCCATACACACAAACACACACACACACACACACACACACACACACACATATATATATATATATATATATATATATATATATATATATATATATATATATATATATATATATATTATAAAAGAAACATCTTAAATCCGTCGGAAAAAAGTGAGAACGGCATCTCAAATTGTGTATATCAGACTATGATTTAACAGAAAAAAGTATAACCGTTATATCTTTAACAATTGATTAATTAAATGTGTTTCCAAGAAACATGTATAAAACTGTATATTAATAGTTATATTACTACTATAAAAAATTAGCGAAACAGATTTGTCGTAATTTCATAATGACAAATCTTTCATGAAATAATTTTTGATGGATATGCGAGTATATAATCAATTCCTAAAGTTAGATTACAAACTTCTGATAACGAAACTAAAACCACAAGCAAGGAAATATTCTGTTTATGTATACATACATAAAGAAAGTCTCATACTCTTAATGTCTAAACTCTTATGATATAACGAAAGTCTTTTATTGCAAACTAGACGTCCCTCTATTGTGACCCAAACATCAACTACGTATCAGTTCATGTTATATTTATGTTCTTAAACCGAAATATATTAGATAAGTTTACTGATTGGAGAATATGTCCCTGGGATGAAAAATTCTAACTGAAAATACCGATAGGAGAAAGAATGAAATGTACAAATATAATCTAACAAATGAAATTAAATAAAATGCTACAGACGCTTTTATTGAATAAAAAGAATCAGTGATGTGAAACATCATATATTATGGGTTGAAATGTGGTGTAAATGCAGACCGCATGATAATATTATATAATCGAAGCACAAAGTGAACTAATATTCCAGTTTCAGTATTGACACCATCAGCCTCAAATCCATAGCACATTAGGGATGACGACTTGCAGAATGCAAGAAAATTTAAGAAATAATTAGGCTTCATGTGATTCTGAGGATAAAGTTAAGAAAGTAGATCATTTAGAGCAATTTGTAAGAAAAATGTAATCCTAAAAATCATCTCGACGAAGAATGAGTCTTAGGTTGTTCCATTATGATGAAACTCATAATGGATACTCATCTAAGCTCACCATTCTATGGAAGTTAATTTCTAACAAAACAAATTGCTTTGCATGCTGGCAAGATGAGTAATGATGGAATAGTTAATATATCGAATAGAATGTTGTGCATCTAATATGTAGATCTCACAGCAGCATAATTAGAGTCCTTTTTTTCATCAAACTGAAACCTTCCGCTAAACTATGGCTCTACAGCCTGTTTTGATCTGATATAGAAATACTATCGAGAAACAAAATACTATATGTTTGCTGATGACCAATAAACATAATCATTTCAAAGATCTTCAGGATTAGAAGAAGGAAATGGAAGTCGATCTATTTAAATTCTTCCTAGAATATGATTTGAAAATATAAAAGCCCTGATGGGAAGAACTGTATCTAGCATGTTTTAGTATATCGGACCAAATCGTAACCGAATCTACTGGTAGAAAACAGCTTCCTTGTTTTCCCACTTGAGGCCATCGTAACCTATCTTCCTGGGGGTGAGAGTACGCTGATGATTTATTTGTTTATCCTTGGTATAGAAATGATCTTGAATGATTAATCTTCTTTAGTAAGTTAGTCAAGAAAAAGTATTCATATGAATCTTTCTAAATCAGAAACGCTGATTTGGAATTGTCGAGAAGACACATACAATAAGTCCATCTAAACGTTCAAGAAAAGAATTAATAAATTCTAAATACCGCAAATACATCTGTCATAGTTAATGTCTTATAAGATTTAAGGAAACTGAACGCATGATAGTTTGTGCTAGAATAAATTTTACCCAAAACTGTAAGATACCACAAAATCAAATTATTAACCGGAGTCTCACATTTAATTCCTGATTGGCGTGAAAATCTTCCAGAAATTTCTAATCTAGTGGTTCTCAAACTTTTTGTTTTAAGTCGGAGCGCTCTTAAAATCCTACCAATGATTGTAGACGCACTATATAGAAATTTCGGAAAATATGTTATAATGAAGTCAAATATTGCACAAATAGTGCAATGAGAAACATAAAGCGAAACATACCTTAAATTTGTTCATTCATGTGTTACGAAAAGCACCAGCCTGATGAATATTAGAGATATCTTCAATGTCTGGGCGTGTATTTGATAGGCAAACTCTCATTTTTTTCGTCAATACATGGAAGAGTTAATCTCTTTTGCACTTAATTTTGTTGAAGGACGAAAAGCCTAATTCACGTAAATATAATGTTGCACTTTACTAAAATGGTCAGAGTTTTTAGATAATGATACATTCTTCTATTATAGAAATCCAAAATTCCTCAAATGACTCTACATTATATTTAATTATCAACGCACAATCAGTTGTTATGATAAAGCAACTAAATTACGGCATTTGTTTGTAAACAAAAATTGATAAATTATAAATTACTATGAAAGTATTAATAGCAAACTTTTAACTAAACAATCCTAATCCTCGTCATTATTTTATTATACATAATACATTTTTAGTAATCAACTTTCGTGAACTAGGCATGTAGGATCGACCTGCAAATTCTACCAGTTCAATACGGCAAAACAGTCCACGGCATTCTCAGCTCAATGATTAGAAATGGTTTTAATGAGTACAATCCTTCATCAGATCTTACAGAATGGCGTAACAAAATCAGAATAATACTATAACGAAAAGAGTAACTATCTATAATTTGACCAACAACAAGTCTGGGAGAAAAATCAAGTCAATATATGTTAGAGCGATAACAGGTATTAGACGTTAGACGTATAATTTTCTGAAAGAAAAAGAAACCGGAAACATTACATAAATTTCAGCCGACAGTAATACTAACTGTTCGATCAATACCGAATATTTTCTGAATGGAAATGTCTAGTTCGAATATTCCCGCTATTATATGCACTTGTTGCTATGAATAAAGACAGACAAAAGTAATTTTTATCAAGTCATTGACATAATAATTAACTTGCTCTTATATTTATTTGATGTTCTTGACATTTATATAGTAAATCTTTCGCGGCACATGTAAATTAATATATTTGCTCATAAAATAGTTCAATTGTAGGGATGAAATCAGATAATGCCCAGTATAATAATTGATACAATACATAACTGCCGTTTTCGATATTTCGGTTTCTTTTAAAAAAAACAAAAGGACAAAAGCAGTGATGGATACACGGGACGATGGATAAATTGTCGTCTAAATTAAACACAAATCAAAATTAAACACAAATCAAAATTAAACACAAATCAAAATTAAACACAAATCAAAAGACCGCTGACATCTCATATTAACATATATTTTTACTAAACATACCGAAACATATCTTCAAATAATAAAGTGTAAATTTATTCTAATAAAATCGCTATTGCTTCAACCACGACCTCCACACGGCTTCGGAATCTCCTGCATCTCTTCTGGGCGGTCTACTTGTATAAGGTGGTGAATGCTGCCATAATCCTTGCCTTCAGTTCGTTTTTGGTGTTAAAAGGAGTTTTATGGTCTCTTGTTCAACTGCGCCCACACATAATTATCAAGAGGGTTACAGTCTGGGGAGTTAGGTGGCGAGATGTAAGGGGTGATGTGGTCGCAGAAATTATCTGACAGCCATGACTGGATTATCCGGCTTTTGTGACATGACGCTGAGTCCTGTTGTCAGACACCGGGTCTTCAAACAATCCCGTTCCTGAAGAGGGTAACATTACTTCCCTGGCTATGGAATGATTGATTTGGAGGGAACGTTTTCAATCATGGCCTAGATCACAATTCGGGTATTCTTTTCTCAAAAGAACGATCGCAGTGAATTTTCAGAGCTGCTGTACCTTCGTAATCACATACTCACACAAGTGACATACTCATGCAACCCTTTCTAAATCCTATGTAATATCCTCAGATTGATACGCAGATTCTGTATTAGAATTTCCGGTGCGAATGACAAGCAGAACCGTTTCAAATCTTCTGGCAGAGTGAATTAGCTCATGGTTCTCTTTTTCTCACAGATGGTACCTAACCGACCCTACTATAGTGTGCAGTTGAAAAGAATCAAAGACAAACAAGGTACATGCGCCAAATTACAAATTAAAAATGGCGAAAATTTACTCGTTTCACCCTGTCAGTTCGAAAATCTTTCGTCATACCGCAGAGGATCTCTAAAAATCAAATGATTATTAGACATATTGCGAGAGCATAATGACCACAGATTTTTGCCTTATACATTTGCACAAAATTCACAGTGCTTTCTTTCACAATGAATATCAGTGGCCTCTCTGTTTGGTTTATTATTCACATTAATAGAAATAGGTAGAAGTTTTTCTAAGTGAAAACTATATGAAACCAATATAAAATATACATGCAGAAACGTATATGTAACCTATATAAACAAGATAAGTAGAAATGTATATGAAATCGATATAAGCAAAAAAATTATGTGAAACTTATATCATGACTGCGATTTTTTACAGGGATTTCTGTACGTGATTTTTCGCGACGTATTTTTTATTTTTTTTTGGACGATAGCAATTTTTACAACTTGCAAATAAATTTAGGGATAATCGAAATTAATTGCGAAATCCAGCGAAGTCACCCATGATTTGAAAATAATTGTTTGTACGGAAAGTAATGACCTACGTACACTAAAATCGCCTAGATAACTGAACTAAAGAACACATTTATTTAAAAATATCCAAATTTTAGTGTATTTTTGCATGGAAACAATATGATTTAATATTTGCATAAAGCTTGTAAAAAGAAGTGTTTATGGAATTGCTATTCCGTAAAAAAGCCAGTATTTGAGTTTAACAATACATTTAATCGGTTTCACAGCGTTAATAATTAAAAAAAATCTATATGCTACAACGTTAAAGATCCTCTTTCATCGCATCGGAGAGCTGTTAAATGTCTTCGTGCGGCACCATGTAGAGTTTCAGTGAGAGAAATATAATTATATTGTTCATTTTGTGATGTCCAACACAAAAGAACTCGTGCTGAAATGCAGGAGGGTCAGTCAGTTCCTCAAGAGCTAGCTGACCTTCCTGCTTTCACTTCTCAAATATGTTTTCTGTTGAATAAAGCAAGTCAGTCGACTCGGGACTTAGCATCAAGTTATATTCATATACATATAAGGAATATACGCTTCCTGCAGCATTTACATAAAACGTAATCTGGATGAACGGTGGAAAACATATTCTTTATATAGGATACATTTATAGCTGCTGATTTTCAATATGTAACCTCGAATTTATGACTTTTAAGCTCAGTACTAGTTTACCAACAAGTTGTCATCGAATTAAATTCATATAACTGTAGATTCAATGCTAACAGTTTCGTTTCTGGCACTTTTCGCTTGTGGAATTTTCTTTCAGCTCCATAGGTAATACCAAAACATCTAAAGTGGAATGCACGTGTAGAAATAGAAGAAGGAAAATAATGTGGTTCAACCACCACGTCGGCAAACTGTCAAGAATGAATATAGGACAGGACTTCCTAAAATTAATAAATAAACATTTCAACAAAAGATTTTCATAGGAAATCGGTCAAAATTACCTATTCCTGAACTAACAGCATGTACCAACAACTCCCTTAAATATTATGTCTCAAGTAAATTCCATGGAAAAAAACAAAAAAACAAACAAAAAACAAATAAAAATTAAATAAATCAAGTACGGAACTTCCCTGCAATTATAGAGATTGGAAAAAGTGCCCATTCGGGGGCAAATGCAAATCCACTAGGGTAATATACCAGGCAAACATTGCCCCCAAAGAAAATATGACAAATTATAATGTTTATATTGGAATTTCCGCGGGAGAATTAAAATAGAGAAATTATACACATGGGCACTAGTTTAACAATCTTAAACTAAAATTTCAAACAATGCTTTCAAAGAAATTTTCGGAATTGCAGAAAAAAGGTCTAAACCCGCAGATAGATTGGACAATTATAGGTTTCGCACATACTCCTAATAGCTTTAGAGATAGGTGCAGACTATTCTTAGAGGAAAAACATAGATTAATAAAATACAATGATCAATGCAAGCTACGAAATCAAAGGAGAGAACTAATATTAAAATATAGGCACAGAAGCTTATATAAGAATATGCATCTTGCAATCACTCACTAACTACCAGCAATCCATTCATATGACACACTCTTAAAATCTTCCCTTAAAGAATTTCGGGTACAGCTCGGCATTCCTAAATATTATAACTAAAGCGTAATGGTGGAAAGTGATGGTGTGTATATATATGTATGTATGTATGTATATATATATATATATATATATATATATATATATATATATATATATATATATATATATATATATATATATATTTGTGTGTGTGTGTGTGTGTGTGTGTGTGTGTGGATGTGTGTCTTACATAAATCCCTTACCACCTAATAATATAATCCACTGGCAGGAAGCTAAATTCATTTACATACAACTACAGGTCTTAGCCATAAAGAAACCCCCAACCTCGGCCCATCAACTAGTCATCAAGCCAGAAAACTTATCTAAACTGAGATTCCCAAGTGGCCCAATACCTTTAAACAATGATATCTAAATCAAATTCCAAAAACACTAATTCTTGGGCTGAGGAGAACTGGCACATAGTGGTGTTAGTTTGAAATAAACTATACCATATGAAGTAATTCTGGATTTTTTGTTGTATAAAACATCTGCTCGGTTATAATAAATATACTGAGCTCTTTGTGGATCAGTTTTAATATATGATATTACTAGGATCCTTCTCAATTGTATACCAACGGATCTGTACTATATATATATATATATATATATATATATATATATATATATATATATATATATATATATATATATATATACATATATATATATATAACTACTTTCGCACACGTTTAGTATAAATTAGTGCCACAACCATCTTGATTATTTTTTAAAGTTCTCTTCGTGTTCCATGTGAATCCACTTTCGCTGTTTCTCTTGTTGAAAGATCTCAAGTGGTTGCTGTTATTTGGGAGAGTTCAATGTTACTCTCTCAGTTCACAATGAAAGATGTAGAATCGTCTAAGCTAAGACCTATATGATTCATTTTCTGGAAGATGTTTTGTACTATTCGTGTAAGAGATAAGGTGAATAGAGGTGATAGTTTAGGTATTTTGGGGGAAGTTTTGTGCAATGTCATTTTTAATTTGTATTCAGTGTAATTGATATTTATTTTATTCCAAATACAAATCACCGTTTCTGCTTCGGAAAGGTTTATTTTCTGACTTGTTACCTGGAACTCTTTTAATGATAATGATTATTTTTATTCCAGACCATTTTTATCCCACTTATGCATACTCATATCATCGGCATCGCCAATCTCATCACGGTACATTGTCCTTGTGTGGGATGTCTTATGGAATTCTTCATATATCATTTATAATCTCTTCATTTGCTTTTCTAACAAAAATGTCATGTATTTTTCTAGAGCTAATATACTAATCTTTGATTATAGTAAAGTATTCGGTTACTATATCCAACTTCATTCTGTTAGAGAATACAGTTATGTGTATTTGTCATGGGTGTGCGTTAGAGGTTTTTCAAATGAAATATTTCTTCATTGCGTGTAAAGGTTTATTCTCATTCGAAAGTCCATGTATCGAAAATATATCTGTATTTTCTTACTTCATTTGATTTTTGATATTGATTTTTTCTTTCTTTCTTTTTTAAGCTTTTCAGCCCAAGCAAGGCTGGAAGCCACTAGCTCGAAAGGGGTTACAGAAGGTGTAGAGGAAAAGCAGATAGGAGTGGTAAAGGAGAGGATGTGGAGAAAGATAGTGGATCGATCAAGTCAAGGGGGTTACAGAAGATTTGGAGCGAGAACAGATAGGAATGAAAGGGGAAACGATGTGGAGAAGGGAAGTGGATAGATCAAGGCAACTGGAGATGTCTTTTAAGATAATATAACTTCTTTCCACTATCCGACCTAAAAACTTAGACGACGACATGAAGGTTGCTTCTTCTTTCGTTTTCCGTGTCAATTCCTGACGAGGACGATTATAGAACTCCACACGTACGTACGAACACTCACAACACACACACATAATATCTCCATACAAACTCTATGTAACAGTCCATGTCTTTGTTTAACTTGTTTTGTTATTAATATATATTTGTTTACCCATGTATATCGGTCTTGTTTGTTTTCTTTGTCTTCTTTGGACTTAATTAAAGTCTGACATTCCCATGTAGCTGGACCGGCCAGCAGGAAATTTTAACCTTCCGATATCTCTTCACATCTTCACCCCGCACGGTCCGCTACAATCTCTATGGCACATTATGATGAAAGTAGTGTCGGGGTAATTTACACTCACAGAACATATGGAAGTTAAGAATGGCAAAATAAAACAGATTAATCTACCTAATGTACTTAGGTAAGTGTATGGTAATTCAAGGACTGGAAAATTAAACTGATGAGACAAACAACGCTTACCGTTACAAAGACTAGGATATTGTTGATAACAGTGTCAGCTCACGACACATACAAGTAGAATTAGAGAGAGTAGATGTTTCAGATATAAATATTTTATCAACTATTTATCTGCACGTTATTCGATATTACTTTTAAATTTCCATTAACTTAATGCTATGTGTGATAATAACCTTTTATTTATAAACATACATTCTGCTAATTGATTGATACTTGATAGACAGAACTGTAAAAAGAATATTTTTACGTTGATTGAATGACGTGTATAGTATGAAATTCACACGAATTATAAGTGAAAGAATTATTCATAGAAAAATACATGACACTAAAACTGGAGAGCAAATAACTGTGTATTGAGGAATTGTTATTTATATCGTATCATATCGGCATCCGTCCGTCTCGGGAGACGATGGAGTAGCGCTGTAGGTGCTAGGCGATGGAGTTACATCGCCTCTGGTGATTGTGTAGTCCTACTCTGGAGCGGCAGTCTCCCAGGCAGCACGTAGCCTACGCCAATCGGGTTTAGCTTTTGACCGGTAACTGTCACTCCCCGTGTTGTGCCGATGTCTTGCGACGTCGCTGGAGTTTCCCCTCCAGTGCGCTACGAGCCTGGGCGGGATTTAAGGAGAACTAGGGCTGCCCGGACGTCTACTTCCCCCTCTCGGCCTTGCTAATAGATTCCAGAGGAAAGGATGAACCAATACAGTTTGGTACCAGCGCGGTTGCAGGAGTTGCCGGAATGTAGCACAGAGTGCCGTCCATCCGCCTTAGGGGCTCCACTCCGGATTTGTGTAGTGTTTACTCCTTAGACCTTTCTATTCCCGAAGTTTTCCACAAGGCAGTGGAGCTATTTAACCCATAGCTGGGATTTGGTTCATGGGTACCAGGGCGTGTCCACACACCGGTGAGCCTGCATGCCGCATTTTAAATGGGGCCAAACTCCTCCAACGTCCCCTGTAGTTTAGCCCAAGTCTGCAAGGTGCTCGGTTGCTATGTGTCGCCACGTGGAGGCACTACATAAGGCTTTCTGATGGAGAGGCTATATACTGGCAGAGGAAGACTTACGCACTCGGCTCCGCTTTTCGCATTACTGCTAGCCAGCGGCGGTAACTGAAAGCGAGAAGCGACAAGCACAACCACTACAGACTACAACATTAGACGCATCACAACAGCCGTTGAGACACACTGTTATTTATAGTTTTATGTATGTCCATTAAAAGGAGAATTATACCGAGACCAAGAAACCATCAGCATGCGACAGTAGTATTATTGCGTATATTATTAGAAATTCTAGTTTAGTAAAACGGAAGCGTACCTGTGATATATTAGGCAATAGAAATTCATGGACCACAAACCTGAAGACACTATGAGAAGCCATGCAATCTAAGAAATACGAAATCGACTGACTTGGAAGAAAGAACATGTGCACCTATCCTCTTAGACACTTGACTGCCACGTCTTATTTAGGGAAACGTAAAAAGATAAATCATCACACATTTTATTTTCACAACGCTATTTCTTTAGCGTTAGAGAAATGAATCCTAGAAAGAAAATTTACGATGTCCCTGATATCTCGAAACAGACTGGGCAGAAGATTAGAAGCAAAAGGAAATGCAAAAGGCAAACGATAATTTAGAAAGGAAAAAATAGAAGCAAAATTAACATTTATGTTGTTGACCTACGAAAATAAGAACAAATCCAAAGTAACTATAACTCATCGTCACCTACCTCTAGTCTTTTTACAGGATCTTTCTTTCTATGTGCCGTGTCTTTTCAGGACGCAAGCGATCATAGCTCTCCACCTTTCTCTATCCTTTGCAGCTTTCATTGTTCCTTCTCTCTGCCACTTTCCCCAGACAATGTTCTGTCGTCCACTTGCGTAAGGCCGCTAGGTATGTCATGTACTGTTTGACCTTGTCTCTCTTTCCCTCTATTCGACAAGCGAGTATTAGATACCCCAGGTCTTCCTCCCTCATTATGTGTCCCAGAAACCTCAGCTGCCTCTTCCTGATGTTAAGTATAAGCCTCTTCTTTGTTTGCATCCACTCTAAGACCTCAACGTTGCTCATACGCTCGGTCTATGATATCCTTAGTATCCTTCTGTAGAACCTCATTTCCGTCGCCTCGAGTCTCTTCTTTATCTTAAGGAAATCTTCCAACATTCGCTGCCATAAAGAAGGAGAATTATCACGTGACAACTCAGTATTCTTTTCTTTGTTACCAAAGAAATCCTCTTTTCTCGCAATAATGTGTGCAGCTTTTGGAATGCGTCCTTGGCCATCTCAATACATCTACGGATCTCAGTGACGCAATTACCGTTCTCTATCAGAACGCTTCCCAGATATCTAAACTTAAGTGTCTGCTTGACTCTAGTGTTCCCGACCTGCTAATCGCATTTCGGGCTCATCCTTTTACCGATGACCATGCATTCTAATTTCGTGTAGTCCATGCTTAGTCCCTTCTTCACACTCTCCGTTGCTACCTTCTGTAGAAAACTTGTAATTTCTTTTCCGTGTCTGCTATCAGTACTATGTCATCTCCGTATCTTATGTCGTTAAGATTGTGGCCTCCAATGCTAACACCCATTAGGGTTCGAATTCTCTTAGAAGTGTCTCGCTGTATACGTGTCGGGTGAGAAGACGAATTCTTGCCTTACGCTCTTTTCTGTTTTTGTATATTCGCTAAACTCGATGCCGTGTTTTAGTTAATTCCCCTTGATATATCAACGCTTCAAGTTATTGTTATCTCTACTCTTGGATGAAGAGACCCAAGAACACATGTCCAAGTGGACAAAAGCGTTAGTTGTTTAATCCAAAGTGTTGTAAGTTCACTTCCTGTCCGCAACAGAGAGAACAAAAACATGGAGACTTGAGATATCAAGATGAATTAACTAAGCATGAGTTATCCAAAATCATGGCACGTGAAATTAGAACGATCTACCCACGAAAGTGTTCGGTTCTAAATTCCAACAAATATCACGAAGAAGGCCGGATCCTACAACTGCACAAACGTTGTGAATATGGCAATAAAGATGAGGACAACCGTTCAACCAATGCAAATAGTGTAAATAGTCAGAAACATAGACAGATGTCTATATCTAAATATATGCTTGAAGATGTAGTGTTACTATATAAAACATATAGTATTAGGAAGACTGATACCCTAGTATCACCAATGACAAAAAACAATACCCTAGTATCACCAATGACAAAATTGTAAACTTACTTTTCAAATAATCGACATCATCTCATGACAGCATTGGTCTTCCTATTCTTGCAATTCTGATCAAATATTCATCCGGTGAATTCATTATCCTTGCTCAGATGTAGCAAATAAGCTGAGACGTCTGACAATGTGGAAAGTTTATAAGGAATATTAATGCTGAAAGTAATATTTTAGTTGTACGTATATGTATAGCTGGACACTTAAATTCGAGTATACCCGTCTAGTAGGGAGGCAAGCCAATCCCTATTGCAGACGCTTGCTCGGGCGCATTTGTGCTTATTCAACACCAAGAGAGCCCACCTTTGATTTATACGGCAACTATGCAGAGAAGACCTTAGTTGCAGTTTTTGGGAAAGAGCGTGTTATCTTGAGTGACCAACAATCTGAACAAGGCCAGCAAGCTCAAGCCATCGGTCACCATGACTTTTGACTTCGTACCAGGACAGATATTGAGGGCTCCCTAAGGGTTTCGTCTACACAGTCTCACTCAAATGTCTAGGGTCAAACTGTGGTATGATTTTCAGGCACTTTTCAAATGTGCCGTACACTGGGATCGGCCCCTCTAGTCCGAATACATGAGGAAGTCTCCTTCCTGAGAAATCGACCGTGGTGAGACTTGAACCCGGGTTTCATGATCAGAATGCTAACATTGTATGTAATAATTGTCTTACTCCAACATAGAATGCATTTCATTTTCACAAATGCGATTTTTAAATTTTCATAGAATATAAGTAATGGCTCCCAAAATAACATTCTTTATTGCTCAAGTACTTTCCACATTATTCCACCTGATTATATTTATTCAATATCCACGATGATTTGAAATATTCCGCAGCATTCGAATTCCTGCAAAATGTCTATAGCTTATTTCCAGACACAGACTCTATCCATTTCGATATTTAACATATATCTACTAACTACAAGTCCAAATATCTGTAAAATATTAAAAGCTTTTTCATTTAGATTCTCTATGCACTTGTATAATTATGTATACACAATTCATATATTATTTTGCGACTTTGCCAAGAATCAATTTTTAAGTTGGGATTTCGGAATTCCAAGGAGTTTAATTATTGGCTTCTTAGTTAAAGACGTTCGTTTTTTCCAATATTATGGGAATTAATACACATAATGATTTTACATTCATGGTTTATAGATTTTAACTCTTCATTTATAACTTTTGTTTATAGTTATATATTATGAAATGTTTTCTTAAATTTGTTGATGAATAAAATGATTAAAATAAATGAAAAAGCAAAAACGAGCGAATTTGTTTGAAAACCAAATATATTTATTCACTTGGATAAATTCTGTTACCGATGTTATACTGTTGTGCAGTTTGAGAATTCCCGGCTAGACAGATTTCCTACCCAATTAAGTCTATATTTGTATCCCGACTCATTTAATAATAACATTCTGTATTCTTTCATCTTTTCATTTTATCTTTCGTCTTCATCAC
>OZ038475.1:22520804-22545804 GCA_964036315.1 Acanthosepion esculentum | reverse complement strand
TAAATTTTCCACTGACATGAAGCGGAAATGGGATATTTAAATAGTTGCCAGGATTGCTGCGCGGCAAGTCGGTTCACTGCGACATGAAGACATATGTTCTCGACAGGTACTATCCTGCATATTTGTATATCTACCATTCACCTTAGCACTGAATATTACTGCCAAATACCTTCTGTCATGATGCTATACATCTGGATATTCTTGATAAAATACAAAGAATTGGTTGCAACATTACCTGTAATGTCCTGGCATCTCGACTATATCAGTTTCCCACCCACGTCACGTAGTTTCCATATACTTTTTCTATAAGTATTTTCATGGTATTAATTATGAGTATTCTTCTTTGCTACTTCGACTCCACGACTTTAAGTGCTTTACTAGATTGGCAAATAGGTTTCACAGTTTCACTTTTGAAATAAATAAGCGTAACCGTATGTTCAATGCTAAAAGTTTATTATATCACATTTATAGTTTGTGGATCTCTCTACGGTCTTGTTGCTTTCATGTAAACAGCGAGCTTCTAAAATTTAAATGCAACATCAATCTGCATTTCATATATTCTTGAATCCTGTTTTTATATTATTGCTCTGTCTCACTTGCTTTCACTCTATGTTACCCATTGATTCTTATTGGATTTATCTCCTTACATGGGGAGAAATGATTGAATTAATGCAATTAGTAACTGCTAATATATAGTGGAGAGTAAGTAAGAACAAACCTCCAAAGTATTCTGCAAGCCTTTTCAGGATACGTGATGTTTTATATAAGTTTTGCCCAGACACTTCGAGAGAGTTTCTCTCCTTTTGTTATCGATTTGTTTTTATGTCATGATACGCACAACTCTCAAATTGTTGTTTTAAACATTCTGTGCCACCGAAAATGATTCATTATGTCTATTGCTTTTAAAAATTATATACGTTACACGAAACATTTGTAATTTATTGAACTTCACATTTAATGCTATAATCTGTTTATTCACTCAACAAATGTTTTCTTAATTTTTGATGATTTGATACGATCCTCGGTAGAATTTATATGTGTAATTAAGATACTAATATATACATATATATATACGGTGTCGTTCGATTACATTGATCTGGTATCTCTTGGTCTTAGGTTCTGTATGTGCTGCAGGGCTGTGGATTTTATAAAATATATATTTTGGCAGCATATCATTATTAAGGCATGTGCTATTAAAGACTACAGAATATTTTCGTTAAATATTGTTTCTTTCTGTTTTTTCTTGTTTATCGGATGTTTAGTTATATTTGGGTCTAAGTTGTGGAAGAAAGACCCGAGTCCTTAGATTTTTTTTGTTTGCTGAACACTCGTTTCCCGTCAACCGTCAACTTGGCTTTCAAACCAAAGCATACAGACATGATGACGGTTAACGACACCAGAAAGCTTTCGGCAAAAAACAAGAACTCGGGTCATTCTTCAATAACTGTTCAAACAACATTTTGTTCAAAAGTATTTAGTAGGTAGTATTATATATTTCTTTTTATCTTGTTTATTGAAAATTTTATCGTTCAATAATGTCCTTACTGCTTTTTTTGCTTGTATATTTTGTATGTCTTACTCTTAGCAACATTGAGGATTTAATGAGGATACTGGATGATATTGAGATTGTACATATACCATGTACATGTATTTTTCTGCTATGTATCGGAGGCTGGAAAAGGCACGGTGGAGTAATGGATAGCGGCTGGAGGAGGCACGCTAGTGTTATAGATAACGGCTCGGATTAAAGAATAATCTTGGGAAATATATAAATCCAAGCTATTGGTAAATAGTAGGATGGACCGGGTTCTTTAGCCTTGATTGGCTACTGGTCTACTGCAGAAATAAATGGCAACATACTGCGGGGAAAAAAATCTGCCTCGTCTGTCATGTATTGAAAGATACATGATTGCCTAAGCATGTATCACGCATGGCACACAGCTGATCGCAGGCTGTAGATTTTAGTGACATTAAATATAATCTTTATTTATTTCGTATTTTATCTGGTCACAATAGTGGTTATACAAAATTGATATGGTCATTGTTGTTGGTATATTTTCGGTAAACCTCCAACTGAACATCATTATTAGATCTACGTGGGATGATATTCAGGAAGCGTAATAAGATGTTACAGTTTGATTTAAAGAAAAAATGTCTTTTGAGTTCGATTATAATTTCTTGACAAGGTCTAAAACTATGTTTTTTTATATATATGTTGAACTCTTCCGTCGATTTCAACATATGAGGGTCGCGCAGCTCAGTTCCTGGGAACCGACAGCGCAGACATCAGCACATATGATTTGATTATATTGGTGAAGGCTTTGTGCAGAACAAACCACACTTTTTGATGGGCCGAATACAGAGACCTGGTGCACTGCGTGCCACAAGTTCCCTAAACCAACATCCGCAGGTTTTGAATTTAAAGTTGTCCTTCTCCTAGACCAGTTGCCATCCAAGGCTATAGAACCAACTCTGCCCTGCTATTTCCCTATAGATGGAATGTATCCTTATTTTAATTCCATTAACCTGTATTATTGAATTAAAAATGTTCATAGCTATTAAAGGATTATTATTATTACTGATCCGTAATATTATATAGTGAAATATATATTTGTTGCTTTTCATAGACATATTTAGTATGTATAATTAGTGATTCATAGACTTTATATCCTTACGGAAAAATTCTTCCCTAGCAGGTCCATGAATCTTTATATTGTTGGTTTTAAATATCAAAAAGTTCGTTTTTCTTTTTGTTTTAGGATTTACAGGGGAGGACTAAAAGGTCGAGACCTAAACCACTTCACAATTTCTGAATTGTAGTGACCAGCTATCAGAAAAATGAATTAGGACAGTAGGCTCGTGGAAAAATATAAGTATACATTAGTTTCTCTGGAAATATTTTGGCACAATGTCATTTTATTTGTATTCTATTCTTCATTATTTATCACCCTTATTTTTTGCTAATTTTTATCATATTATATTCTAACTCTATGATGTTAAAATAACACCCCAAGGTAATTTTTACAAAATTTTAAACATTAAATGTTCACCATTAAAGCGTTTTGCCTATTGCCCCTTCCGGTATTGCGAGGTCAGACTACTCGGATTTTAGGAGTAAAAATAATATCCGAATATTGCATCCACAAATACAAAACAAATTTCTATATAACGCGAAGAAATGATCTTCGCAGGAAAGGAATAATACCAAGCTAAATATGACATTCATATTTATACGGCCAGATACATGTATTGACATATTAAAGATCAATGAGCCATGTTTATTGCTATTTGTCAGCCGGTGCTCGGCTCAGGAAATTTATCTGAGTTTTGCGCGAGAATTCAGTCTGTAACACGAGACCTGATTTATTTCCAGGTCATTTTTATTTCAACAGCCCCGACGTAGTATATGGTACATCACGCGACTTGTCATATCCAAACAGGTTTCAGAAAAAATTATTTGGAGCCGTGTATTTTACAGAATCATAAAAAGTTTTTCGTATCTACTTAATTCATTTATATTTATTTGTAGGCGTCTCTTATTTGTTTGTGCTTCAATTTGGCCGTAAAATATGAGTTTATATCCTATAGTATATCGAAGTAAACCGAAAAATGTTAATACGTATTTTTTAAATATTGTTTAATCTAAATCAAATCATAACTTCCGATAATATAAAAGAGCATTTAAGATGTCTGTAAAATAAATCATGAGAAAGACCCTGATGAACCTGGTTGCAATTTATAAATAACTCATGACGTGTTTATTGCGAGTCTTATAGGAAACGTTACTTAAAAAAAAACATTTTATATCTAGTTTTATTTGTAATAAAATAGTTTGTCTCTTTAAATTTTCATTACTAAATAATTATTGATAAACTAAAATAAAATTATTTCTATGATTAAGAACATTTGTAAACGAATGCCTTCATTTTAAAATTACCCGTTTTGATATTGAAATCTGGCAAAAATTATATTCCTCCAGTCTGCATTATTTTTTAGTCTTACAATATATCTCATATAAATAAATCTACTGGTTTTAATTTTACGAATGGAAATATCAAAGATTATTTTAAATCATGGTTTTCTTGTATTTAATAGACGTATCAATGAATAAGCCACAGTATAGAATAATATTGTTTATAATTTTATCATTAATCAAAATGTTAACATGTTCTCCTTTTTCTTAATTTATGTAGTGTTATAAGGCAACATTTATACTGAGGAATTTTTTCTCGGTTACAATAAGGAGAGATTCGGTGTCTTTTTTTAGGTGATATCTGCGTAAATATGCGTCTGGTTTTTCATCAGTAATATTCAGTTCATCTACATTTAATGCCTACATTATATTTTTATTTGGTATTCATTATAGCTATAACATGCAGCTTTATATCACACTATTTCTCAATTGTTCCTTTTCTGTTTATTTTATATATCGGTTTGCTATTTTGTTGCCATTTTCAGCATCTCAGAAAAAATCTATTTTTGTTTTCTATTCACTTTTTGATTAGATTAGTGATGTTTTATTGCATTATCCTCATTCTTATTTCATAATTTAATATTTCTAATGATTCCCTTCTTCTTAACATCACTGATTTTTATTAATATCTTTATTATTTTAATATTCAGAGTCCTAACACACGAGATTGAACGGCGTAGTTGTATACGCCTCTAGCGAGAAGTGAAGCGGAGGCCATGAGGACAAACGACAACAATTAGGAAGTTAATTGAAAAATATCGATTGCAACAAAAGTTGGAATAGAACGCCGGCCGAAGCCGGTTACTATAAAACTACTTAAGTGTCTATTGGTGTTAGATTCGACATGAACGTGTCAGCTAATGGAATGGAAGTAATTAGATTTAAAACGAAAACCCGAAAAAGATAAAAATAAAAAAAAGTAGAAATAAAACAAGATGGTGGAAGGATGAAGAGTAGCGTATCGGCAGATGCATGGAAAATGAAAGGAGGACGTCGAACACAATGGCAAGTTTGACAATATTTTAACGAAGATGAGAGAAAGAAATCGTTATGTAGGTAGGAAAGTGTACAACTCAAATGGTGGAGTGGAGAGTAAGAATTTATCATAGAAGTCTGTCATAAAATAAAAGGAATATTTGAAAGAAAAAGAGAGCAATGAATGTAAACGCTAGAAAAGAAAGAAAAGTAATAAGGAATAAACAGTAGATGAATAAAAAATACCGATACAAACAACCAAGATGCGAAATATATATAATAATAATAATAATAATAATAATAATAATAATAATAATGGGGATCGCGATGTAAATAACATGGGAACTGAAAGAAGAACGAACACAATGGAAAGTTCGGTTATTTTTTAGCAAAGGTAAGAGTAGGAGATCTCTATGTATTTAGAAACTGTACACTTTGCATAATAATGCGGGAAGAAGGAAGTTAAAAAAGAAGACCAACATAAAAAAGAAAGAAAAATATATTAACCAAAGAAAGAAAACAAGCAGCAAAAATTAACGGTATTAAACTATGAAAATAAGAAAAGTAACAAATAAAGAAGACGTAAGATATTATGTGGAAGAGATCGCTAATATTAATAATAATAATAATTATTATAATAATAATAATAAAGAAAACGACGATAATGAAATAGCAAATGCATCTACAACCGTCGAGGGGATGAAAAATAAAACGAAGCATTATACAAATAAATTGCTGTTTTTCGTAACTTTCATTCAAAGTGAATCATCAGGGTTACACTTCAATATTATTTGAGAGTTCGCAATACGCATGCGTAATTTAGGCAATTTAGTGTTAGTGTGAATCTAGGCGATAAAAATATCAGAGCGTATTGGCGACGTCACGTATCCTCAGCCTCGCTTTCAGTACGTGTGAACAGTGTTCACATCTCGTACTTTTATTAAAATTTGTCGGCTTCCATAGCATCATGGGAAGCTAATAACCGACAAGAGTGTCGCACCGCACTAATGTGCATCTCGCTATATCTTTCGGTATATTTTTTTCCGTATTTCATATTTCAGTTGTCCTTCAAAAGCATGGCTCTGAAAGTATTCAGGGAGAATGAATTGATTGTTGGCACATAAGTTTCCAACATCCGATTGCAAATGGTAAACGTTTCATAAACCAGTGACAAAATACATTTTGATTATATTTTGAATCTGTGTATCTATGTTAAATAAGATTACGCTCTGTTCCCTTCGTTGGCACAGAGTTAGGGAATAAACTGAACACAGACTTTTCGGAGATTGTATTATAAACTGATAATCGTGTTCTCGGTTATTAATTATTTTCCGAAAAAGTGCGATTGATTCTACGATGTGGTGTAATTATTAGTAAGCATGTCTTGCAAGAACAATTACGACAATGTTGTGTGTTCGATCCTAAATTTGAGCTCCATCCTTTCGGCCTTCGCGACATCTATGCTACGCTTACGAAATCTTCATAATTGCATTAGGACCCATTTAAATACACAAGGAGACGAACTAAACTCTGTCTGCAACATACTTGTGGAAAACGCGAAAATAATAGACTCATACACATGCAGGAAACGGTTAAAAGTAATGGAAGATTTATAAAAAATGCGAAGCCATCACTAAATCCCATCAATTATGAGCACGACCACAACGTATTTACCGTGTTCGGAAATTAAAAATCATCCATATCCCTAATGCGCAGATCTGTTTTATTATCATTACAGAAATACGTCCATTTTTCAGCCCTATTTGCAATTCCACGTCAGAAATGAGCATATTATTTCTTTCAGCAGTTGTTTGTAAGTTTTTACATTTTCTTGACGATTATAATCTTTGTGAATAACTTTTCGACAGATTCTTTCCTCAAGGTCGAACTTAGAGAGGTGTTTATTGTTTATCTTTTCTGTGTGTAAGTGATTGCGTTTGTCTGTTTAAACATTTCAAACAAGGTCTCATCATTCTCAACATAAGGTCTCCTTGATCTTGGTTTTCCTTAGAGGCTGCCTTTGAAAAGTCTGAATCAGATATGTGCCACATGTTCGTAGACCTTCCACATGAGTAACTTGTTTTACAGCTTCCCTTGCTCTCAGCCTTCTATGCTTCGACATGTAGCTCACAATGGGTCTAATTGCAATTGTTCTCCAATCATTAAAAAAAAAGTAAAATAAAAACAAAAAAAAACATGTTCATATGTAATATATGAAAGTAAGAATAAAAAATTCGGCAGGTATTGAACAATTAATTGTAGAAAATTAATGATATAACATGGAGATACATGCTGCCAAATAACATCACATGCCATAACACACACACATATATATATATATATATATATATATATATATATATATATATATATATATATATATATATAGTTAAACCTAGAGAGCCAGACAAACCTACCAAGGTTTCACCTAAGCGGATCGTCCCTGGCGATCCGCTTAGGGGAAACATTGGTAGGTTTGTCTGGCTCTCTAGGTTTAGGTTTAACTAGGTCTACTCTACTTATTGTATTGTGCACTTTATTTATTTTGTGTACTCGTATCGGACGTTTTTTCTTTGGGCTTTGGACTTGCATGCTAGACGATTATTTTCGGTTAACGTACATGTTCTTGTTTCTTTCTTTTTTATACCTTTTTTCCTTTTGTATCGGTTTGATTATTTGCAAATCAAGACGCCGAAGGTTTTACGAAGGAGTATAGTTTCTTATACTTATAAGATTACTACTACTACTAGTAATAATATATATATATATATATATATATATATATATATATATATATATATATATATATATATATATATATATATATATATATATATATATTCTTCTCTGGTGCTTCTGCTATGTAATTTAGACATTCTAGAGATAAAGTACAAAGAATCATCTGTGACATTATTTCCTGACCTGGGATATATGCTTTAGTTTCTTCCTCAATGACCTTAACGTATAATGTGCCTTTTATATAAATATTTTATGATATATTTCTGATAAACCTTCCTGTATGGATTTTAGTTATCAGTTATCGCCTATAAATCCACCTCTCCAAGTTCTCCCCCGCCTTAACCAGGTATTGAACTCACACTCTTTTGTTCCTGTCACTGGATCTAACTAAGGCCTTTATTCACTGTCATTCATGTGTCCCTGCGGACATATGTGTATGCATTTCTGGGTATTATAAACCTAATGTCTTCAGCAATCATTTTTTACCAGTGCTCATATAGTGTACCTAATACCTCATCTCAGAAATATAGACACATTATAAAAGAAGATGTATAGTAACTGAAGTATTAAGGCAGTAGTCTCCTTATCGATCACGACTCTTTTTTACTCATTTATAATTTTGTGCATAGAAATATTGCCAGGAATAAAATGAATGAATTTTCCTCTGGCAAGGATCTGGTATGTCTGCGAAAAAGACTGTTAAGTCTGGAGAGAAAATGACATATTATGTTGTGGATGACCCAGGTAAAATAGTAATTAATTTTAATAATTGCTGGCTTAACGCCGACAGACTGATGGATTTCCATGTGTCATTTTACAGAAGCTCAGCTTTTGACAGTCTTACGGCATTCTGAGCACGATTCTTTTCGACAGTGTATATTATTCTTGGAATTTGACATATGTAGATAACAAACAAATGAATTCTAGATACTATGTAATAAATGGACATACACACACTCAAATACACGTGCGCGCATTTATATACAGGTAGTATAAACATAATTTCAAATATTGAGGGCGGCTTTTCCAGACCAAACCAAGGACAAAAGACTATATAGATATCTGTCCACAAATCCTTCGTTTTTAATATCTGTCTATATTTCTGAGATGAGGTATTATGTACATTATTTACACTATTCGGACTATTATCCTCATGCTTATCGCCATATTTGTTTCGGCCGTTGTACACTCCGGCTGGTTGGAATGTCGAACTGGACCCTTTAATACGCTCATTTTATTCACTGGGGTAGACTGTTCTTTTTTACCCTCTTTATTCTCCACTGCCATAGCCGTGTATTGAACTCACACTCTTTGGGTCCTGTCACTGGATCTAACCAATGTCTTTATCCACTGTGCCATGTGTCCTTGAGGACATCTGCGTATGAATTTCTCGGTATTATAAACCTAATGTCTTCAGTACTCATTTTTACCAGTGCTCATATTACAATTTTTGCTGTTAACATTGCGACAAAGATGAGGACAATAGTCCGAATAATATAAATAATGTGCTTCGTTTTTATGTTATTAAGTTTAAAGAAAGTTTACGTTAGATGGCGCAGTGTTACCATGTGGACGGGGTAACATATTTTCTTCGTTTATATTCATAGCTAGTCTATATTCAAAGTTTACGTGTGTAGTGATTTAATTGAGAAGTATTCCATTTAACAATAGCAAGCTATTCATATCACGAGGAAGCAGATGTCATTTTTACATATGGACGCGTGAATAGTAATGGACACGATACTGCAGGCTGTATCAGACTGCATTTCCGGACGGAATGCAACCGAGTCATGTAGCCTTTCTTACTATTTACTGTCGCATTGCTGAGACAGGATCTGTGATACCACAAGCTATGGATCGACGAGGACAGAGAGTGACTCCTATGCATCCAGGTATCAGCATACATCAAGTAGTCCAAGCAAGGTAGATATCTCATAGTACTGCATGGAGGTTTTTGAAGGGAAGTTCCTGTACCCATATCATTTGCATCGTGTACAATGTCTTTCGCCATCTGATCACTCATTAGGCGAGAACTTTTACCGGTGGATTATTACACAAAAAACCGATCATTTTTTTTCTCTTCAGTCTTATTTAAGGATTAGGCAAAATTTGGAAGAAATTGAAAAAAATTGCACAACCAATATTTTGGGCGAGTTTATTGTACAATACAAGCTAAACACCAGCAATTTTGGATCAATGTGTTTTTCTGGAATTGTAGGTGGCTGTCTGGTAGGTTCATGTGTTTTCTCAGCACTTCTTAGAGGAGATATCTACAGGCACATTATTTCGAAGACACTCCCAGAACTGTCAGTGGATGGAACACTGCTAATACTAAGACAGATGAATAGGTCCCAGGATATTTTAATCACATTCATAGCGATGCGCTGGCTGCCGTCTACCATGAAAGATATGTAAGTGATGAGTGGTTTCATGGTCTTCACGTTCCCCCGAACTCAGTCCTTTGGTTTTGTATCTGTGGAAACAAAAAAAATAATAGCTTTATGCAGCAGATAGTATTAATGCAAAGAAACTTCATCAACGTTTTATAGGCGCCTGCGAAAAAATTCGAAACTGGGTGGTTTGCCTGTCAATGATATAACGGGTACATGGGTGTGTAGAAACAAGCTGAGAATAATTAGAACATTTGTTATGACATTTCCAATAATTTTGTAAAAGTTATATATATATATATATATATATATATATATATATATATATATATATATATATGTATGTATGTATTAGGTTGGTGCAAAAATAATGTCGTTATTTACATAAGTAACATGTGAGAAAACGACATTATTTTTGCAACAACCTAATATATAAGTGAATATTGAAGCCAACACTCAGAGGTGACAGGCTGTTTCATGCATGTTTATGTTTCTTCATGTATATATATATATGTATATATATATATGTGTGTGTGTGTGTGTGTGCGTGTGCGTGTGTGTGTGTGTGTGTGCGCGCGCGCGTGCGCGCGCGCGCGCACACATATTCATTATGGCGGAAGCTTTGAGGATAAAATCCACTTCACAGTAGTAATTGGACTAGCAATTCAAGGTTTTAAACATTACACCAAATAGAATGTTTTTCACACACACAAACACACACATACATATATTTATATATTATATACTTTTTCAATTTTAGAAAGAATACCGTATTCAACTTTTGTAAATGATATTAAATGTCCAATTTTTTTACTATATATATATATATATATATATATATATATATATATATATATACTTGAGTTTAGCATGACTCGTAATTAAATTACCCTGTCGAGTTTACATTCCAATATATATATAAAGATTGATTTAATCAATTCACATGACATTATTTATTGTAAGACGTTTGTCGGGATTCTGAAAATGAACATATTACATGAAATCGACTTTTGGCCAGTGATTACCACTGATATTTATCTGTCCAATTATTCTTGACAAGATCTCACTTTACCAATGTTGTTCCAATATTGGAAAATTATGAAAAGTTATGCGGACCAATTTCAGTAGAGAACTATGTATCAGATTCACCGAATTTTTCTGCTGTATTTCTAAGTTTTCAAAACGGGTTTGCATGATAAATAAATCTTTTATTGCAGAAAATAAACATTCATACACTACAAAACTTTTGTTTTCTACTAAGTTTAAGCAGCGTTTTATCCTTTTAGACTCGGTAGAATATATATATATATATATATATATATATATATTTATATATATATATATATATATATATATATATATATATATATATATATGTATATATATATATGTATATATATATATATGGGATGACTTTTTTATGTATATTATTGAAATTACTTTGACTATTGTCCTCATCTTTGTTGCCATATTTATTACAAAGTTTCGGCCGTTGTACGCTCTGGGCTTCTTCAGGTGGTTGGAATGTCAAAATGGACCCTTTATTTCGCTCACTGGGGTAGACTGTTCTAGTTATACGTACCATGGCTAATGGATGTCAGTTATCAGTTATCTCCTGTTAATTCCCCTTTCCAAATTTTCCACCGCCTTAACAAATAATGTAAATAGTGTATATCTCTATCTCTCTATCTATCTATCTATCTATCCATCTATCTATCCATCTATCTATCTATCTATATATATATATATATATATATATATATATATATATATATATATATATATATATATATATATATATATATGTATATATATGAGGTGACAGCGATAGCTATGATAAAATATTGTTTTAATATATGTTATAAGTATGATTTAATACGTTTGCTTTAAAGTGCTTAATATGAGGGATGAAGAGCATGTAAATATAGAAGTGGACATTGAAATCAAAAGAGCAGTGACAATCTATTTTATGATTAAACGATTTATATATCGTCCATTGGTATAGAAATGCTACAGGTGCTGAGTAATCGATTCGATAATAATGTTATATCCCTCAACAGGGAGCACGGTCCCATAAAATTAAGAAAGTGTACCATAGGAAATCCAAATAAAACCAGGAAAGCAATCATAAGAACTTTCAAAAATATAGTTTTCTTTACAGACAATAAAATTAACGCAAGTGAATTAGATTTCCTAAATGTCACGTTCCTCGTAAGCATAGGTACATATCAAGCAAAGAGATAACTGATTGCCAAATCATTTTGCATACAGATATCTTCCAACAACGTACCAACAATAGCAGTTTTCCTGATAATTCTTTAGTGAAATCATTTTCATCGAAACTCCCCAAAAGTTATGAAACAACCCTGATAAACAGCTGTTTCCTGGAAGTATTCACATAGCCATAACACAGAATTAAAAGCCAACAGGAAAAGAAAAATGATAATGGTTTTAACCACAGTATCATAAAAGCGTAAAAGCAAACTTACACGCAAAAGCTTCCACCGATTAAAGCACAAGATATGGAAAAACGCACCAAATGTCAACTACATCTGCATCGATAACATAACACCAATAAAAGCACAAGTTAAAAATCAACAAACTACACGCACAAATGCAACCAATGTGTAACTGTAGAGCAAAGAATGAAAGTAATCCATCAAACGATACTTGATCGCAGAACAATGCAATATACCAAGCCACTTTAAAAACTGCCAATAACGAAGAAAAATACGTAGCGTTAATTTAAGGATACTGTAAACTATGATACTACGCCCACAAAACATCCTTACAAATAGTATACACGCGATAAGCACAATGCATTCTAAACATGTCTGCGAAATTTTTTAAATAAATCACAAATATCGTGGAAAATAAGGGAAAAAGTATCATCATTCAAAAATATATCCCAAAAATGTAAACTATGTCTGGAGGAGAAAATAGCTATAATTACCCTCACAGACCAACATAAATTACTAAATAAAAGATATTTAGATGCAGATACGAAAATAAATTGTTACTACATTACATAAAAATCATAAAATAAAAACGAATAAAATAAATAAAAATAAGTAAATAATATACAAATTAACAAACTACTAATGGAGGTATAATCAAAATTAAACGTAATAAAAAAAAACAATAAATAATAAGATAATCAATAATAATTAGTAAAAAAAAAACGACACTATAAAATAGAGACAAATCTGCATTCGGATCCACAATTATTTCCACAGAATAGTCCCATGTATAATTCGAAATAAGCGTTATCTTGCACTAAAATAGCCGTTAGAAAATAGAATAAACCTACCCATAAGACATCACTGATTAGCATATATAAATAATAGAGGAAAAACCCAACGCACATGACCTACATATTGCGTTTATGCATGAAGCAATTTGTCGCCGCCGGGTGTTGACGTCAACGTCCACTTCACCCCAAACACTCATATATATATAAAGTTTGGCAATAAAGTCACTGTAATGTTATATATAATAAAAATCAAAGCGCTGAATCAGACGTCTTGCAATTTGAACAGTAATTAATTTGCTATTGTTTCCCCATAGCATTTTATTGCTGTTAACCAGAAGTAAACACAGCCATTTAAAAATAATTTCCTGGAGTTTTATTAATTGCTTTGTCGTAATTGTTATTGTAAGTATGCATATAGTGACTTTATTGTACATGTACAAAAACGCAAACACACACAAATATATATATATATATATATATATATATATATATATATATATATATATATATATATATATATATAAAGATGTTGATTTTTTTATTACGTTTAATTTTGTTTCTACCTCCATTAGTAGTTTGTTAATTTGTAAATTATTTACTTATTTTTATTTGCAGAAAATGAACATTCATACACTACAAAACATTTGTTTTCTACGAAGTTTCAGCAGCGTTTTCATTCTTTTAGACTCGGTAGAATATATATATATATATATATATATATATATATATATATATATATATATATAAGGGATGGGTTTTTATGTATATTATTGAAATTATTTTGACTATTGTCCTCATCTTTGTTGACATATTTATTACAAAGTTTCGGTTATTGTACGCTCCGGGCTTCTTCAAGTGGTTGGAATGTCAAAATGGACCCTTTATTTCGCTCACTGGGGTAGACTGTTCTAGTTATACGTACCGTGTATAATGGATGTCAGTTATCAGTTATCTCCTGTTAATTCCCCTTTCCAAATTTTCCACCGCCTTAACAAATAATGTAAATAGTGTATATCTCTATCTCTATCTATCTATCTCTATCTATCTATCTATCTATCTATCTATCTATATATATATATATATATATATATATATATATATATATATGTGTGTATATGATGAGACGGCGATAGTTATGATAAAATATTGTTTTAATATATGTTATAAGTATGATTTAATAAGTGTGCTTTAAAGTGCTTAATATGAGGGAGGAAGAGCATGTAAATATAGAAGTGGACATTGAAATCAAAAGAGCAGTGACAATTTATTTTATGATTAAACGATTTATATATCGTCCATTTGTATAGAAATGCTACAGGTGCTGAGTAATCGATTCGATAATAATGTTATATCCCTCAACAGGGAGGACGGTCCCATAAAATTAAGAAAGTGTATCATAGAAAATCCAAATAAAACCAGAAAAGCAATCATAAGAACCTTCAAAAATATAGTTTTCTTTACAGACAATAAAATTAACGCAAGGGAATTAGATTTCCTAATTGTCACGTTCCTCCTAAGAAAAGGTATATATCAAGCAAAGAGATAACTGATTGCCAAATCATTTTGCATACACATGTCTTACCAACAACGTACCAACAATAGCAGATTTCCTGATAATTCTTTAGTGAAAGCATTTTATTATTACATGATATTGTAAGTATGTACATAGAGACTTTATTGTACATGTACAAAAACGCCAACACACCGACACACACACACACATATATATATATATATATATATATATATATATGTTGATTTTTTTATTACGTTTAATTTTTTTTCTACCTCCATTAGTAGTTTGTTAATTTGTAAATTATATACTTATTTTTATTTATTTTATTCGTTTTTATTTTATTCGTTTTTATTTTATGATTTTTATGTAATGTAGTAACAATATATATATATATATATATATATATATATATATATATATATATATATATATATATATATATATATATATATATATACATATATTGACTAATGTGGTGGAAAATAATTACAAGACACCCCATGAAATTTTTAATAATTTTCTTATCACTGCACAAATTCCTCTGAACATTTGTTTGTGGTACATAGATCCAATGCATATTAATGGACATATTCGTTTTTATAACAACTTTCCACTAAAAAAAACTTCGTTTTCAAGGCTGGAAATAAGTATAAGACAGTTTTGAAAATTTGCATATCTTTTTCACTTCAGAATGCCAAAGGAAGAATAAGTGCATGCGCATATTATAAAACGACTCTTATCAATGATTTTAAGCCTCGTGTGTCTTATTTAAACATTTCATAATTGAATACACTTAGTGCAAAATGCCTGGGAACTCCCCTCTTAATGAAAATGAAAAAGGGCAAATTTCTGCCAATAAACTGGAAAGAAAATCTACAAGTTTATTTGAAAGAGTACTGTCGAGGTCCCGAACAGTTGTGAGAAATTACCTAAAGGACCCTGAATCGTATGGCACCAGAAAACGTCCAGTTCGTCCACCTCAAACTATAAATGCTGCTAGACGTCGACTTTTTCGAGAAGCATCTAAAGACCAATCAATCTCAAGAAATCTGCAAAACTCAAACAATTTACCCATGAACCGAAGAAGTGTTCGTCAACTTCTCCATGAATAATCGCCCAATCTTGTGTATCGAACCAGGAAAACATCCCCTATATTAACTGTTAAACACAAAAACATGCGCGTAGATTGAGAAAAAAAAGTAACATGGACAAAGAAGAAATGGGAAACCGTGGTGTTTTCTAATGAGAAAAAAAGTTTAATTTGGATGGGCCCGACGGTTACCAGTGTTATTGACATGGTTTAAGAAAGGAAGAGCAGCTGATTTCACAGTGACCATTTGGAGAAGGATCTGTTATGGAATGGGGAGATTTTTCTGCGTCTGGAAGGGATGATGCGGTAGTGATGGCAAGGAAACAAAACATTGTTCGATATATCAATGTATTGGAAAATAGTCTTGTCCCATTTATGAATCGTCTAAACACCAATAATGTCATTTTTCAACAGGACAACGCAGCCATAAACACTTTTAAGCTCATGAAAGACTGGTTTAAAACAAAAAAAATATTGAAGTTTTGGACTGGCCGGCTAACTCCCCAGAATTAACCCCAATAGAAAATATGTGGTGAATTTTGTCAAGAAGAGTATACAAAAATAAACATCAGTTTCAAGGTAGACAAACTTTAAAAGCTTGCATCAAACAGTATTGGAATGAAATTACATGTGAAACTCTCAGAAAACTTATTGATTCAATGTAAAACAGGTGTATTGAAGTATTACAATTGAAAGGGAATAAATGTAAATATTGAATTTTGTACAATTTTGCTGTTAAATACAAATTTTCAAAACTGTCTTATGCTTATTTCTACCCTCGAAAACGTATTTTTCTTAATAACTTTTTGGGGTGGAAAGTGGTTATAAAATCGAATGTGTATACTAATACCATCGGATCTACGTACCCCACACAAATCTTTAGAGGAATATATATATATATATATATATATATATATATATATATATATATATATATATATATATATATATGTGTGTGTGTGTGTGTGTGTGTGTGTGTGTGTGTGTGTGTGCACAATATAAAGATATATATTTGGATTACTGTAAACAAACACATACGTAGATGAATACGTATAGTATTTACAATTTAAAACGTGTATCAACATTATTCCACACATGTCTTTTCAATGTATATTCTAATTTAATATTAAAGTACGCCCAGTTTGCCGCATGAATTTCATGTGTCTATTACCAATTCATCTCATATTATTACACCACTGTTTCCCTTGTTATGGCAATACAGCTCCAGAAATTCTAATAATAAGTCTTTCTATGTCCAATATATGTTATAATCGTTCAAAGCTGCCACTCATGCTGATTAGAATAGTTGCTAAATGTATTTCAGAAAATGTTGAGTGTGTGCCATGTTAGCGGAAAGGATAATGCCTATTACCGTAGTATGATAGAACGTCAGAAGACATATTTATAAAAAGTCGTGAACATACGTGATGATTTTCTATGTTGCCACCTTAAAAACTAAATATGAATAAGTCATTTACATTAAGTCACACAAGACCAGACGTAAGTATTGGGGCTGTGTTTAGTCGATGAAAAAAGTTAAGGTATATATCTACGTTGTACATGCAAACAGCTATCACGTTCTTGAAGGTATAACCGGGATTCCTTCTTCTTAATTCAATTCCGCAGCAAAGATTAAATGTTATCACTGGAGACATGTTGTGTTTGCGGATATCCGCCCAACTCATACTAGATGTAAAATAAAAACAAAGATTTGCGTTATCATGTCTGAAAATATATTAGCTAAGATCTGTGCAAAACACGCGGTCTGTTCCAGATTAAACCATAAGAGTTTATTGCGCGTTTCACTCGTATAAAAATTTTATACGAAAGAAATTACCACCCTTTTTCTTATCACCTCCCGTGTTAGTGTCTACTGGGCAACAGAGATGATATGCACAAGTTGGTCGAAGACAGCGAAAAGTCTCAGAATAATTAATACGCAATGGCGTATATATAAGCGGAAATCAGAATTCTCTTTAATGCTGTTATAATTTTATCTTATGTCAGATTATATATGTCTGTGTACGCCAAGCCATTCTACTCCCAAGTTATTCTACTTTCATTTTCTGATAATTCCGCATTTGCTTTTGATCCTTTTTAAAGGGACACTTAACTATAGTCTCACAGCATCATCTTTGAATTGATAAACAACATAAACAATAATCTGTTATTAAATATTTTATAGCAAAATGTATAAAAATAAAGAATATACATATATATCTTTATATATATATATATATATATATATATATATATATATATATATATATATATATATATATATATATATAAAGTTAACATAGAAGTCAACACTTAGAGGCGACAGTCTGTTTCATGCTAGATGCAATCGTCAGACCACGAGTGCTGTTATTTTTCTCGGCTATTTATATATCCGTGTCAGTGGTGCATTGTGTGTAGTCTATTTTGGCGGTTATTTTTCCGGAAGTCGTTTATTTGTTTATTTATTTATTTGGGTTAAATTATTTTGCTTGTTTTTATTTTTTATTTATATTTCTTATCTTATATATTTATTTTGTTTTTTTTTTTTATTTTGGTCGGTGTTTTTATTTTCGTAGTAAAAAATTGTTTATATAGCTTATTTAATAGTTTTGTTTTTGTTTGGGAAGATAATTAAAGCTATTTGTTCAATTTTGGGGTTGATTGTTGTAGTTTGTTCTAACTATTATTTTGGCCGGAACAGTTTTTAATTTGTTTATTACTTCATGTATTTATTTGGATTGATTATCTTTATTTATTCTTTTTAACGTCTAGTTTATCGGTATCGGTGTTTAGTTTATTTATATATTTGTATGTATTGGATATATATATATATATATATATATATATATATATATATATATATATATATATATATATATATATATATATATATATTCCATGAATCTCTCACATACATTCATATCTGATCATTGCGTATCCAAATATAGACCCAAATATTTAGGTAAATGGTCAGTTTATAATAAACAGAATTAATCAACAT
The DNA here is from genome assembly GCA_964036315.1 of Acanthosepion esculentum. Lineage (NCBI taxonomy): Eukaryota > Metazoa > Mollusca > Cephalopoda > Sepiida > Sepiidae > Acanthosepion > Acanthosepion esculentum. Next base: position 22,526,867 of record OZ038475.1, on the reverse strand, counting down.
TTACTGGCCTGAATGTCCGAGAAATTTTCATCGAAAATATTCGTCCTCCGACAGGAATCGAAACTGTATCCTATACGAAACCGTCATATAGTCAGGCGTGCCATTAACCGATTTAGCCACAATAAAAAGAATGTATAAACATAAAAATGTATTCAAATAATTGTCCATTTCATAATGTGTGACGCCATTTGTTTACATTTGGATACACCATGAACAGATATGAATGTACGTGAAAGATGTATGGAAAATTAAAGTTTAAAGGAAGTAAATTCTACCTTGCTAACCGAACGCTCCTCTGTGGCCAAATCGGTTAAAGGCACGTCAGGCTATATGACGGTTCAGCATATGATACATGTTGGATTTGTGTCGGAGGACGCGTGTGTGTGTGTGTGTGTGTGTGTGTGTGCGTGTGTGCGTGTGTGTGTGTGTGTGTGTGTGTGTGTGTGCGTACACAAATGAAATGAGAACGAATCAAATATAAATTCAAAAGTTCACAACAATAATTTAAAAATAGTTCTAAATACAATAGTAGAGCAATATTCTTGATTATAGAATATTACATTCGAACGTATGTAAAATCGCTACATAAATGCAGTTATGCTTCGATGCACATCAGCGATTCTCATTAGGATCGCCTGATGGCGATTATAGGGATTGAAACATGAAAGTATATATGTAGCGATTTTAAATATGTTCGAATGTAATATCCTATAATAATATAAATTATAATAATAATAATAATAATAATAATAATAATAATAATAATAATAATAATAATATTTTCTACATTCAACGCGATCACTTGAGAAGATACCAGAAGTGTTAAAAGAAAATGTCTATTATTGTAATGTTTTTATAACATTTTTTATCTTATAATTTTTCAATAAATGACCATATATATATATATATATATATATATATATATATATATATATATATATATATATATATATATATATATATGTATTCGTCATATATGTATAATTATATTTTCGTATGACAAACAAAGCAGGATTCTGTTATTTATAGTGAAGAATTACACTCTTATTATTTATGAATATACACTGAAACAAATCTTCATATTTTCTATCCCAAAATATATCAAAATTTATGCAAAATATTTATTCAAATCAATGTTTGGTGTAACCAATATTGCTGAATATTAGAGGAGCCGTTTATTTTGTTAGAATAGTCAGTTCAACATATATATTTTCGTTTATAATTATTTATTCGATGGTGTGAATGTATTTGATGCAAAAGTTTTATTTTCATTTTATGGTACACACTCTCTTTCTCTAGGTCTCTTTCTATTTCACACACACATATACATACATGCATACATACATACATACATACATATACATATATATATATATATATATATATATATATATATATATATATATATATATATATATATATATATATATATAAGGACAATATGAATGACGATAAATATCTGTCAGAGGGCGAAATATGCCGGCTAACATGAGAACATAGGGTACAATTGCTACGTTCGTAATATTTAATTTAAAAGAGTGCTGAATACAAAGTAGAGCAATATTACTTATTTTAGGATATTACACCGAAAACGTCAAAATCGCTACACAACTGCAGTCGGGTTTCGTTTAGTATCAATGCATCTCAGCAGGCGATTGTCAATTACTGATGAGTAAACGATTCATTTAGATTTTAATGAAAGATACATTTTTTACGAAAAGAGAGAAAAGAAGAGGTTTATAAGTTTCGTTGACTTTACTCTAATAAACCAATAAATTATGACCTATTTATTTTTTAACGACCGGGTACATTTTGCAAGAATTTTTTTCATTCTTCTTAAATTTTTAATTTTTATAATTTATTAAGTTTTAAATATTTAAATCCTGTAATAATTTCACCTTTTTAGATGATATTTCAATATATTTGCTAAAAGTAAATGGACAAGCTTAATACAGCAAACACAAATATATTAAAATGGATTTTGAATTTTGCTATTTTCATGAGTATAAACGCGTTGCCATTGATAGATATGTTTTCTCATACACGAAAATTAAGAAAATAATTGGGATAAACATAGTAAATGTAAGCCAAATTGTCTAAAATTAAATAAAACATTAGATTACGGAGAATATTTTAATATGATTTAAAAATATCTGAGTACTTAAAAATTATATAAAAACGTTCACGTTATATTCTTCAATTATTTGCTTTACAGATAACCCTTCGAAGTAAAAGATTCAACTTCTGTCATCAAGCAGTCAATACATCAACACCTTAAAATAAACAAATACGGCAGTGTTAAGAATGTATTTCTTCGTTATTTTAAACTAAGTTAAATAAGAATCGTTCATATTACATTAATATTCCTCAAATGAATTTTGAAAAAGTATATTTCATTTTGGAAAATTTTTTAATAAAAAAAATTACATTGAGATGAAAAACTACTAAAAAGGGCGCTATTCAATCATGTTAGGAAAAAGAAAATGTTTCCATTTAAAATACATTTAAATTAGTATTTGACATGGAAATATATTTTGTATATTGGAAAAACTAAATGTAATCTATTAGACTGAAATTAAAACTAAAATAAAAGCTTCAAGTAATAATTTTGCCTTTATAAAATTTAATTTATACTTTAGCTATCGTGTTTCCTGTTATGGTACATATAATGTAAAAAAAAACATATTTATTGACAAACACCATCTCGAAAGCCATATATAATATATATATTATTATATTAAGAACATTGGCTAAACATATGAAATGTTCAAAACCATCCGATCTACGTAAAAAAGATTAAAGAGAAACATGAAATTTGATTATAATTTAGCACAGGAAATGTCATTTCTCAACACTGTAGTGAATAATAGACCTACAATTCTGAATATGTTGGCCTAGTGATTACGAAATATTCGACCAAGAGTAAATGTTTTATATTTAAAATTTACGCAAAATATTGCTTATATATATATATATATATATATATATATATATATATATATATATATATATATATATATATATATATATATATATATATATAATTATAATTATTTCTAGCCTGGACATTATTTTAAACAAAGTTGATAAAGTAATGGCAATATGAGCCATTTCCTTTCAGGGAAACTTTCAGAATCCCTTGACCGAGAAGCCTGTACTACAATTGGTTAAAATATTTGAAATATTTATCTTTAAATATTTTTCAGGTGTTGATTCGAATACTACTTGGAATGACTGCAAAACTCTTGCCACTCCAGGATTTATAGCGAGACACAAAAATGCATCCTGGGATTTCTTCCTAGACAATAAATAGGCCGTTTCTCGGTTTCATTCAATCAGTCACGGTCTGTCTACGTTGAAGTCAGAAACCTATATCTGCTTTTCGGGACTTGCTTGTGTGTGTCAACCCCAATACGTAGTTAGTAAACTTTGTGCAATATTACTGTTGCTATACGTTATTAAATTGCCCTGCATATATTGGCTGCTTGCATTATAATATTTTGTTGCCCTGTTCGTTTATTTTTCTGGTCATTGTTTATCAATTCTGTTTGTTGGAAAGTTCTGTCACTTATTTTGCATTTAATCATGACTACTCACTCTACAGGTCATGAGCCCAGTACGCGTCCACACTTTGTTTTATTATTATAATTAATTTTACCTCGTTTTGTATTCTCTTTTTTACCCACTTTCGCCACATCAGGTTTCTCAAGTCCATTAGCTATTATGCCTCCTTCCAGTATTGATACGATTGTTTTTCTAACCTATTTTTAATTAGAGTGGAACGTCAATATCTTTATTTTGTCATTACTTTCGTTTCGAGTTTGATGTGATAATAGTTTTATCATTTATATTGCTGTTGAAAGTTATTCCTGTAAAATGATAACATACATCGTTATTTGGGGGACTGAGTAGAAGCAGACCACAGGGTTTGAAGATGAATGGTCTTTGCCAAGACCCAGAGGATTTACCGGCTCAAATCTATTTTGAACCATTTATCTGAGAATTCTATTTTACATAGCTGATAATTTAGATATTACTGAGTGGGTCTGGCGCCATGAATGAACATGAACCTGTTAGTTGCAATATCACATATTAGTATAATTTCCATAGTAAACTATTTATGAATTTGGAAGAATCTGCGCTGCTACCCTGACAATTTTTCAGCTGAAAATCTAAGCCTAATATTAAGTGATAATGAAAAAATCGTTCATTTTATAATTAGTACAAAATATTTTACTGAAATATATACACTCAAATTACGCTCAAGATTAACAATGTTATAATCGCAGGAAATATTCCGATAGAGATAAAAGTATTCATGGTATATGCAAATTTTAAAGAATTGTATGTTTACCATATCTTTCCTGCTAGAGGCATTCTCCTAACACCTGGTATGTGGCGACCTATAAATCAATGTCTAACACAAATTTCTAAGGGACTCTGTTTATTTCTCTATTCACCGATGAGACCGTAGAGGGGAGAAAAGTCTCTTTTTAGTCAACTACAGCGGCTAAGACTAATACCATAAAACATTATGCCCAAGAGAACTCTCAAGCACTTACCGTCTTTGCATACCGTCGGAACATCATCCATCAATAGATTAATCTACTGAAGGTCCTGACGGACGAAATCCTTGTAGCTCTTCCGTTATCTCCTTCGAGGTTGTCGCCAGTTTTTGCTTAGCGGGTTGGATGTTAGATGATACTGGAAGTTTTCTAACAGGTCGTCGTAGAGCGTGAAAGAGCCAGCGAGAACGGCGAGGAGCAATGGTGCGGAGCATTTTCGGCTGGCCAGTCAGTCTGACTCGTTTGCGTCGCGCTGACACCCTGACTAGTTGAATCTTACTATAGTTACGTTTCCTAACAGGTATATCATCCAACGTACTTATTAATCACTATTGAACCACGTGTCACATGACTAAATAATATTCCTCTTCATCAAAGTATAATCCAGATACGAACTGCGCACTGCAGTTTCAAAACGCCATGTTCTTATTAGTAATTTACATCGATTATTTTGGAAAAACGTATGTAATTTTTTCATGTTATTTTGAAAATGTTTAACTCAGTTATTTTATTTCTATGGGTTTTACGAAAGCACCCTTACCTGAGAATCTGAACGTTCCTGTAATTTAAATTCTAAATGATAGTGGTAAAAGTAACAGTAGCCTTTTACTTATTAGAAACATTTGGCATTCATTGACCGTGCAGCCAATTCTACTTTTGGTTAAAATTTATAAAATCTTTCTTTTAAAAATTTTTTTCAGGAAAGCATATTCTTCAAGGCCAGTATGCATTATCGCGCTTTCCAGTCTAGATGGATTCTTCCATCTTAACCTTTTATATGACAATCAACTACGTGATTATTTCCTCTCTGTGTTATATGTGTTATGTAAATTGTTGCTGCTGCTGATAGTCTATAGTCGAGGTGTTTTCTATAATTTAGTACAGGTATTTATTTGTGAATTTGTAGCACCTGTCCACAATGTTCAAAGACTGATGCTCTTTGCCAAGACCCTCAGGCATAAATTGTTCAAAGCCTTTGCTAGCCATCGATCTTAGAACGAAGTTGTATAGAACTGGTAGATTAGATTCTTCCGAACAGATTTGGCAATATGCATGACATCCATATTAAAGTCAGAACATGTAATATGTCTGAATTTACACGAGATGCGGCTAAAGAAGTCTATATTCATGCTTGTTTATTCCGATCAGTGATCTCAGTTACAAGTATTTTTTTAAGAAAAATAATTGATTAAATTTATATATGATATTGTCAACATTGTCATAAATATTCTAAGCAAGATATTTAAATATTTGTTGACTAATGAAGTCTGTAGTTGTGCTATCTGAACAAATCGCCAGGGGATTTGTCTAATACATTACTGTGGATTTAACAATATATTGATATTGTACGATAATTTATTTTAATGTGGTCTGGGAGTAGTAAACAATTAACAGAAATGGTGACAGCAGGATGGCGCATATAAATGTGTTGGACATTTTCTGATCAGCCGTATTATGAAAATGTAATCGATGTCTTGCGGACATGGATTAAAACTCA
>OZ038475.1:22513304-22515804 GCA_964036315.1 Acanthosepion esculentum | reverse complement strand
ATATATATATATATATATATAGATAGATAGAGAGAGAGAGAGAGAGAGAGAGATATGGTATAATATGTTAAGCACACACACAAAGGGTATTATCATTTTTATAGTAATAACGTAAATGTATTTTTCTCTTTCTCTACACTTTCTCAGCAATAAAGATTTTAATTAATTGTCATAATCTTCTGGAAAACTGTACCTAATTGAATATAATTAGATTCATATTTTGATTAATTCGAAGAAGATCTTTGATATTCTAATTACTGTGTTAGATCAATGGCTTCGAATTTACAGGATTATAAATTCTATTTCTTCAGAATCGAAATTGTTTTTTTTTGTTTTTATTTCATATTCTGAAACACATTTCCAAATTCTATTTATTAAAAAAAAATAAAATGTCATTTTCCTTTATTTTCATGATCATAAAGAACAATTTCCACAAAATTCGATCGGTCTTTCAAAGAGTATGAAGAGTCTCTCATGTATTCTGGGAAAATGAAGACCACAGAAACTCGATGAATAATTCCCGTGCCCCCCCCCCATCATTGGATTGTGTCATTTTATTCATTTAATAGAGGTGGTCATGTGCAAATTGTTAACACTAGCATCTGTGATGTTTTATTTGACATCAGTCAAAAATAATTTGAATGGAGTTCCGGTAATACTATTGGATGTGGTTCATTCTCAGTGATCCTATCAATTTCTTTTGTATTTCTTTGATTTTTTATTTAAGAATATTTGTTTTAATTTGAATATCTTCTTTTTTGTTTTTTTGAAGTGGTGTCAGTTTTTGTGAATGATCTTCAAAATTCTCAGGGATTTTAACAGTGAATAGATCACTCACAGGTGAATTGATCACTGGCCTTTTCTTGCTATGGCTTAAAAGAGCATAAGGAATCACGGCACCGAGCGAATGGTATTGAAAAGAAACTCAAATATAGTTAGCGTTTGCTCAATCTCCCTCAGCTAAGAGAAATTATGATGGTGAAAATCAGAATGATTTGTAAAACATATCAATTGAACCTACAATAAAAAATAGAAATATTGATAATAATAATAATAATAATAATAATAATAATAATAATAATAATAATAATAACAACGATGACAAAAATATTAATAATAATAATAATAATAATAATAATAATAATAATAATAATAATAATAATAATAATAATGTCCAATACTCTGCCCGTACCAAACAAGCTGACATAGACAAAACCCGTACCCATCAGTGGCTACGTAGTGCAGGGTTGAAAGCCGAAATTGAAGGTTTTATCCTTGCTGCACAGGACCAATGCTTGTTAACTAGGAATTATCAAGCACATATACTAAAATACTGTGTTAGCCCAAAATGCAGATCCTGTGATAAATATTCAGATACCATTGATCATCTTGTATCAGGTTGCACGATATTGGCACCCAGTGAATATAAAATCCGGCATGACAGAGTGGGCCAGTATCTGCACTGGAAAATTTGCCACTTCTACGGGAAGGAAACTGAAAGAAACTGGTACGAACAACACCCAGACCCGGTTACGGAGATAGGACCTGTTACACTTCTATGGGACTACACAATACACACTGACAGAACAATCAACGCCAACCGCCCAGACATTGTTATTAAATATCACAAACAAAAAAAATGCTTCCTTATTGATATAGCATTCCCTGCACACTGCAATGTATCTTTGAAGATATTCGAAAAGCTGTCAAAATACAAGGACCTTGAAATAGAAATCTCAAAAATGTGGCACATGGGAACATCAACAATCCTTGTTGTAGTTGGAGCCTTAGGATTTGTTGGAAAATATTCCAATAGACTAATTGAAGGGATCCCTGGAAGTCCATACCTCTAAGACATACAAAACATGATTCTGACAAGTACAGCCCACACTTTACGAAGGGCTTTATCTATGTAATATATATATATATATATATATATATATATATATATATATATATATATATATATATATATATATATATATATATATATATATATGTACATTGCAGTGGAATGTGTCATTATACCATTTCTAACTATTGGTCCCTGGGCGAGACCCGGAATGAAATGTGTAAACGCCAGATATTAAAGAAAATCAAAACAATAATAATAATAATTAACGCATTGATGCTACACCAAGGATGGCTATCTTGCCTCCTGAACTTAATTGATAGGTGTTAAAACTCAAATTAGCCAGAGGGTTTAACGCACTGTGAATGGGTCTTCTTGGGCGTGATTTGAGGTGGAGTTCCATTAGTGTACCTACAGATGTATTTTTTTATTTTAATATTTGAAGCCTGAAACAGCCAAACCGACACAGAAAACATTGGCAGATGCACGGAAATATCCCCATCGAAGACTGGCTGAATTAGATGAATCAGCAGAACCGAAGGTATATAACTGGACATCTGCACCTTTATCCACTGTTTTATCAAAACCTGTCACCATATTTCGAACATTTGGCTGGTATACATTCATCTGATATATGATTATGATATG
>OZ038475.1:22495804-22510804 GCA_964036315.1 Acanthosepion esculentum | reverse complement strand
AGTGTAAAATTACTTGTCAATTATATCATCGACATTTAAACAAGCAAGAAGTATTTCAAAAATACTCTTTCTATAAACTAAAAATCTGAGTATTTCGAAACATCTTTCTTCGTCTAATTTTGAGTGTATGCAACCTAGTATAACTTCTCTGAGCAATGAAGTCTTTATCTCTTTTTAAAATATTTTTGGAATATCAGTTTTTGTCAGATCATTTACTCTGTTGTATGAATATTTACTTTTGATGACAATTCGGTAAAACTATGGACTTTAAACATATCTCATTTATTTTCTTGAAACGAGCTACTGACACAACTTCAAGCTTGAAAATTCGTAAATAAATTCCTTATTTTCTTCTCTTAATGTGTTTTCTCGTCATTATAATCCTCCATTAAACTACTTGGCATGTTCATTTTAACTCCACGCCACTATAATGTAAAAACACTTGAATTTTTATAGAGACGAAATGTTCTCCATGGTCATATTAAAGTCTTAGGTGTGTAACTTTCGCCTTATCAATTTTGCAGGACGTCTTGGATCTAATTCGGATTTTTCTACATCTTCTATTTCAAATTTTATCTTTCATTTCCAGTTTAGAAGAAAATGATTTGACTCAAAATTTAAGGATTCTCATTTGACCTGTTGTATTCCTGTTTGAATTTTCAGTCAGTGTTCATATTCCTTTCTCTATATTTATTGCTATCTGTTATCCGCTTTCTTATTGTCATAAAGCAATGAATATTTAAGTGTTATGATTATTCTCGTTATGGTATTTTGGTTACAGCGATTCCAAATTTTATTTAGAAATATGTAACACTAGCAGCATGGCCCGGCGTTGCCCGTGCTTGATTCGTACGACTCATACAGCAATCGCTATCACTTGACTTAAAATATTTTTGCCCTTCCTTGCCTTCCTTGCCTTTAAAGGAGTGCCCTTGGCCGTGCTGATGTTGCTACATGCCTCACTTCTTGCCTATCTCACACTATATTTTTTCTAAGCTCTATACTAAACATTAAATCTGTTACAAAAAAGAACTAAACAAAATGAACACAAAACGATCAGCTTTAAAAAAGGACTCGTAACTGGAAAAACCGAATGAAAAAAGAATGTTAACAACAAATACTTTTTCACACCCTCCCCAGTTCTGCAGAATCAGAATCAACGTTGAGTTTAAGCATGCGAATGAGCCAATTGGAGTAAAGTGCCATGCAGATTAAAATTTTTCCCACTTGTGACGAATGCATCTATCGATTTTTTTCGCATGCTAATTAACATTCATATCAGTCAGCTTTTGGCTTTCACGCTGGCCATTAGAATCTCCCTGCCTATTCGTGGCAGCCAGCTAGAGGCTCTAACTCTGGCTAGTAGAAAATGGCCGCAAACTACATGAAAACTGCCGTAGAAGCATGACAATATCGATTATTTCCACTATCGATGGGAGTTGGGAAATGCAGCGTCGGTCTTAGCCGTCCCGCAAACTTGGAGCATGTGCATGTAAATCTTGGTGCAAATCTGTCGACAATTGCGGCCGTGCATTCGTTACACACACAAGCACATCCTGCCTTTTATAGATAGTGATGTATGCGCTATCATTTTTGATATTTCTAATAAGTTTTTAAGACGAAATATTTCCGTATCAATCTTAAACATAAAAATTTGTCAGGGGATACGAACAAAAAGTCAATTGAGTTGCATAGATGCTCTTCAAAACTTGGCCATTTAATCGTATTTGAAATTAATTACTGGAACGGCGAATTTTTCGCAGTGATATATAGGAATAAAGCGTCGCTATCAAGGCATGAGTTTGAACATAGATCGCCAGTGAGCAGACACACGCAATCCCATTACTGAATTAAGTAGACCCCGGGACCATAGTGGAAACGCATAAGTAGGAAGTCTCGTGATGTCTCGATTAATCGGTATTTCTAATCTATACTCTATATTATACGAACCGATTTTCTCTATTCTCTACTCTATTCACTATACTATTTTTCTATTCAGATTACTATAACGGTTACTCGTCGAACGAGTATTATCGAGCAAGTACTATAATTGCGATTGATATTCGAAGGCGTCTGGCTCCAGTATTGTTCAACGGCGTACTATAGTTGAATCTGCGATTACAAAGTGTCTACTACAACGATTATTCCGAATGTGAAAACGAAAAAAAAGTGGCAACAAATTTTCTTTGACATTACTAACCGCAGATATGAGACAAATTATCCATGAACTTGTATATTCATACACCGTCCTCGGCTTTATACTTTTCAGGATCACTCATAAAATAATCATTGTCATCCTTAAATTCAATACATCATAACGACGTTCAACATTCCTACCTTCAACAATCCTAGCTTGTTCGAAATCATATATATTTATCTCCCATTGTCTTAACTGGACTGTTTTTAACAAGAGGCACAGATAAATCTGAGCCATTTGTATAAACGAATAGTCAAAATAAAGTATTTAGTGGCATCGAGAATGTGTAAGCATTGCATTCATTGGAAACAAAGACAGACATGTTCACTGCACAAATTTTACAATTTAACTTTGCAACATTTGGTGCATTGCGAAACAATAGGATTTATTACATATAAATTATGAAGTTCATCTATAGATTCATCTGCTTTAAATATCGAAGGGATTGCTTATCAGTATTTGTGTATAATTGATCAATATTTATGTTTATGTAGCAATATAATGAATCAATATTTGCGCCTGTTTGTGATGTAACTCAGTAAGCTAATGTGCTAACACTTTTATCGATGGGGAAATCAAAGTTTTTACTGTTGAAGGTGAAAATGGACATCCATACAAATGTGATGAATGTTTAGAAGGAAAATAGATTTTCTCCGCGCGGAGAATTGTTGCTCTGCTTGCAAAGGCACAATAAATTTATGCGATATAGGGTCTCAGGTATCTATGTATCTATCTAAATTATAGTATGGATATTTTATTTAAAGAGGCATATTACTATGAATAGTAAACATGAATCCAAGTGCCTGACATTATTTCAATTCGTGAATTATACACAAAATAGTAAGCTTAAGCACTGACAAATAAATAAGTGAATTGTATCCATGTAAAGGATCACATAGTCTTGTTAAAAATACATCTTCTGAATTAGGAATAAGGACCATTATCAGTAACAGACCAACTTTTTTTTATTCTGTAGCACTTAATCGGAGAAATAGTAATATATATATATATATATATATAAAAACATGAATTGTATGGTCGACAAAGAATACACAGATTACCTTTTACTTTGACCGACGGCCACACAACATTTTCATATGGATGTATTTTGTTATCTCTCTCTCTCTCTACACACACACACACATATATATATATATATATATATATATATATATATATATATATATATATATATATAGAGAGAGAGAGAGAGAGAGAGAGAGAGAGAGAGAAAGAGAGAGAGAGAGACAAACAAAGCTCTCATCAATGAACTAATAGGAGAGAGGGTTGTCCGTTAAAGCTGATTGTCCGTAGATGGGAAGAGTTTATTTTTTAGTTATAAAACCATTTTTATAACTACCAGTAGTTAAGATCCTAATGTAAATACTATAAACATGTATGTATGACATCAATAAATATATTCTGTACAGTAGGTATACACAGCATACCTTATATATAATCATATTAGCAGTATACATACACACACAAACACACACACACACACACACACACACACACACGCAAACACACAGAGACACGCACACACACACACAAACACACACACACACACACACACACACACACACACACACATATATATATATATATATATATATATATATATATATATGCATGTACGTACCTATGTATGTATATATGTATGCTGTGTATAAATATTACAGAATTCTGTAAAAATGAAGAATTTTTTTTTCTCTAGTAATCATGTAGTGGTTTCTCAGAATGGTTTATTATTCTGAGTTTGAAAATCTATAAAGTCCCTCTGATACTTAAGTTTGTACACAACCTCTTTACACTTTCCTTCAGTTTCGACGCCATGGTGAAAGCAGAAAAAATAATATATGAATGAAAATATCAAAATAACAGATTTCTCACAGCTACTTTCTCACGCACGCAATAATATATCGTGCTTTATATACTGTAAACCCGTCTTTCTTTAAAATTGAAACGCCCGCCACCGCCGCCAAGCGGTCAACTTGAGCACTAATACGACTCGTTCTGCTTAGCCAACAAGTTATGTTCCTGCAAATTATTATTATTTTTTGTTTTTGCCAGCATTTGTCCGTTGCATTCGAAGTCCGTTGATGGGGGGCCCGTAGATAAACGGTTTGTCTGTATATTATTATGGATTGTTCGATGGATGGCGGGGGGATAGAATTATTAGTATATCCAGAATTGAGGATAATGTCCATTCTGTATATACTAATAATTCTATCCCTCCGCCATCCATAAAACAATCCATGCTAAAAAAATTAATACACGCATGCACTACCAAAGTTCCATTCTATGACCATAACAGAAACATTTACACCCAAATTAATGGTGTTAGTATGGGAAATCCACTCGCTCCATGCTTTTCCAACTATTACATGTCCCACGTAGAAAATACGGTATTTACACAGGTCCATAAACCTAAAATATATGTTCGCTACGTAGATGATATTTTTATTTTAGCAAATAACATTGAAGAAATAGATAAATTTAAGACCACATTTGAGAAAAACTCCTTTTTAACTTTACCTAAGAACTTAGCCAAAAAAACAAACTTCCATTCTTAGATATCCTCGTTGATACAGTAAGAACACTTTCATTACACCATTATACAAAAAACCCACCAGGACAAACTCGGGCCACCTTAAATTTAAAAGTGAATGTCCACTAAGGTACAAAATAGCAGTAGTAAAAAACTTCCTAAAAAGAGCACACCAGAATTCATCCTCTTGACTACTCTTCCTCAAATAATTATTAATGTTAAACAAACACTAATCAACAACGGCTTCCCTAACCACCTCATAGACCACCAATTAAACTATTTCTCCCCAAAGTAATAACGTTAGTGAACACACAGTCAAAAATCACATACACGTTTATTACAAAAAACAAATGTATATTAATTACAAACACTTCACTATGACATATAAAGAAATATACCACCCAAATTGACCCGAGTAAAAAAATCAAATTAATTACCTATTATAAAAAAAATAAGACAGCTAAAATTATCCTCAAAAATAAAAACACACCAGCTAATCAAAATTACAAATAACGAACATTGTCTATGAGTTCAAATGCCCCTTAAGGAATTGTGTTCCTGATCAAACCGGACTCATAAATAATTACATCAGTTACATAACTACATGCTTATCCAGACGCCTTACATTACACCTATCTGATCACAGCTCAATTAGAACCCATTTTAACACACACAAAAATTTGACCGAATCCATTAGAATCATACTAGTAGAAAACACAAATATATTAACTGCAGCCACCTGTAAAAAAAGATTAAAAATAATGGAAGCTTTAATAATAAAAAATGAAAAACCAACTCTTCACAATATTAACTACGAACAAAGGCACAATGTGCTAACCGTATTCGGAAATTAAAACATCCCTACCACACACTAAGACTTACATATAACGCACACACTCAATTCAGCTGTAAAAATCGAATTTTGACAGTTCTTACACACCCTTTGTCCAGAAAAGAAAGCTCTTGTTCGAACACAAGAAAAATGAAATAAAACGCTTAACCGTAGTAACTTGTCTGCCATTTTTAGTGAAACATGCATAGATTTAGTGTAGTATATGATTAACCTAATTTTTTTGCTAGGAGCTCTTGTAGATATATTAGTATTTACTCATTTTTTTAGTATATGCTTATGTTGTTTATAATTACTATGCATTTGACTACGATATAGGAGATTAATATGTTTGGGATTAGTTGAAGCAGTATTGTGTTCTATTTGCTTAATATTAAGACTTCTCAGAAAGCATATTATTTGTTCGGCAACTATATAGTTTGGAAAGCTATTAGTAATAAATATTTGTTTTATATTATTTAGTTCACTGTAAAATAATTTGTTTTGTAGATGAATTAGTTTTTGCACGATGTATTATTTTTTTTATAATTGCTATTTTGTAGTAATATGGACATTCGCTTTTTTAGTTCAGTATAGTGATTTTCCAAGCTACGCTTGGATGTGGCACAAGGCCGAAAGTAAGGGGCACCCAGTGAGGATCGAACTCACTACTCAGACGTAATTGTTCTAGCGAGACAAGCTTGCTAACCATTACACCACATCGAGGTGCCCTTTTTTAGTTCAGTATACAAGAATTTATGCTAGTAGGTTTTTTTAAGGCGAAATTGTAAATGTGTTATTATTTGTGTTTTTCAATGTCAAGGAAGGGGATTTTATTAGTAGTATTGTGTTCATACGTGAATTAAGGACATAATTATTTTGGAAAAGTTTTTGATGTTGAAGTATTTCATTTGTATTTTTAAGTAACCTAAGGATATCATCAACATCTATTAGATACATGGAAGTTTTTTAACATCTTTAAATATCTTATTTTCGAGATGTAGAAGTTGTTAAATGTCGGACCCAGTACTGAACTCATGGAGACACCATCACCTTATATATATATATATATATATATATATATATATATATATATATATATATATATATATATATATATATATATATATATATATATATATATATTATTACTATGATCTAATAAAGGAACTTCAGTATTACAAGCTAATAGTAGTTTCCGGAATATATTCGGATTAATTTTAAGTATGTATAATATATATATATATATATATATATATATATATATATATATATATATATATATATATATATATATATAGGCCCTATTTATAGATCATATCATGTGTATATAAATATATATATATATATATATATATATTAATAAATAGAAACATATGTACATGTCATATAATATGATATATATTATATATATATGTAAGCAAATTTATTATAACATTTCGCCTTTTATGAATTTCTTTACAAACGGAAAGAATACTCACATGCTTCCTCTTTTATCTAGTATTCTTGAAATAAATTTTAGGCTCACATTTTCTAATATATATATCAGTGAGCATGAGTGCCTGAATGATTGAGACTTGAAAGTAAAATATGTAGCCAGAATATAGGCTCTGCTGAAATTCATTCCACAGAAGAGAGTAAAGTTTGAAAAAATGATATCTGATATTGGTCGTCTTGTCAGATCTTTTTTTAAATTACGAGAACCGAAAATATTTCACATTCCCTTTCTTACCATTCGCGTCATATCGCTTCTGAGCAAGCACGTCGTCTCATATTTTCGTCTCTTTTTCATTTAACACATTTTGCTCTAAAATTTGACTCTGGCCATACAATATTCATTTAAAAAGATCAATTGATGGGAAAGAGACAGTAAGCCAAAAGAATTCATGTTAGTCAACGATTGCCTGCAAATAATAATTCAAGGACACGACTGTTTTAATCAATCTCTGCTGGATGGACGGGAAGAGATCAACTCGTGAACTTCGATACGTGCTAAGGGCAGGTCCTGAAGCATTGTGGAAAGGACCGAATTGTGATGAATTGATAAACATAAAATAATGTATACAGCAAAATGAATCAGAAAAAAATGTGCAAATTGTACAGCTTGTCAGATGAGTTAGTCAAACTTGATGAATATTATAAAATCAAGTAAGTCGGCACCGATAATGTGCAAAATCCCCAGATGAAGAAATGAAGGAATGAAATTAACAGTGTTTCACATGTGCCAATACACGGCATATGAAACTAAAAGAATTTTAGAAATGTCGGCACATAGACACAAAAACACGCACACGAAAACATTTGTATATATGAGTGCGTGCACGTGAATATGCTTGTAGAAAGTAACACGACATATCGATATTCAGTTTAAGCTATGTTTATTTGATTGTTACACAAGCTATCTTCAGAAAATGTAACATTACAATTTTATCGTTAAGAACATCTGTATAGGTCACTCGCTCAGTTAGCGAAGAGAATAGGAAATATTACCTTAATATTTCCTGTGGCCTGAAAATGTTAAATGCAATAATGTGTCGTTTCCTAACTCCTAAAGACAATATATATATATATATATATATATATATATATATATATATATATATATATATATATATATATATATATATATATATATATAAAGAAATATAGTCTTAAAGTGTGCTATATTTATGGGATAAAGTGCTTAATATCAGAGATAGAGCGTGTGTAAATATAAAAGTGAACATAGAAGTCAACACTTAGAGGCGACAGTCTGTTTCATGCTAGTGCAATCGTCAGACTAGCTGCCTGACTTATATATATATATATATATATATATATATATATATATATATATATATATATATATATATATATATATATATATATATATATTGTAAATTGACTGCTTACTTTTTCCATGTATATTGCTGAGGTTTCAGCACCATGGAACACGTTCTAAACTCCCTCACAATGAACAGACTGTCCGCCAGTGTTCACTCTAACCAATCTGCGATGTCATCACCTGATACTTCCGCTTGGGTCTCCTGCTAATGGTGAGTGATTCTAGGATATGCGTCCAGAGTCTCTGGATCATGAGGACATAGCCAAACTATTGATGCTTTCTCTTCTTTAGGGTCAATAATTTCTTTTGTTGTCCGTATTCCAGTGCTCGCTTGTAGCATTGTATCTCGAAAGGCATCAAACAAATGCAATATTCTCTATCTCTTTCTTCCCACAATCTCTCTCTCTCACACACACACTCATATATATATATATATAGAGAGAGAGAGACAGACAGACAGAGACAGAGAGTCAGAGAAGGGGAGAGAATTCAATACCTATTAAAGTAGGCATTGAAGTCAACACCCGGTGGCGACAGTCTGTTTCATGTTAAACGCAATTGTTATGCCATATATCGCAGCTCATCCCATTTACGTCTCCCAGCATATATAACCCAGAGGAAAGGCGCCAAGAGCAGCGGCTTCCTTCACCGAACGATTCAATCCGGAGGATTAGAATCTGATTAGTAATTTTGGGATTTGTATAATTTTCATAATTCATTATATTTAAACCTAGTATCCTCAATAGGCACAGATGCAGAAAACCCGTTTCCTCATATTCAGTCCTGTGGGTTATGTATTCTTCAATGGGTATCACCACCGGAAATAGCATCAGCTTCGCTCTATTGTGTCTGATTAGTCCCAAACTACTGCCTATATATGTATGATTTATAAATATACATTTCGAAATAATAAATATTAAACTCTGTATTGCTGCCTTAGTGATTTCATTTTATATCAAAAACTGAAGATTAATGTGATTTCATAACTACGTGAATCTGAAAAAATTATAACATATAAAGTATGACAAAACATTCTCATATTTCTAATTTTCATATAATTATTTTTCTGTAGAATATGTGTCAAGATTATTATAGTCCTTAACATTTAGTAAAGTAATAAGGCGTAATAATTCCAAGATTGCTATTTACTACAATATTTTGCAAATAATTTATAAGCCTAATAAATAAAATATGCATATAAATAAAACCTATAATTTATAAACCTATATACCTACTGCTAAATAAGTGCACTCAAGAATTATTAATGGCCAAATGCACAAATAATCAGTCGAAATACTAATCAGAAAAAGTATTTTAAAATATTCAATACCAAATTATTCTGCATAATTTTAAAAGGAAAAAAGGAAGTTACAATTTCGTAAAATGCATTTTGTTAATCAATATTTGGCTCAGATGACATTTTAAAATAATTCGTTGTCTAAAATTTAAAGAAATGGTTATTGACATTGTTACGTTAGACCAATAATTGTACCCCCACCTTAGATTTTACAAGTATATTTTTAATACCTTACATATTTGCGACAAGATATGAGAATAGTAGTCGTCTCTTTATTTCTTTGAATATGCAAATTATGGAATATTTTTTTACCCGGTTAAACTAAAGCCAGTTCTTGGAAGAGAACCTTCCGTTCCCCAACCTCCTGTCTGATCTCTGATCGCAGGCCAGACGAACGCTGCTTGTCTGATAAGTACCTAATAGTGTTCAATGGATAACTCCTACACACTTTCATATGCCAACACGTGATTTAACCCCTTACGGTTTTTTCTCGCGCGTGCTGGGATATAACAACTTCACTTAGCTGTTTGCTTTCAGAGGAATCGGATGTAACTAAAATTGGACTTAGCTGTTTGATTTCAGAGGAATCGGACGTCACCAAGAATCAAATGACCGACGAAAGTATACGGAACGGTATTCTCAAACAAAAGTCGTCTATACTCCTGTAGTTTCTTTGCGTATATATTACTTGCCAACAGCAACGATTGAACGGCGTTAATCAAGGACTTATATCAGGACATTAGCAACTCCACATTTTTCGCTCGGAGACTTGAATGGACATCTTTTCTTTCGAAATGTGTTTCTGATAACAATCGATCGACGACGATCCCAACAATTTGTAAGTCTTTACATGTTTTTATATATATTCTATAATCTTCTGTCACCATTTTTGTCTGTATATCGTCGCATTGATATATGTTTGACAAACCAATTGCCTCCTCATCTCTTTTACTATTTAGTTTTCATTTTTTCTTTAATTTGATGCACTGTATATTTTATAAATAAAGTTTTTTTTACTATATATTCTCGTGTCATCTGTTGTTCTGTGTCTGCATATCGTTCGTTTTCTCACTGCGTTCACCGACGTCCGGAATTGGAGAATTCTCCTCCCATCGTTCTTTTCATCAATCTTACATTGAACCTGGGATATTCTTGCATATTTGTTTTTTTTATTTTCTCGTTGCGTTCCGGCTATCGTAGTCCCAACGAAACTCCGGGCGTACCAGAATATAACGATAATCATCCGTTTCATTTATTTGTTAAAAAAAAATCAAATAATTGTGTGTAGTCGAATTTTAAGCAACACGACGGGTAATCAAACAAAGTATTCTCTTCACCAAAACTCACATGAATATAGAAAAGTAGAGTTCAATTTCGGAGAACACATGTATATACAGACTCTGTGGAATCAACACTTCAGTGTGCCTGTCATTTTCAGCATACAAATAATCTTCAGATGAAGATTTAATCCGATGTGAAAGTTATATACGGTGTGTAATTGGTAAGTTGTCACTATTATATATTCCCCTTTCGCGCATGCGCGTTGTTTGTTTTCGACTTTTCCGACTGCATATAATAGTACGGTCATCTGTGACATAAACAGTACCGTGAAGTAATTCAGCCATAAATTTACTTTACAACTTGGCATTCGCACCGGGAGCTCCAATAAGAACATTTCAGAGTGATTAGGGGCCAATCACAGGACAGTGTAGAGAAATGGGAAAGAGTTTGACGATATATCCTGTCAACATAATGATGTTGGGAGTGATCACTAGTGATAGCAACGTTATGCCTCTATTCATCTTCTCACAGTGCTTCAGACTATACACGGAGGCCTATATGAAGTGTCTTGAGGAGATAGTGCACAAGAATCTGGCAAGAGGACATTGCACCATGCCAGGAAAGCAGGAGAACGCAGTCATATCCCTCAGACAATTTCTGCGACATCGTCACCCGTTACCTCTGGCCACCAAACTCTACTTGATTATTATGTGTGGGTCACATTTGAAGCAGAGTCCAACAATACTCGTTTTAACACCAAAGATGAACTGAAGACAAAGATAATGCAAACATTCACCAAGTTAAAAAAAGGAGACTGTCCAATTGAGATGAAGGAGATCTGATCATGGGGATCATGGATGAAGACATTGTCGATTTTATTGAATAAATTTACTCTTTACTATTTCAAGATATTTTTGTGTAATATTGGTAAATATATCTGTTAAAATGACATGTCTGTGTTATTTTAATTTTTGCGTAATTTAGACGATAATTTATCCATTTATATATATACATATATGTATGTTTGTGTGTGTATATATATATATATATATATATATATATATATATATATATATATATATAAAATAAATATATTATACATATATAATATATATACTATATATATATATATAATAAATAGAATAAATATTATATATACTATATATATATATAAAATAAATAGAATAAATATTATATATATATATATATATATATATATATATATATATATATATATATATATATATATAAAATAAATATATTTCCCTGACGATCCGCTTAGGTGAAACATTAGTAGGTTTGTCTGGCTGTCTAGTTTTGAATATATATATATATATATATATATATATATATATATATATATATATATATATATAGAGAGAGAGAGAGAGAGAGAGAGAGAGACAGACAGACAGACAGACAGACAGACAGAGAGAGAGAGAGAAGCTTATGCTGAAACCACATTAAACATACGGATTCATTCACTAGCTCAGTCACTAAATCTACTTTCAAAATCTACCACGTCTCTAACTGGAGATGTCATAATAGAATTTACCTCATAGAATGCACATTATGGCAGAAACAATATGTAGGAATATCTGTATGACCATTTCACAACAGAATTAACGATTATCGCAATCGAATTAAGTCGAGTTCCCATGAAAGAATATTACCTGTAGAACAACATTTCCGCCTAGTAAAACACGATTTCAAAACCCATGCCAAATAAATGAGAGAATAGAAAATTCCAGAGGAGATAACATTAGAAAGATTTTAGAGTTCTATTAAAATAAGTGGATACAACGTTTAAAAACGCACCATCCAGCCGGGCTTAGCCATAAATTTATCAAAAGAGATAGTATTAATATATAACACTACGAATCAAACCTACCCACATTTCTGACCCACACAAGGCAGGCATGTTTACAGAGGTGTTGAGCCCTCACACTTATACACACACCCAAACGTATATACACACTTACACACATGATACTCACTCACTCAAATGATAACACACACCCATAGTAATATACACGCTTACACACATCATAGTCACTTACTCCCTGAGAACCAAATAACACACAGACACTTAACAGAGACACACCCTCTTTCCAGGAACCAATAGATCTGTCAAAATGACCAAAGGAATTCAGAGCAGCATGAATCCATCCAGCTGTTATCTCAAATAACAACTTAAAAAGATTGACCAACACAGAGACTGACCAAAATTCATGATAAAAAAATGAAAAATACAAATGAAAACTACAGACCAAAGATAATTTTCACCAGCAAAACATTCATTTCTGTATTTCACTGCTATCAGCAAGCAGAAAATTATTTTTCTCCTGATGATGGACATGTTGGCCGAAACTAGTCAAGGAATCTAAATGAAATAATAATAAAACCGAAGGAATATTAATATACAACTCAGTGTGTCTGAAGATTTTAATTTTTTAATATATTTTTCATTGTTCAATATATATATATATATATATATATATATATATATATATATATATATATGTGTGTGTGTGTGTGTGTGTGTGTGTGTGTGTGTGTGTGTGTGTGTGTGTGTGCACTGTCTTTGTTCACCGGATAAAAGTCCGTAAATCCATCAAAACAAATTGTTATTGCATAAAAATGTTAAAGTACATAAATAGGAAACCGAAACTCGATTATACTGGCCGTAGATGCTTCTCCGTAGAAGTCGGTTTCTAAATGTGAGAGTTAATGTGATTAAGGCGTCCGAATGGAATTTAAATTTTATAATGATATACAAAGTGAATGAAAATGTCTCGAAGAAGTTTACCTGGCATGGAAGCCTGAGCTCGAAGTATATGAACTGGTACAACTACATTCAGTAGTTGGTCAGAACATTTGACACGGAAATAAGAAGAATTTTCGTCAGTTCAATGAAGATTGACCAGCCTATATTTGGCAGCAATTCTCCATATTTGATCTATCTACCCCTTGTGAAGTTACACCATTATAAATGGAGGGCGGTATATTCATAACCGACACAATGGACTAACAGTTATTCAACGTCATTAGAAATAGATCGTACTTATGATTTCCACTCTAGGTCAGTAGTGTATTTCAGTCCGAACAGAAGTGAAAAATAAGGGGCCCAATTTATATTATAACTGTTAATTATGAAGGGAGTACAATTTGGTTCTACTCAGCGATGGGGTAAATTTACCAGCATGGAAGTCCGATTATATGTTCGGATTTAGAGGTTTTGAATGTTACAACATGTTACAACAAAGTGAGAGAAGAGATCAGCTGCTAGGCACTGTTTATTGGAGATGGAACCTTAGATTCTGGTTTCAACAACATAAATATCAGCCATTGAACGGAGAATGCTCATAGGTATGTCCTTAATACAAATATAAATCCGATAAAAATTAGGACAGAACGGAGAGCCTTTGAATATGCCAGTGTTACTCATATGGGTTTCAGAAACTGGTCATAAACAACAATCTCTTTGGATTTACCTTATGTTGGGAAACTTTATGTATCCTATAGATTAATTAAAATTACCCAAATCGACTATCACTTAATGCAGGCGTGAGTGCACAATGGCGAGACATTTATGGTAACAATAACAAAGATGGGTCAAACTGTCCGAGTGTAAACAATTATATAATAACAGCATATTAAGCCGGATCCTTTAAAGCTATGAAATGATAGTGTAACATTCATTTCGTCAGCTATTTTCAAATTTCCTTGAATTTAGAGCAACAATTTATGAATATTTATATAATCATCACAGGATGTGAAAGCAAAGATTTGCGATTTGTAAAAACTTGGAGTTTGTCATTTGAAATAACATTTGTAGTTTTTATAATATGTGTTTGCATGTGTTTAGTCTTTGGAGTCGTGATGTCGATAATTTATTATATATTTGTTTACATGTCTGCTTTATAAAATTATTTCTAATCGTTTGTTTTGGAGTTTATATTGTTATTGGAAGTTTATTATTGTTATTTTCTTCTACGACAAAAGCTACTGTTATTTCTTG
>OZ038475.1:22490804-22493304 GCA_964036315.1 Acanthosepion esculentum | reverse complement strand
TATTGACTCAATTTGTTCAATTTTCACAAGAGTCGTAAAACTGTCAATGTGTCACAAAACACTGCTTGTAAAAATGATGTTTTTTTTTGTTGCAAAAAGCATCTTATTACAAACAGTTTCACTCGCGGTTCTTTGGAAGTAATCACTGAGGGAGGCGATCTTATTGTGGAAAAGAGCGAACAAAAACATTCCCGGTCGGATCTTGTTGACCTCATCAATTCGATGGCAAACTGCTTCCTAACGCGTAGATTTGACAGGAGGGTCAAGCTTGTGTAAGCAACATCCTAAAAGTAATCTTTATATCTTTAATCTTTATGTCCAGTGACATACTCCTGTGAATTAATCATGAAGAAAATATACGTTTCTTTACAAAAACACACACATATACGCAATGCGTAAATGCCATATACTTAGAAATATATAAATACAAGCGGACAGAATACATATACAGTTGAGTATGCAGGCAAAGATTTACATGCTTGGATGAGAGCATACATGTATGTGTGTGCATTTCTGTCACTGTCTTCGTCGGCTGAAACGGGTTTATCTAGAAACATAACCTGAGATTTTCACTGAATAATGTTCAATATATGTGACTAATATATATCAAGGAATATATGGACAGAGTAAAACTAAATATATCTGTGTAAAATAGAAAAATAAATTATCTTATCCTCGTTCACGTAATTATAGATTACATACATGAACTCTCTCTCTCTCTCTCTCTCTCTCTCTCTCTCTATACATATATATATATATATATATATATATTTGTCATTCACAGACAGATTGTTTCGCTGTTTCACAGCTCATCAGTGTGGCTAGACGTCCGGTTGCCTCTAGCTAGGATCGAAACCCGACTGAATTTGCGTCAGTCGGAACTTCTCCCACTGAGCCGTCAGCGCACGGTACGGGATGAATGTGACTTTTAGCGTTTTATTTTTAGATTTAGATAAACACTCAGTGACTGAAAGTGACTCAATTCTGACGAAGAGTCGTGCAATATTAGCTTAAATAGTCAATGTTTACAAATTCACACCTCAAACCAGAGGACTCAACCGAAATTAATTTTTCTGGAGATATATAAAAGTGAACATAGAAGTCAACACTTAGAGGCAACACCTAGAGGCAACAGTCTGTTTCATGCTAGATGCAATCATTGTTGCCTCTAAGTGTTGACTTCTATGTTCCCTTTTATATTTACACACGCTTTAGCCCTGATATTGAGCACTTTATCCTATAAATATAGCACTTTTTAAGACTATATTTCTTCATATATATATATATATATATATATATATATATATATATATATATATATATATATATATATATATATACAATTGTATATATAGACAGAAATCACAATTTTATACTTGTTTCATTAAAGACAATTGAAAAGCTACTCTGATTAAGCTATTTCTGCTTTTTGTTTTTACTAAGGGTGTTGTTTTCTGGAAAAAGTCTGTAATAATATTCCGAATGTTCTATATCTCCAAGAGATTTCTGATTTTCAATTGGCGATTATCAAGGATGATATTTTTTATTTTAACTGAGATTGAAAATGTTTCATAATTTTGTGTATTTATACAGATAGGAATGTATTTTTATTTTCAAAACCGGTAAGCACATGCACCCAATAAAACTGAATATGAACACGGTCAGAATGTGATGACCGTGTTTGTAAAAAAACTGCCTTTTCCTCACTATAGATACACATTTCTTTTATTCGAGATAAAAAGAAAATTACTAAGACACAAGGGGTTACTGTGGGTGAAAGAATCAGCAATATGAAACACCATGAACATTCGCTTCCAGAAAATTAAACTCGAGTTCAAATCGCACCATTGTAGATTTGTTACGTATAGGACTTCTTGAATTTATTAGGCGATCCTAACGTGCCGAACATGTGAGGTAAAAAATAGTAGGCCTGAAAATCATAACGTGTGTTGACTTCAAATCTTGGGTAGACAGAACTGTGAGGAAGTCGTCGAAGATTTTGGTAGCACAAACTCACAATTAACTGCTCGACGATTTGATAGTACAGGTATTCTTCAAACTGCTGATCATGACAAATTATGCGTGCGCTCTCAGTAAATGTTAGTACGTTTAGATCAGTATAGTTGCATTCTAAATCAAAAATGGTCTCTGTGGGTACCTGGACAGGCTTTTGCAAGACGGATGGGTTATTATATTTGTATACATGACTAGAATCGAATCCTTTGATTTCTAATTTCCAGAACTCCAAGATTCATGCAAAGAGAGACCAACAAATCTCCTTGTAACACCAAAGATGAACTGAAGACAAGGATTATGGCAGCATTCACCAACGTAAACAAGGAGACCGTCCAGTAAGCATGCAGGAGCTTCCGAAATCGTTTGGATGCCGTGGTTGAGACCAATGACGATTTTATTCAATAAATTTTCTCCTTAGAATTTACTGTTAATTTTGTGAAATTTTGGTAAACTATTTCTGTTAAAATGAGATGGTGTTATTTTC
>OZ038475.1:22465804-22485804 GCA_964036315.1 Acanthosepion esculentum | reverse complement strand
TTTTCGTTCCTGACAAATATAATTATTATATAAATAATTTAAATATGTAATTAATCCAACATTAATTATATCATACTATCTTTTTAATGGTCTCAGTGTTTAGAAAGCAGCGATTTTTTGTCTGTAGATATGCTTGTTCTTGTCATCTAAACAGGATTACTTCCAAAAATGGTTGTATTACTTAAATTCTTGGAACCTTCGAGTAGATCTGCCAGCAAAAATCCAATGTTTGAATTTTGTTCATATTAATAGAATTATTGATAAGACAAGCAAAATATATATTGTCAGGTTTCTATAGATACAAAAGCAAAGCCTACATGAATGAAAATCAGGTTATTTGATTTATATCTTGCTTTACTTTCTTGTTAGGAAGCTCTGTTATTCTTTGGATTAATCTGCTTCGATGCAACATCATAATCCTGAGATATGTGCTGGTAAATCATTGGACGTTTGCTTTCTAATTCGTCAATGTCCATCTTGTTAAAAATAACTGACTACATGGAATGAAACTACATTGTATACTATATACGTCATGATGTACTTAAATATCTGTAAAAGAAATTCTTTGATATTAAGAAAACGTTTTATGGGGCGACAACTTGCAGAATATGCTTTTGCCTGATTATATGATAACATACTTAGCAAAAGATATTAACTGTATTTACCTTACCATCGCAAAATAGATAGGAAAGAATCGTTCCAGACGGATGAATAGACGTTGATTTCACTGTCTGATAGTTTTCAAAATTGGCAAAGGTTTTATTTATCGATGAAATATATAATCCACCGCATATTAAGTACATAATTTTAAACATATCAGATTTCCTCATGTTTCATTATTATGTGTTAAACATAGGTAAGAGTTTAGCGCTACAGATTTCTAAACACCTTGATATTGCGACGCAATAACAGAGCACATCCACGCACACGTACGAACATATATATACACACACACACACACACACACACACACATATATATATATATATATATATGTGTGTGTGTGTGTGTGTGTATATATATATATATATATATATATATATATATATATATATATATATATATATATATATATATATATATATATATATATATATATGTATGTATGTGTGTGTGTCGAAGTATCAAAGAGTTTAGAAATCTATAACGCTAAGCGCTCATTTATGTTTAACACATAGTAATGAAACATGAGGAAATCTGATATGTTTGAAATCATGTACTTAATATCCGTTATATATATATATATATATATATATATATATATATATATATATGTATATGTATATGTATATGTATATATATGTATATGTATATATATGTATATGTATATATATGTATATGTATATATATGTATATATATATATGTATATATATATATGTATATATATATGTATATATATATATATGTATGTATATATATATATATATATATATATATATATATATATATATATATATATATATGCATGTATGTGTATATATATGAATATAAAAGTAAATAAATAATTAATATAAAAAAAATATATAAATAACATAATTATCTAATACAAAAGAATTAACACACCCAACCTTATCCTCAAAATAACAACACTGCATCAAAATCAAAATTACAACCACCCAACATTATCTATGAATTCAAATGCCCCTTAAGGAACTGTGTTCCCGAACATACCAAACACATAAATAATTACATCGGCCACACGACTACAAGCCTATCCAGACGTTTACGTTACACCTATCTGACCAGACCTCTATTCGAATTCATTTAAACACGCACACACAAACTTACTGGATTCCATCCGAAACATAGTAGTAGAAAATAGAAATATAATAACCTCATCCACATGTAAAAATGATTAACAATAATGGAAGCCTTAATAAATAAAAAAATAAAAATCAACATCTAATAATATTAACTTCGAACACAGCCAAAAATTGGTAACAATTTTCGGAAAATAAAACATCCCTATAACTCTAAACTCACAACCCATACACCCAATTAAAAAGCAAAAATATAACCATCCTTGATAATGGCTAAAATTATAGCCGAAAGCGCTCGAATTATATAGAACATTTGGACAGTTTCTACACTTTATATTAAAAAAATGGAAACACTTCGAACACAAGAAAAATTAAATAAAAGGCTTAATCGTAGCACCTTTACCCATGCCAAAATGCGTATCACATTTTTTGTAAGAAAATGACGATTGATATTGAATCATTCTTATAATTTGTCGAGAAAATTGATGCATTTCAGTATTGTTCAATCATCTAGCCGATGTGGCCGCCATCTATTGTTTTTCTCATTCTAGTCGGGGGGGTGTATGTGTGCAAAACCAGTTTAATCTGACCCCTTTGATATGTATTTGATGACATAATTGGTTTATTGAATTGTTGAACAGATTTCAACATTGATAAGACAGTTGTCCCAATAAATATGTATTGTAAGGCACTATCCACAGATTGTTGATTTTTGCCGAATTTGACATCTATATTGTCTCATTTTGATCTTACTGATGTGACTTCCATCTTCTGACTTTCTGAATGTATGTTTTTTGATAGATGACATTTCCTTCTTCCAATTTAAATTTAATTTAAATATAAGGGGAATTAAATTTCAGTGTGGGGTACCCACCACGTGTGAACTCTTTTTGAGCAAAATGAAATATACTCAGCCAAGTTCCTTAGGAGTCATTCCAATGTTCAAATTTAAATTTAATTTAGCAGCTAAGTACCTAGGAACCGAAAGCCAGACACCATCATGTATGAACTACAGAACTCTGTCTGCCCTGCTATTTTACCCATAGCTGAAGGGAGAGGAAGAGGATTAATACCTTTCCCAGGGTTATTAGGACGTAATTGCATGTAATGGATTCGACTGGAATTCGACCTCGGCGCTCTGATTCCTCAATCCGAGCTGGTATCCACAAATTATATATATATATATATATATATATATATATATATATATATGTGTGTGTGTGTGTGTGTGTGTGTGTGTGTGTGTGTGTGTGTGTGTGTACGTGTGCCTCTGTGTGTGTGGTTGTGTGTAGAAAAACTTATAGTTGTTCCACCGAGATAAATTTTTTTATTAGAAAAAAGAGAGATCACAAACGTTTTTGTTATAATGTGGATTTGCTTTAGTATATATATATATATATATGTATATATATACATGTATGTATATATATACACGCAAACACACATACACGCACACACACACACACACACACACATATATATATATATATATATATATATATATATATATATATATATATATATAATAAAACAAATCCAATAATCATATTTTATTTTATATATTACATTTTATTATTGATATAAAGAATAAAATTTAATATATCAATGTGTGAAGGAATTCCTCATTGCAACCGCCCCCACCCCCACTTTACATATAATTCACTTTTGCGATTCTTCTTCTTCTATGTGCCCTGTCTTTCCATGACATTCGCAATCATGGCTCTTCACTATTTCCTTTAATATGTTTCTTTTACTAAATTTCATCTTTTTGCTATCTCTCCCAAGATCTGTTCTGCCATTCGTTTACAGAAGCTGGTTAAGTAGATTATTCGCGGTGTTTCTCTCTAACTCATGTCTTCACGATGTTCTGTGAGTGTCAATACTTTAAGCTCTCATTCTTCATTATGTACCCTATTAATTTCAAGTGTCAGTCTGATGTTAAAACCTTAAGATGAAGTTGTCGAAAAGTATGCCCTCGTAGGTCTTTTGAAAAATGTGAATGATTCAGGCGCGATTGTATCGTGAAAGTATTGCTAATCTTTTGTGGTGTTTTGAAATAATTGGTTAAGGACTGATATCTTGTCAACTAAGTTCCAGTTAATTTATTTTCAATTTTGCCTTTTTAAACCAGTTTCAAATAGATAGGGAATGCATAAAAGTTGTCTCTTTTTATTATATATGTACGTTCATGACGGTCACTAACACCTTCGACACATTTTAGACGATATAAATTAAATTTCTCAGTCATTTGTGAATATTTAACCACGTATGTATTTTATTATTTTTTCATGCTATTTTTACATTTTCTCCGCATGATTCTATCAACCGTCCTGCCATTTAAGTGGCGTATGCACGTTTGTTAATATAACAGCATTTAAATATAGTTCGTTGCATTTAAATCGCTAAAACTACCAGTGCTCCCAAGTAAATTAAATTTTCGGCATTAGATGACCCATAAGGAATTGAGGAGAATATAGGTCACGGTGTTGATTGAACTAAGGCAATTTACTCAAGCGAAACATTTCTAGTCCTGCTGTTTGTAGAATACAATAGAATATGTGCTATCTATCAATGACAGAGTCAAAAACTCGTTATAAACAGGAAAAAAAACGAAGTATGTTTTTCACTTTTCCACTAACATTCTGAAAATGAGCTTCTAACCGGTAGGGCAATTTTCTTTATGCAGAAGCAACAGAAATTGAAGTGAATAATGAAAGGTGGTTACGGAGTATAATAAAAGCCAAATTATGTCAAGCCTGATCTGTTCAGGCAGATATTGGGATGGGAAGAAAACACATCATGATCCGTGGCTGGTTGTTCGCTTTATACATTAATGCTATCCTCTTGATAAATGGCAAACTGCACAGAATAATTTATAAGCTGAGCTAGAATACGTAGACAGTGAAAAATATATCTCTGGCTTAACAAGTAGATAATGACGGTCGACTTCGTTTAAAAATAAGAACACAAAAGGAAATGCTCCAAATTGCTAGAAGACTTCTCTGCAGACTGGTTGAAGCTTTATACTGGCGTTGAATTTGTAATCACTTCTCGTGAAATTGAAGTCATACTTAGCAGGTGTGAATTTTTCTCAACTTGTGGTAGATTAGTTGAACATGTTCTGTTTTTGAGGTGTTCCCCAGTGGTGATAAAAGCTTCCTATATGCTGATAACATGAATCTACTTCTAGGAACACTCGACTTTTTTATTCTCAATAAAGTTCCTTGACTTCAACCTCAATTGTATATCACGTTTACCCAAGATATTAAATGGATCTAAGATATGGCAAAATATGGTGGCTATATTTGTCGATTATATGTACAACTTTATAATGTACATAATCCTTAGTGCGCTGTTCAATCTTTAAGAGTAAGACCAGGCATATATTAAGTATAGCTGCCATGCATTGAATGAATCTGCACAAGCTTTATATTCCACAAACATTCAGCCAATTTACAACAGCCACAACATGACTAGTGTATTGCTAATATCTCGCTATTTCCAAAGCTAATGTTTCGACGAGCTACATTCCATATCTCATCTAGTTCAATCATTTGAACTTAGTACACACCATACAAGTTAGAAACCATCCTCGTGGTTTTAGCATACCACTGGTAGGAAGTAAGTTTGTCTCACAGATAGCTTAATCCTGAGCTTATTCCTGAGAACATGTAATTTATGCAACCAATGACAAAAGGTTTGTCTATGTTCGCGACAATCATGACCTCATCTAGTATAACGTCAACCAATATAAATCTTACATATAATCATATCTGCAATTACATCCTCATGATAGATCCATGTAAAACCCCATATTCCCCTTATAGAGTAAGTACCATTTCGTACTTTTGTTTGTTTAATAGTTAGTAGAAATATATTCCTTTGTCTAACGACCTTTTATGGGACATTATTAACTTGTTATATCTATTGCTAAATAAAATAGTAATCATTAATATTAATATATTTACATGTTCACATGAAATGCCTGTTGTTAATGAGATAGATTAATAATGATCTTTCTTAAATATTGTACAGTATCTATACTTGAATTTCGAGCTTTTTTTAATACCAACACACGTGTTATTTTGGTATGGCGTCGGTGTTCTTGTTATTACTCAGCGCGTAAGCCACACCCTACAAATAGCTTTAAATAATGAACTATCCCAGATCCTAGCGAAGTTATTCAACAGCTGCTTAAAGAAGAAAACTTTTCCAAGCCTGTCCAAGAACGCGGCCGAGCGACCGCTCCCCTCCCACGATATTCTCCTCAGTATTAGTAAGCTTTTTGATGTTTTAATCAACAAGAATGTCGTCGCGCACCTAGATAGGAACAACCTTCTGTGAAACGAGCAGTATGAGTTTAGTCCGATCCACTGATGATGTTCTGTCATTATACACAGACTTAGTGAAGCCGTTGCCGAAACATACTCTCCAGGACCATAGCATTAGACAACATGAAGGCCTTCCACAACGTCTGGCACAACGGTTTGTGACGTAAGACATCCAGCTATGGAATTACTGGAAGGGTTTTCTCAATTATAAAACCGGGTCACTTCTCGAACCAACATTCTTTCTGATGCACATAAATGATCTGCCTAACAATGTACTCAGATCATTTGTAAAGTTTTATGCCGATGGTACTACGATATACGAGCGCACATATAAAACTATTGATGAGCAGATTGGCAACTGACCTCTCTTCCGATCTAGCACTAAATTCCTAGTGGAAAAAATGATTGGCTACAGCCAATGCCTCAATAATCAAACTAATTCCATTCAGTCACCACCGATCAAATCCCGGACTACTGACAATCTCGATGAGCAGAAGAGCCAACACGCCAAGATTGAATATTGGGCCTCAGACTCACTCGAAACTTCAAGTGGGATTCTTATGTACGATCATTGCTAAATATGCGGGTAAAAGGAACGGTTTCCTATCGCACCAGTAGGTACCAGACACCTCATGTTACCCTATATCATTATAAGAGCCAGGTCAGGCCAAAAATGAATAATGATACCAAAGTTTGAGCGGGAGCTATCCAGTCCTCACTTTCCAATCTTGATCGAGTACTTGTTGGAGAAGAATTATTTTCCACTCTCCAACCTCTGTCTCACAGGCGACATGTGGCGAGTCTCTCATTTCTCTATCACTACTTACATGGAATGCGCTAGGACATTCCTTGGTTCCGCCAGTTCTAACCTTCACGTCTCGGACCGACCATGCCATTGACTTAGGATCAAACCTGTCGTATTCCATTCCCTTCGTATTCCATCAGCGAAAAGTACGTACCACACAAACAATTTCGTCCCGCGAACCATTGCTCTGTGAAACAGACTCAAAAAGGGATATTTTCGCGGTTGCTAAAATCTTAACCTGTTGAAGTCTAGAGTTAACAGTTATCTTTCTTCACTTTCCATATAAAGTACCTCTTAAAGTAACATTTTACTTCGACGATCCCCTGGCGTTGTACAGGGTGGATCTTGCTGTAAAAAATCCAATTTGATAGGGGAAAAAGAGAAGCAACTAACGTAGACACTATTTGGTTTTAGTGAGCAAAAGAAACAAAGAAAGGAAGAAAGAAAAACAATAACGCTCTCTTATGTTTTGCGTCCGCTTTAGTAAAACTGAAAGAAAAGGAAATGTTGTCTCCTTTCATTAGTATCTAATTTTAAATTAATAATAACCTGCATTTTTCTTCATGCGTGTTGTTGTTAAGCAAATATAATTTACGATGGAATTTTATTGTCTCGGACCTCGCAAGAAGTTTATTCAATCAATAATTTAGGAATTAATAGACATCCTGAAATTAAAATAGGAAATCCGAGGAATTTTCACGAGTATTTCTTCTTCTTCTTCTTCTTCTTCTTCTTCTTCTTCTTCTTCTTCTTCTTCTTCTTCTTCTTCTTCTTCTTATTATTATTATTATTATTATTATTATTATTTCCTTTGATATCTGCCGTTTACACATTTCTTTCCGGGTCCCGCCCAGGGACCTAAGGTTAGAAATGGTATCATGACACTTTCTACTGCAAAAAAAAAAAATATATATATTACATAGATAAAGCCCTTCGTAAAGTGTGGGCTGTACTTGTCAGAAAATTCTTTTGTATCTCTTTGAGACATGGACTTCCAAGGATCCCTTCAATCAGCCTATTGGAATCTTTTCCAACCAATCCTAAGGCCCCAACTACAACAGGGATTTTTGATGTTCCCATGTGCCACATTTTTGAGATTTCTATTTCAAGGTCCTTGTATTTTGACAGTTTTTCGAATATCTTCAAAGATACATTGCAGTCTGCAGGGAATGCCATATCAATAAGGAGAAATTTTTGTGGTCTTTAATAACAATGTCTGGGCGGTTGGCTTTGATTGTTCTGTCATTGTGCATTGTTTTTATTATTATTATTATTATTATTATTATTGTTGTTGTTGTTGTTATTTTCCTTACCTTTTTTGTGGGGACGATATATCGACAAGTCTAACTGGAGACGTGAGTGGACACCCTTATTGGTTCTAAAAGATTTAACATGCCTGATGGAACGTATTTTTGTCGTGATTTGAAAATGTTCAAAATTTTCGCAAACATTTTAATATTAAGAAATATGTATCTGTCAAAATTTATGAGATGAGGACACATGGAACAGTGGATAAAGGCGTTGGTTAGATCCAGTGACAGGACCCAACGTGTGTGTGAGTTCAATACCCGGTTAAGGCAGTGGAGAACTTGGAGAGGCGAATTAACAGGAGATAACTGATAACTGACATCCATTAAACATGACACGTGGAACTATAACAGTCTACCCTAGTGAGCGAATTAAAGGGTTCAGTTCGACATTCCAACCACTTGAAGAATGCCGGAGCGTACAACGGCCGAAACATTGTAATAAATATAGCGACAAAGATGAGTCCGAATAATGTAATAGTATTAAGAATTCTATTCCTGTTTACACTTCAAGCAATCATTCTCTAAAATATTTATAGTCTAAAATTTATATGTTAAAACTTCTTTTAACTAAATTTCAGAAAGATCTGCGCAAGACAAATGGGTAAATATGAGTGTGATTCACGTTGTTGTAGGACTGCCAGGATTAAGGTCTACATATTTGTTTGCATCTTTCGGCCTCATTCAAAAATATTTTTATTGTTGATTTCGTGGTTCTTAAAGCTACCTGCGTCTTTCATATCAATGATATCGGGTGTTTTTGCCTTGTAGTGCGTGACAGAAATTTATACTGAAATCTCAAAATATTTTTTTCAATTTGCGTGCCAGACACAGCTGTATTCACATTTCGCCTGATACCGTAAACAAATCTTTGAATGTCATGTTGTTTTTTTTCACAGCTCTAGCCTACCAACTGGTAATTAGGAAAATGCTCTCTTTCATCTAAATATTACGGCCTGCTCATAAATACATGTTCATATCTTGCATCCGGTTTTCATGCTTGAATGATATTGTGGCTTGAATATGAAAATCCCCAAGTATCATATCCCTTTTTATTCTCTGGGGTAGCTTGAAGTTTTTCCTGATACCGTTTGATCAAAATACCGACGGCAAATAATTTGCATAATTCTCGAACAATATCGCCTTCTCTCGGCTGTCATGTCTGGTTATGTATTCATTTTGAAGCTAATTTATGCATTCATATGTTGGTTTATAGGGACTTTATTTTTCTTGTCATTTTATTTTGTTCTTTGTTTAGACTTCTTTTTTTTGGTGTGGGGGGTTACTCATTGATATAAGTGATCCAGTTTTATTCGTTCTGGACAATACAGCTAGGATATTCAGCTAGTCTTTCCGGTTTCCATTCGCGGAACGATATCAGCAAGAGGTAGTTTGCGTTATTTTTTATCCCGATATTAAATTCTCAGCAATTAGTCTTCTTTCCTCTGTTTTGTATTTCTTGTGAGACCGATACTTTCCTACATCATGGACTCTCCCAGTACTATATTATTATGTGAATGGTAGTATCATGGGAGTCGCACCAGTAATGGTGCTCTGCTGTCGAACTCTCTGTTTGGCAGAGAGGAACTCGGACAAGGCTTTGCCGCAGGGCAAAGTTTCGTCCGGGGAGGTAGACAGTCCCTAAACTCGTCTACACGGGTTGTAAATGGGCATATTTTTGGCCGAGCCTACGGGCTCGGTAAGCCCACGTTAAACCGGCCTTGTGCCACATTCGACCCGTGTGGGGGGGTTGTTAAATATGGTAGCACCAGTAATGCGCAGCCGCGTACGATACCAATATCGGACACCACTGGATAGTAACCTCTACATACTCTTACACTATTCTTTGTAACTTTTCTGTTTAATATAACTTTCTTACCTCTAACCCGTATTCCGTGTTTTCCTTCCGTGGCCCCTACTTCGGGTTCACATCAGTATTATTTTCGCCTGCTCATTCTTTCCTGTCATTTCTATCACTTCTCCGATTACTCTTAACTGCAGCTTTCATAACTACCGTTGTCTATATGTAACAAAAATATACAGGACAATGTAAGCTTTATTTGATTTTATCAGGTAATTCATAGTCTGCTATGAGAATGCTTGATACGAATTTTCTTTATCGTTTAATTCGAGATTTTAGATGATATCGCAGTGGTGCAGTGATAATTTGATTGTACTTAATAATTTTATTGTTTCACATATTTCCGTTATTCTTTTATCTAGATTAAATATAATGTGTAATTGTAATGTGATTAAATGTAATGTGTAATTATTATAATGGGTAAATTACTATAAAGCCTTTTGTAACACTCTCAGACTCATTGGGCAGAGTGCTCACAGAGGAGACTCTGTTAAAGGACAGGGTTGCAACTGAGGAAAATTATGGAGGTGCCCAGCCGTAGAGACCAGATACTCGAGGTCTCGACCTCTCATTGCACCAGAAAGAGCGGGATCGATGCTCTACCGAGGCCAGCGCAACTGACAGTTGCGGGTGTTGCGGGCAATTTTTGTTCCTGGTTCGAGTATACGCGCTCGGATCCCCATCTTAAAAAAGACCTTGTCTCACAACTCGTCTTAGTGGGGACACAGAGTATATACCTTCTTTTATTTAGATTGTAATCCTATGTAAATAAATACTTATTTTTGATAGTTTTGTACTATTAAAATCATTATCCTATATAATATAGCTCTCTAAGAAAAATAACTTCTTAATTGGTTTATCTTAAAATATATGAAGTTGCGCTCGGGTTTCTTAAAATCTATTGATTAATTCCTTGATATTCTTTTTGTCTTGCAGAATTTCTATGTGCAATATCTACTAACAAAAGTGATGTAAACAAAAATAATTTAAACGAGAGTTGGTAGATAAAAATAAATTTAAAATTTCCAGCATCCTTCGTTCGTGCGCGTGTATAGTCGCACAAACATAACATATTTAGTTCAACGAAGTCCTAAATGATGAAACGCATCACAATAACTTTTTTCCCATTTTGTCATATATATATATATATATATATATATATATATATATATATATATATATATATATATATATATATATATATAATATATATATATATATATATATATATATATATATATATATATATATATATCTGTGTGTGTGTGTATGTGTGTGTGTCCAAATATAAAAGAACAAAGAATAAAATTGCACGTTCAAATTATTAATTTAGAAAAGGGTTCAGTACAAGAGTAGGACAATAAATATTTATTATACACTATTACATTAGAACATGTAATCTACTACTACAAAATTGTGCATTTTATGACGTCGTCAATAAGGATTTTGATATTTCCTAAAATCATGATTCCAACATAGTTTAGCTGAAAAACCTATACAATAAGGAATTTTCTTAAAATTCTAATTGCCTGAGAAAATTCCGAATGACGTACTGTCTGAACATTTTATTTCTGTGTTATTTAGATGTTATTTCCGTGTTGTTCATCACTGTAATGAAAATAATTGTGTCGTGAGCCAAGGAATATTTCAACAAATATTTTCATTGTTTTCTCCGATGAGGAAATACACACGCATCAAGAAATTTTCATGATACGTTAAATTGTAGCAGCAATAAAGGGAAAGTTGATGATAAAGAAGGAAAAATATTGAATAGTACATATCCCTAGGGAAAAATAATTAATCGTAAAGAAAAAAAAAACATGACAGGGAGAAAGATTAACTGTAAAGAAATTTAAATTAGAAAAAATTGTTATATACTAATTACCTGCTTGCCAAAATGCTTAAACTGTAAATATATTATACGTATATGTCTGCTTTGCTGTGCGAAAGAGGGAAATCAAGATAATGATTAAAAATCTTATCAAAAGCATATAAGATATTTTAAAATGGCATATATAACGCAGATACAAACTGAGTATCAAGGATCCAAGTACACAAAACTCATCATATTATGATAAATAGAGCGCGGAGTAGAATCAAGCCAGAGATATGACAAGAAAAGTCCGGGTTCGTTAAAGATCCCGGAAGAAGGAACGCTATATTCATGCTCAGAATGTTATCAGAAAGATCAATACAAATGGAGAAGGAGGTGTACCTATGTTTCATAGACTCCGCAAAAGCCTCCCACAAAGTACACCAGAAGGATCTGTTGGAACTGCTCATCAACCATGATGTGTTCATAAAAGATATTAGAATAGTCACGAACTTACACTAGCAGCAAACAGCATGTATCGCATAGAGAACGACTTTAGTTTATATACAAAAATAGACACAGACGTAAGGCAAGTGTGTGCCTTCTCAGCAGATCTATTCAACATATACAGCGAGTCACTTCTGAGAGAATCAGATATCCTACCGGGATTCAGCATTGGCGGCAAGAATAACACTAATAGCAGACACGGAAAAGAAATTACAAAACCTCTGACAGAAGTTAGCGAAGGATAGAGGAGAGGGACTACGTATTAAGTACAAGGCAGAATTCATGCTCATTAGTAAAAGTATGAGCCCGAAATACGATTTACATCTTGGGGACATTAAAATAAAGATGGTGGGTAAGTTTAAATATCTGGTAAGTGTTTCGACAGAGTACTGAGCTCTTACGTGACATATGCCCTCCTTTACGGCAGCGAATGTTGGACTGTCTCCTCAAAGATGAAGAAGAGACTTGAGATGACGGAGATGTGGTTCTACTGAAGGATGATGTGGATATTATGGACTAGCGTGTGAGCATCTATGAGGTCTTGGAGAGGATTCAAACAAGGAGGAAACGTATATTTAACAGCATGAAGAGGTAGCTGAGGTTTCTGGGACATGTAATGAGAAAGGAGAGCCTGAAGAATCTGATACTCACAGGTAGAATAGAGGGAAAGACAGACAAGGGAAACAACACATAACATACCTGTTGGGCTACAACAAATAGATGCAGAACGTGGTCTGGTGAGGGTGGTAAAGGGACGAAAATTATTGAGAGCTACAAGGGATAGAGAGGGGTGGAGAGCAATGATTGCCTACGTCCTGAAAGACAGGTCACATAAAAAGACAAGAAAGAGGAGTACACAGAATATAAAATATAGAAATTGCGAGAGAATTAGAAGTAGACAATAAATTAAGTAAGAAAGAATGATACGTATTGAAGTAAAAAAATTAGTTAAATGATCAGCAATGGATAGAAACTTAATACTGAATTATTTGACACTAGTTTTGGATATGAATAGGGATTTCCATATTCTGTTTGTATACAATATGTGGTGGTTTAAATTTTCAGATCTATTTCTTTTCTCAAACCATAACGGAGAAAAGTTATTGCCGATGATTAAATTTGCTGTGTTAAATTTAGTATAGTATATAATTAGTTTTATATTTTTACTGAGATTATTAATTATGAGATTTTCTTTTAGGATTTTCTAATCATGATTGTAGTTAGAGTGTACTTGATTGCGCTTTAGTAGGTTAATATGTATAGAGTCATTTGAGGAAATATTATGTTTTTTTTATTAATGTTAATATTTGTAATAGATCGTTTAAATACTTCATCCACAATATAATTTGGAACGTCACTATTTATGAAAGCCATTATTAATACTTTTTATTCAGTGTAGAAAGCATTTTTCGTGTTAAAGTTAAATTTTACACTATTTATTAAATTTTGTATAAATGCAGTTTTGCAATAGTCATTAAATTTTGTAGTTGAGAATGCACGTGTTTATGCCAGTTACTTTTTTATAAGGGGAGATACTAAATGTATTATTATTGTTTTCTACCAATATATCAAGAAAAGTACTTTTATTATTATTGTTACGTTCATACATAAAATTAAGAACGGTGTTTCTTGTAAGTTTTTCGTAGTTCTTGTATATCATTTATGTTTTTAACTATGATGAAAATATCATCTACATATGTTAGTTAGATGGGTTTTTCTAGTGGTATTAAATAACATATTTTCGAGGTTAGCCATGTAGAAGTTACTAAATGCATCTATCAATTACATTATTTTTTGGCCTTAGCAATTCACGCCTGAAGATGATCTTGAATGAGATTGAAATTGCTGGTAAAATAAAGAAATAAATTAAAAAAAAAACACAGATAAAAACGGCGCCTTAATGAATTTAAAAACGTCATTCAGAATTGATCCGAGAATTAACGAGGATTAAAATAAAATAAGCAGATTTCAATTGACCAGATTATTCACACACACACACACACACCCACACCCACACCCACACACACACACACACACCCACACACACACACACACATATATGCATATATATATATATATATATATATATATATATATATATATATATATATATATATATATATATATATAGGTAACTATACTCGTGTCAAAAAACCTTCGAACTCTTCATTTAACAATAGCCAAATCAATCACGAAGGAAAAAAAGGTTTTAAAAAAAGAAAGAGCCAGGAACATGAAATTCTGTCGAAAATAATCGCACAGATACAGGTTCAAGGCCCAAAGAAAAAACCCCGATACGAGTAAACAACTAACTAAAGAGCTCAATACAAGCGTAGGTTTGACTATATATATATATATATATATATATATATATATATATATATATATATATATATATATATATATATATATATATATATATATATCGGTTTTGTAGTGCGTATTCAATTTATGTAACGTAAATCATTCAAACGAAAAACAAATACTGAAGCTAATTATATGGCGAGAATCACTCTCACAAACAATATTTAATAATAAATTACAACCAACTTCGAATCTGTTAATGAATGGTGTGATCCTTGTTCATAAATTCCGGGTTTATCTGGTCTTATTTTTTTGTACGAGCCGACTTTCAATCGCTTCGAGCGATCATCATCAGGTAGACATATTAGTGTGTTTTTGTTAAACTCCGAATAGTAATGCGACATCGAAAGATATTGCGGTCCGAAAGAGTGCTTTTTTAGTAATGAGATATTGTTAAATGTAAGAATAATTTTGGAGCGCTGCAGACACAACGCTGAGGTTGAATTTTTTTAAATTTGAAAAATGTGCGTTCTTGTACTGGAGAAAAGTGGCATGAACTAAATTGTTCAATAATAATAGTATTGTCACAATTATTATCAGGAATTTCGCACTTAGGCTGAAAGTCGGCTCGTACAAAAAAATAAGACCAGATAAGCCCGGAATTTATGAACAAGGATCACACCATTCATTAACAGATTCGAAGTTGGTTGTAATTTATTATTAAATATTGTTTGTGAGAGTGATTCTCGCCATATAACTAGCTTCAATATTTGTTTTTCGTTTGAATGATTTACGTTACATATATATATATATATATATATATATATATATATATATATATATATATATATATATATATATATATATATATATATATATATATATATATTTCTATTTCTTAAAAAGTAATATTAATATCAACCAGAGATAATATGTGCATCCCAACGAAAATCACAACTTAGTCCCCATGCGTTAAGTGTCGGAGCGTGCTTTTACACACGTGAGTCAATCAATTACGTAATAAAGAAATAGATATCTCTCCTCCTGTCTTCGCCAAAAATACATATAAACCAAATATCTATTGGGAGATAAGCGAATTTAAAATGTTTACATGTTCATGACGAAGAAAACACGACTTTCTTTCAAAAGTTACCATTGTAATCAATGTAAATCTCTGAAACAGTCCACAAAACCACATTTCCATGAATATGACCCGAATCCAAAATTGTCAATTCGCGATTCATCTAATGAAGCTGAATTTACCATTTCAGCAAATTAGTTTCTGAGATGAGTCAGAAAATTAAATATGTAAGATACTATATGTACACACGGTTGTTTGGGTAAAACAATAACTTCAAATGAAGCTAACAATTATTGGGACCAAAATTACTAATCCTATTTCCTAACATACACGGCGTTGCCAATACTTTAATGACAAGAATCAGTAGATACTCGCTAAACTTTGCTTGACACATATTAGAAAAGTGTTTATTAAGTGAGACAATTATCGAATTGTTTGGCGAGACGATGTTGTCACGCATCGTACAAAGGTTTTTAACAATTCATATAAATTCCCAACTGTGATTTAGAGATGAG
The DNA here is from genome assembly GCA_964036315.1 of Acanthosepion esculentum. Taxonomy (NCBI): domain Eukaryota; kingdom Metazoa; phylum Mollusca; class Cephalopoda; order Sepiida; family Sepiidae; genus Acanthosepion; species Acanthosepion esculentum. The sequence continues at coordinate 22,469,519 of OZ038475.1, read as the reverse complement.
CTTACGCGTTATAATCAGAATGTAACTGCACCTAGATACATGTCATCCAATACCCATGCTTTGATTCGTTAAATTTTTAATAGCAGTTTAATTTAAGCGCGATTGGTCATATTATTTTCGAAAGTTTAGTTACGAACGAAAGTTCTCCACTTAATTATTTATAATTTTCTGATGCGAAGCTCAGGCGTGAACACACCTGAGTCTTGCGACTCTTAAATACTTAATTTCACACCTGATATACTTAGGTAGGCAGCAGCAATATCTTTTCTCTAACTTTTATAATGTATGAATAACACTGGTTTTCATCCCATGAATATTCATTAAATTATTCACCACTGAATGCAGGAGGCGATAACTCTTTCTCTTAGTTTCATTTATCACTTTTCAAAAATGAATAATTTCAACCAAGAAATAAGCATGTGCAATATCTTCTCTCAGTATATAAAGAGAGAATCATTTATTAACATATATATATATATATATATATATATATATATATATATATATATATATATATATATATATATATATATATATATATATATATATATATATATATGCGTCTGTGTGTGCAAGGATCGAACATGTTAACACTTTTGTTGCTGAAAGCATAAGTAGAACCGGTATGTTTAACTCTCACCTACACGGAGCTTCAAATCCAGGAAGGATCCGTGTTCTCTTAAAGGAAAACTCACAAGATATCTGCATGAGGACGTGTGCTTTCCTTGAACGGAAAATAGAGATTTCCTGGATTTTAACTTCTCTGTAACCTAGACGTAAATCACGCGGGATCCAACGGCGGTTTCCCCAACAATGTGGGGCGCATGTTCATTCCATACCGAAGTACACAGGCATGGATCAAGTCCGACAAAACAGGAAGCTGAAATAATAAACAAATATGAAAATCCAACTTGTATCGGATTTATTTTAGCTTTATTTTGGGGGAAAAATTTCAAGGAAGATAGTGTTTTGAAACATTGAATTTGATTTTGTTTGATTTCATTGGTCAGGTAGTTCGCAAATATTTATATCTTGTGGTTTTAGTGAGTTATTGTGTATGTGCTTATGTATACATCTAAATATCAGTGGGCATTTTGTGTCTGCCTGGTCGGGTCTGTCTTTGTTTAATTCACGAAGAAATTGGTAAGGTTTACGTGTATGTGTGCATATGAAATATCTAGTTGGTCTTGCGTGTGTATATAATGGGTTGCCATTGGTTTAAATCTACATTATTAATTTTGGAGTACATTTTATTGTTAAAGAAATTTCACGTTAGTATTACTGTGAAAAACTTAGTTTGCATCGTCAGCAAGTGCCTGGACCATGCATACTTTAAAAATAGACTTTATGACTGTTGGTGATATGGAAAATTACGCCTGGCGTGTATTCATCGATGGATGTATGTTGATTAATAGCCCTTCTAGATATGTTCTTCATAATACGATATGTTCTATTTAATTATCGTGACATTTTTTAGATAAATTTCATGATAATGGTAATATTAGCCCTTTCTTTACAAGGAAATATTCGGCATTCATTGATCGAGCAGTCAGTGCTATTGTCGATTGAATTTTATTTATTCTTTCACTTAAAATAATGTTTCAGGAAATTAGATTTCTCGAGTTCAGTAGCTGTTAATGCTCTTTCCGTTATGTATGGAGCCTTTGTCTATTATCTTATACTTGGGGTAGTGGGGAATATCAACTTTTGATTATGTCATTCTGCTCTCTTCCAATTACTTATGCTACTCTCTTTAGTTTTTGCTGCCGTTGAAAATTCTCTGATAATGTGCTTTCCGTTATCTGGCACTGATCGCTGTGATTCTGTTAGCCCAGTTTCCGTGACCCGAGGAAGCATGGCCTTCACAGGGGCCTACGCACTTCACTTGCTCCAAGTCAATTTTAACTATCGATTTTAGAAAGTGGTTCTCTCTATCCATGAGCTTAGAGATTTCTGAACGAATTTGGTACCATTCATGCCATCCATATACAGCCTAGATCTGTCAAAGCTATTCAGGAACCTGTGTGGGTTTTAATGTTAATGTTTTCGCTTTCAAAAAACTGATTTGGGGTGAAATATCACGGGACGTAGCCAATTCTATGTCAAATTCTCTTATCTCCAATACGAAGTTTTATCAAATGACCCACACACCGAGGAATCTGAAGTGGTTCATATTCAGTAAATCCACATCATGAAAGATTATTAATGTTTCATGTACGGGCCACCACTACTATCCATCCAAGTCTATTAAGGTAAACCACTGGTCCTACTAATTGGAATTCTTTGTAGAGAACATTGATTCGGCATCATTCTTATCCATCTGGTACATTATACTCAGAATGGGAAGCCAGAATAATATTTTATTTTAGTAGATTCATTTGGGATGGGGAATGGAATGTTTAAATGAAGTTTACCCATCATTACTTATCTGTACTCATGCAGACTAGGAAGAGATTACAATGTTTGGGACTCTCATTATCTCCTTGTCATATTCCAGATATGGACTGGAATTTTTCAGTCATGGGATCTTCCGACATGTACTTAATTTGTGGATATTTATAGGATTCAGAGTTGGTAAGTCAGATTTTAAAGGATGAGAAGGCGAAGTCTCTGTTACTGCTGTCGTATGGTGCTGTGATTTCTATATCACCGATGTACGCATTCTATAGGAAAGGTAAGGAATTTTCTAGAGTTGTTTAATGAAATATATAATATCATTATATCCCTTACCATAATTAGTCAAACTGTATCCCGGGGAATTGATTTTCATAGAATAATTACACCGTAGTTATATTATTTTCATTAGTAGGTTACCTTAATAGATCAAACTTAGACGGTTCTGAGAGGATGTGGAAGACTAAAAATTGTTTAGAATGTGAATTAATGCGCGATACAACCCATTCTTTTGAGAAGTGCTTCTGATCCAGGCTTTCATTCGTGAAATATTTCTTTAAAGTTTCGAAATTCGGGGAAAATTTGCACTATCTCAAAAATTCAGCTTCAATGACAGGTGAGGCGAAATTATTCTCTATATTTTTAATGTCTTTCTTTACTTCGTCATCTTTAAGTTTGTTACTTTTGAGAGAAAGAATTATTGATGCTCCGATGTATATTGGTATAATTTCTAACAGTGTGGACATCTTCCGCTTCGTGTGATCAGAAGTGAAATGTGACTCGGAGTGTTTTTCAGACCAGGACGTCTCTTCCTTTATAACATTAATTGTCGGATGCTCTCAAGGTTTTCCGCTTTTATACCCATTTAAAAAAATGCCCGTGTTCTTTGGATTCGTTAATTTTTATTCTAATTTTTCAGAGGTATTGAGAGCATAGCGCTTTTTATACAAGCCTGGTATATCAGCGAAATTGGCTTCCTTTGTTAAAAAATGGGACCGACGATGCGGCATCGAAGTAAATTCACATCATTTCCCTGAGATCAGAATGGTTACATTCTCCTAGAAAGATATCCATTGATTTTGTTTTTAAGCTATATCTACCATCCTGAGATATTATCTGTAGTTATTATTTAAACTTCAACTAGATGAATTGCCTTCGCCAAGTTTGAAGGATTATAATTCACCGGCCTGTGCATAGCCCCGCCCATCCACACACAAAGCAACAAAATAAAATAAAATAAAATAAAATAAAAAACAGACTCATAAAAAAAAATTAACATCGCATGTTTTATCTAACGGGAGAGAAATTACAATTCTTATAT